>JAAGEH010000411.1:7396940-7677846 GCA_011751065.1 Lasiurus cinereus | reverse complement strand
TCTCTCTCTCTCTCTCTCTCTCTCTCTCTCTCTCTCCTCTTTCTCTTTCCCTTCCTCTCTGAAATCAATAAAAGTGGGTGTGTTTTTTAAAGATTGGAGCCTATAAACTAAATAACAGTTTATTAGACTTCAATGTGAAACATCACTGCCCAGCCTTCCTCCAGTGGATACTTGACTGTGGTCATTGACCAAATGCATTTTCTCCGTATTATCTTATTACGTGGGAAAGCAAATTTCCCTCATCAGGCTTCAAGAAATCAGAGAAAGGAGAAAAGATGGGATTTGAAGATTTCCTACAGCAGTCTCAGATGGTCCAGGGATATACCTGCCAGATGGGCAAGAGTGTATGCTTGCCAGGGCACTCTGTCAGTTGTTCAGCATTTCAAAAGGCTTGAATAGTGCATGCTTCACAAGCAATCTTTTTTCTTCTTGTAGCTTCTGTGTCCGCCTGGCATACCCTGAGGCTCAAAGACAATCTCAATAATGATTGAGGAGAAAAAGAATGAATGAAACACCTCTGGTTGATGCCCTCTTTCCTTTATATTTCTTCTTTCCTTTGAAACAACCTTATTTTTCCAATCAAGAAACTGTATTCTGTGCCTGATAGTGACTTTGCATTTCTTTAGTCTAATCCTCTGTGTGTCTGTGTTTCTGATGTGTAATTCTGAGCTAAGAAATTCACACCGGAGAGCAAAGAAGAATAGAAAGTCTACTAGGCATTATGGCTCGGGAAAATTAGCTCCTGTGCAAAATAAATGAAAGAGCATTCACAGAGAATGCCATGCTTCTCAGAAGCATTTGGGGTTTAGTTATATATATTTTTTTAAGCTTTGCAGACTGAACATTTTACAGAGATCGTGCTTCTGGTCCCATACATTTCTCAAAATAACAGCGTTCTTGGAATGATCTTGGGGCTTTCAAGGATCAGAGGGTGATCTTTATGTAGGGTTACTCAGTAATTCCTCAAGTCAACTTTCAACTTTCAAATATAGTAAGTTCTGCATTCAACTGGAAAGAAATTTAGGCTTCTAGTGAATGGAAAAGAACCGGACAAGTAGTAATTACTTTGCAGCGGAATGTTGTTTGGATTCCCCCACCAGATCTTAACCAACTGCACGATGAGACAATATTCCGGGGCTAGAGGGCCAGCTGAAGTCCCCCCATCCCCCGACCCATAACTCTACTCAATGATGGAGGATCTGTGCTTTCAACTCTCATCTACATACAGGACACTCCAGGGAATATGATGCCTTTTGAGGTGATACTATGGTCTTGGAAACATAACTGTATTGTGAATGAAACCATGTCGCTCAGGCATTTTAATTCCTAAGCTCTCTATTTCTTAATGGTCATTTCATTTGCTGATTTTTTTTTTCTGAAGACTTGCGGATGATTACTCATTCAACAGAGAAATTGTTTAGAGCTTTTTATTTTCTCCTTTTATGAAAAGTACTTATTTAAAAGATAGCAGACATATATGAGAGCTAAAAATTCCTTGAGTGAGACAGATTTGTGTTTTATGTTATTTGCTTATCTTTTGTAAGATTCCTCAGAGTACATTTGATTCCCTACAAGGATATAGCCAACATATTGATTATTTAATCCCTGGAGTTGAAATGCTGATTGCCTTGCAAGTTGAAGATCTTAATCTAGTGATTGGGTATTTCCATGTGTCTCTAATATCCAACCAAGCTAGTACTTCAAGATTTCTTGTGCCTTAAAGATTTATACATTATTTCTAGCATTCTTTTCTACCAATTTCTGTCCACTTTAAAGAATTTAAACTTTCTCTTTAGTCTTCAATATTACTTTCATCTTCTGACTTCACTATTAAAATAAAATGTAGCCATACCTTCTCTTTTAGCCATGTTCTTATACATGTGTATACAATGCATTTTGCATGTATAAGAAGCAACAAACAACGCCAACAAACATACATAAAGATGTTTGGTATCTGACATTAAATGTTATCCTTACAAATAGCTCCCTTAAAGGCCCTTTGTACATTTTGAAAAGAAAGGCAAAACAATTTCAAGCAGCTATGTAAATCTGTCAAGAAAAATGAAGCTAATATATATTTATAGGGACATTTATCATATTTAGATGCACAAACATTTGACTGTTTTTAATCTGCCTTCAAATTGAATGACAAATTTCTTCCAAAGACCACAGAATAATGATTATGGGGAATGTTTTCAGTGGATATGTCTCAAAATGAAAAAGGGTAGTTGAAGGGCAGTTTAATTCTTGAACAAATACTGAGACTCTTTTAAATAATCTAAGGAAGAAGAAAGATCATCCTTGAATATCAATGTGTTGGAAAAAATCCTTTTCAATCGCATCACTGTGTAATACTTTTATGGATCTGGGGCAGAAGCAAAACACAATAATTAAAGAAAAAAGAAAGGCAAATTAAAGAATTTCAGTAATATTAGTATGGAAATTGGTACCTTGACTGAATTCTAATATATGATTTTGTAGTGGATCCATTCAATCTGCTTTGCAAAACCACCTTATAACCTGGCACAGACTTTTGCATGTAGGCTAAGAAGAATGTAAAGAATGGGAACATCTCATGGGCAGTAGGTAAACACTCTCTGTTCTCATTTGTCTTGAATTATAACTGATCATGATAACTTGAACGGTCTTGATGAATAATTTTTCAAATCTAGGCTGCCAATTTAAAATGACAATGCTTGCAATTCATCGACTCATTTGCTTCTTTCTTGCCTCTTTTGCAAAGCAGAGTCAATAGCTATTGTTGGTTATCCTAATGAACTGAGAGCCTCAAATTCAATCACAATTATAGTAATTTATATGGACTTTCAGAATATAAGAAACATTTGCTTGATGTAAGTAAACCAACATCTTATATTTTGGTTTATAAGACTTTCTTCTATGCTCTCTCAGTGTCCTTCCTTCCATAGTTGAGTCAACCACAGTCACAGAGTACCTACATTACATGCTAGTGTGTTGTCTTTTGTAAAATTCCTCAGAGTACATGCACTTTGTTGTATGCTAGACACTAGGGCTACAAAGATGAGAAAACAGAAGTTTGCTACCCCCAAGGAGCTACTTGGGAGTGAGAAAGACAGACATGCAAACATAAGTATTAACTGGTAGTAAAATGAAATTAGATATAAGGTCCTATGAGCACATAGAAGAGTTCCAAAGAAAGGTCTAAAAGAGAGATGATATGCTAAATTTGTTTTTGGTCTGTAATATAACAATAACAATAATAGTTGCAACTTGTTGAGTGCATAATACATTTCAGATACAGTGCTGAGCATCTGATTGATTTTATGTATTTATTAATATTTAATATTTTATTATTTTATTGTATATGGTATTATAAATAGTAATACATATGTCTCCTTTTTTCCTCATTGACCTTCCCTGGCCTCCCCTACTCCCCCCAACCCCCAAAAACATTTTATTTAATCCTTTTAATGACCCAGGTGTTGATATTATTGTTGTTTCAGTTACAAATGAGAAAACTTGAACATGGAGAATTTAGCTTAGGTTCTCACTGCCACATTGCTTGGGTCAAAATATTTAACCATTGTCAAAGTGTTTTAATTTCTTAATTTTTTTAAACTTTTTATTTTGAGATAATTTTACTCTTAAAGAAATATTGGAAGAATAGTACAAAGAATTGCAATATAATGTTATCTAGGTTCCTCAACTGTTAATATTTTATCACATTTGCTTTACCATTCTCAACCCCATCTCAATAGATAGATACATAGATAGTTATTTACAATCTCCTCTGTATCAATTGGTAGTAAGTTTTAGACGTGATTCCCCATATCTCTGCTATAAACTAAATGTTTGTAGTCCCCCAAGTTCATATGTTAAATATTAACCCTCAATGTAATGGTATTAAAAGGTAATTAGACCAAAACCAGTTTGGCTCAGTGGATAGAGCATCGACCTGTGGACTGAAAGGTCCCAGATTTGATTCCAGTCAAGGGCATGTATCCTGGTTGTGGGCACATCCCCAGTGAGCGGAGTGCAGGAGGCGGTTGATCAATGTCTCTCTCTCATGGATGTTTCTAACTCTATCCCTCTCCCTTCCTCTCTGTAAAAAAATCAATAGAATATATTTTATTTAAAAAAAGGTAATTAGGACATGAGAGTGGAGGCCTCATGAGTGGGATTAGTGCCCTTATAAATGAGACCCAAGAGAACTCCTTTGCCTCTTGAGCCATCTGAGGACACAGAAAGAAGACAGCTATTTGTGGCCCAGAATGCTGGCTCTCACCAGAAACTAAATTGGCTGGTGCCTTAATCTTGGGCTTCTCAGCCTCCAAGACTATGAAAAATCAATTTCTGCTGTTAAAGCCATCCAGTGTATGATATTTTCATTTTAGTGGCCCAAACTGACTAAAACAATATCTAAATACTTCAGGTTTATTTCCAAAATGACAAGGACAGTTCCTCCACTATAAAGTGACTATTTTCCCCTTTAAAATAATTTGCATATTAGCCCTTTATTATATAGGATTTATATTGGAATTCATGTTTTATCAGTGAATTATATTTGGTTACTATAATAATTTATTTTGCTGCTCCAGTTGTCCCAGATTTGGCCAAAGGTTTTCCACTCAAGCTTGTTCCTGTGTTCCATGAACAATGTCTCACTCACTCATATAAATATCTTCTTCGTCAACAAATATTCACCCACTACTATTAACATGATGATTCTTGCATGGATTAATTATTAGTAATTTGGTTGCCAAGTGGTAAATTTCTAATTTCTACAACTTCGTCTATATTAATTAGTTGGCATTCTACTGTAATGAAGAGCTTTCTCTTCTCCCCTATTTCTTTTTATATTTATTTTATTACTAGAGGCCTGGTGCACCAAATTCGTGCATAGGTAGGGTCCCAGTGATCAGAGCCAATCGGGCCCTTCCTTCCCCTGGCTGCTGGCTACCAGCTGGGGCCTTCCTTCATTCCGTGCCGCCCCTGGTGGTCAGTGCACGTCATAGCAAGCAGTCAAACTACTGGTCGATTGAACTCCCCAAGGGATAATTTGCATATTAGCCCTTTATTATATAGTATTTATATTTGTATGGAAGCATGAATTCATGTTTTATCAGTGAGTTATATTTGCTTACTATAATAATTTATTTCGCTGCTCCAGTTGTCCCAGATTTTGCCAAAGGTTTCCCATTCAAGCTGGTTCCTGTGTTCCATGAACAATGTCTCACTCATTCTTTGAGCATCTCTTTACTTTTTGGTGCTGCAAAATATCCCAGGTCCACCTCATACTTTCCCAGCCCAGGCATGGAATCAACCATTTTTTCATAAGTAGGTTCTTGTTCTTAAGTTTTCTTTCTGATTACTCACCAGTTCTTATATTATGCATATGTAAAAATGAATAATACAAGCATTTTTATATTAATAAATAACTGTTAGTCATTTTTACAACTACTATAATGATAAGAAAAACGAAGCTAGCTTAAAATCACTCTATGCTTTTAAATTGCTAAGTCCTCCTTAAAAAAAATATAACTTGGATACTAAGGATGAGAAAAAAGATGAAGTAGAAAGGGAGAAAAGGAAAAGAAAGAAAAAGAAGCAAGGAAAATCATAGAAACAGATTTTTTGTAGTACCTTCTCTGTTTTAGGCACCAAGATAAATTCTTTTAAAGGTAACTTATTATATCTCTGCAACAATCTTGCTGGATAGAGATTACGCTTAACACATAAAAACAGGTCAGAATTTCAGTTACTTGTGTTAACCTACACAATAAAGACACAGAACTACAAATTGAGGCTATCTAGATTATCTTTTAAGCCAATCTTTCTCTACCCAATGCTACCTCTATACAATTTAAATGCTGATTCATATCCTAAATTTTCTTTTTATAATTGGCCATCTCTCTATGACTTACATAGTAGCTCTTTACCCATTTCCAAAATACCAGAATACCTTATGTTCAGACAGATGATACTTTCCTTACATCTAAAGACAACCTATTACAACAAACATCTTTCACTACCTAATTTTTGGGGGTTAACTTTATTTTCTGAACTGCAAGGCACAGTGTTTTAGAACCACTTGACATATAACAGACAGTTTTTATTCGGCAGGCTGTTATTAATGCCACTTGTAATAAACACTATTCTTGGTGTCTCCAGTTTTTAAAAACTATAAAATTTGGTGGAAGGGAGGGATGCAGTTCATTCATCAATCGGCAATTTGAGAGAATAGGTCATTTTTATTTTTCTAAAAGGGCAGAACTAAAATGTCTTATTATATAGCAAAGCAAAATGATAGTTGTGTTGTTTATTCTGTGCATGAATTTGTTACAGATCAAAACCTAGATACATCTACAGATATGTTTTAGAAAGTTTATAAAAAATCAAGATTCAGATAGGGTTATATGAAACCTTTGGTAAAATAATGAAGAAATAGAGAATAGCTAATATTTGCACATTTCAAACAGTGCATTCACATGCATTTGCATCTCAAAATAACCATATGAAGACGAGGGGTGCATCACCTTATTTTCATTTTACAGGTGAGGAATATTGAGGTTCAGAGAGATGAAGTGACTTACCTAAGATCTCACAGCTAACAAACTGACAGTTGATACTCAAATCCTACCTAGTACTCTTTATACTGCACCATGATTAAAGTCTTACAAATTATATTTTACTAGAATATTTCTGGGTTTAATCAAAACAGTGTGAGCAGATGACAAAGTAAATGACATTGAATCTCACTTTATTCCTTGGAGCCTCTTAATAAAAGTTGGAAGAAGCAATATGGGTTCTTTATCCCATCATTTTAGTAGAAATTGTGTTTTGCTTTTGAGTAGACTGCAATAAAATGTATGAAATATATTTTGGCCAAATCAATAGCATTATGCCATAAACTTATTTTTCTTCTGATGGTATGTAAATGACTGTTCCACTGTAGCGATCAAGTCATCTGTTCTTGGAATAAGAATCCTACATAATAAAAGCCTAATATGCTAAGTGTCCAGTCATCCAGTCATCCATTCAATCAATCAAAGCATAATATGCCAATGATATGATAAGGCCGTTCAACTGCTTGCTATGATGTGTACTGACCACCAGAGAGCACCAAACAGAGTACTCAGGGCCAGTCACAAAGAGCATCGGACATTGTCCTGCACTAGAGATTGGGAGTCATAGCAGATCTACCCAATACAGGAACACAAACATGTAACCAAAATGGGGAGACAACAAAGCCCCAATCAAGGTGTGCACTCTTAGGTGCATATCTGGGGAAAGTATGTAACTCACACATATGGCTATCATAGCAAGTCACACTAAGTCAGTAATCAAAGTTCAAATCCTTATCAGTGGGATATACATATGCAGGGTAATGTGGTCTGTGTCCTTAATATTATGCTTTAAGTTTCAGGAAAGTTAACTCAAACATTTTAAAACATTTTTGACATTTTTTGACTTTTTAAAACATTTCTATATATTACTACAACCAAGGGATAGAGAAAGTGTTTGAAGAAATAATAGCAGAAAATTTCCCTAGCCTGCTGAAGGAAAAGGTCACACAAGTTTAGGAGGCACAGAGAATTCCAAGCCAGAAGAACCCAAACAGACCCATGCCTGGGTACATCATAAATAAAATGCCAAAAATTAAAGACAGAGATAGAATTTTAAAGGCAGCAAGAGAAAAGCAATTGTTAGCTACAAAGGAGCTCCCATAAGGTTGTCAGCTGATTTCTCATCAGAAACTCTACAGGCCAGAAGGGACTGGCATGAAATATTCAAGGTAATGAAAAGCAAAGATCTGAAACCAAAGATTACTATACCCAGCAAGGCTATTGTTCAAAATAGATGGTGAAATAAAGAGCTTCTTAGACAACAACAACAAAGACTAAAGGAGTTCATTACCACCAAACCAGTATTACATGAAGTGTTGGAGGGCATACTTGAAGAATGAGAAGGAGGAGAAGGAGAAGAAGGAGGAGGAGACGGAGAAAAAGGAAGAGGAGGAGGAGGAAGAGGAGGAGGAGGAGGAGAAGGAGGAGGAGGAGGAGGAGAGGAGGGGGAGGAGGATTCAAAATATGAACAATGAAATGGCAATAAATACACAACTCTCGACAATTAAATCTAAAAATAAAAATAAATGAACAAGGAATCTGATGAACAAAATAAACTGATGAATAAAGTAGAACCAGAGGCAGGGATAGACTGATGAATCTCAGAGGGGAGGGATGGGGAGAGATTAACCAAAGAATTTATATACTAATACTCATTGCCTATAGACACAAATAATAGGGTGGAGAACACCTGGGGCAGGGAGGAAATCCGGTAGAGGGGGTAATGTAGGGGAAGGGGATGGGGACATCTGTAATACTCTCAACAATAAAATATTTTTTAAAATATTAAGCTATTGTGATGTATGTGTTTACTCCTATTTTTAGGTAAGAATACTGAAGCTCAGACCACATAGCTAATAATCAGGGAAGCCAGAATTAAAATCTCATTTTGTTGAACACCTTTACCACTTGGCTATACCACACAATCAGATTATGGTAGATACTGTGGTAAATATAAGTCCACTATTGACTCCCATCCTTCTTCACATGGGAAGTTAGTGTATCACCTCCAACCAGGAGTGCTGGGATCTCTCTTTCAATTTCTTTCATTTTTATGTTACCGTTTTCCCTCACTTCCATCTTCTGAAGTCTTCTTCTGGGTGTGGTAAAAAACTTAAATATTTCCTTTGCAGTAACCTAGTCTTCAGTTATTTCTATTCCAGCTATTTGGACTTTGCTGCCAAATCCCTCTATCCTGCTTGTCTTGTTCTATTGTTTCTCCTGATGATTTATCTTCAACTGTGGTCATTAATGTTGCAGCTCCCAGATACACTGTGCTCTATTTCTATCACTTCTTGGTGCATTATCTGTTTTTGGTGTCATGTTTCATGTAATTGGCCTGTGATATTTATGCCCAGGAAAACTTTCTTTCTCTTCCATGGCCCAATTCTTAGGATCTATCCATAATTAAGCTTCTAAAAAGTTAAGGACTTGCATATTTTTATCTACTCCTTTCATTGGGGGATCAATACAATACCCACAAGGCACCATGCCCACAGGAGGACAATTTCCTTAGAACTATAATTCTTAAGCTTTAGCCTATATAAGAACCACCTGGAGGATTGGTAGAAAAACAAAATATTGAGCCCCACCCCCAGAGTTTCTGATTTAATAGATCTTGGGGGAAGGGTAGAACAAGTCTTCAGACTTTGCTTTTCGAACACATTCCCAGATGATGTCTATACTACAGATCCAGAGACTACCCTTTGAAAATCACTGCCTTAAACTGAGAGGAAAAATGAAAATAGATCTACCCAATTCCCATCTCATAGTACTCTTGTTGAGAACTCAGTCATTTGACAATTTTTAAAAGCATCTATCATATCTCAGCACATTTATAGATAATGAGTATAAAGAGATGAAGAAAGCTTTACTCATGATTTCAAGAACTTTACAACTTCATAGGAGACAGGTAAATGAATAAATGCAATAGAATGTGACTGGCAAAACAATATACAGCCAGAGAACAAAGAGGCGGTGGTAATTTCTCTCCTTAGAGATTTTATCAGGCTACATTAAGTGGAAGTAACAGCCTTTGTAGGAGGTGCAGGAGGCACATAGGCAGTTAGAAGTGTACTATTTGAGAAGTTTATGGACATTGGCAGTTTTTCGGTATGGTTTAAGTTTGTAGAGGTGGAAATATTAAGAGGTATTAAAGAGATATGGTTGAACAAATACTGAGATTGGGCCTTCTGTGTGATGTAACATGCCCTTTTCCTAGGGTTTGGATAGTAATTTGAGTATTTCTATCAATCGAGCATTATTAGCCTTGAGCTTTAGAAGTATTACTGTCGAAAATGGTTTGGAGACAGGAAGAATATGATAACAAATACAAAGCATGGAGACACTTGAACTAAAAGAACAATAGTCATAGACTGGAATACCCATTATTTTGATAGTAGGGAAATTTTCATTTAATTTGGAAGTACTCTGTAGACATTGTATTATAATGATTTCCTTATATGTCTATTTTACACTGAAAAATCCTTTGTCATCTTTGTATGATCATTGCCTATGGTAGTGCCTGGCTATAGTAAAAGCTCAAGAAATGTTGTCTGAGTTAATAAGTAAATTAATTAAAACCAGTATATTATTTATTTTCCTTTGGTTTTCAATCTCATCCTCTTTAAAATGGGGAGCTAAGGATTTATTTCATACTCCCCAGAATGTGACAAATAAATGGATAGATATTAATAAAATGATAGGTACTTATTAGGAAGCAAGTAGAAAAAGCTATCTTTCTCATGATGGGATTTTTGATAACCAGTTGGACCTTCATTTATTTGAACAAAATTTCTGAAATTTTCTGCAAATTGCTTTGATAAACATAGCTGGACTGAACTAAAAGTATTATTACAAAAGTTTTCAAATATCCACTAACTCTTTTTGCACAAGTAGACTAATTTGCAGAAGATTTACCCATTTTTATATGAAACCAAGGCACTACTGGTTCTGTCAGATAATTTTCTCAATTACATGTCTAGATAATTAAATTACAAAAATAGTCCATTGCTTTTGAAAACTCCCTTTCTGAAAGGAATGAAATTCTTACCCATAAGAAACTAAATATCACTGTTCTAAAAAGAAAACTTAAAAAGAACTACTTTTAATCTTCTCTACTTAATGTTCTGATCACTCCTTTCCCTAACACAAGCATTGGCAAGACCAAGACATTTTCATGTTTCTGTGATTTAATTTGTTCTTTCTTTTACGGTTCTAAAAGCAAAACAGGTTCTTAAAAATAAGATTTCCTTAATTCCCCAAAACTAGAAAGCTAGTTATAGTTTTGTCACTTAATTAATTTCTTCATTTAGCTATTTAAAATCTGCTTTTTAACATCTACTATCTATATATAAAAATGTAATATGCAAATTGACCAGACTGTGGAATGACCAATTGGTTATGACGAGCACTGACCACCAGGGGGTAGACACTCAATGCAGGTTCTGCCCCCAGCCCAAAGGTCCTGATTGCCCAATGGGGACTGGGGAACCAGGGGTGGGTGGCAGCTGACATGGATGGCACTTGGGCCCCAAACACCTGGACAACCAACAGCATGGTGGTGGGGGGGTGGGGCCAGCTGCTGGCAGCCAGGGAAGATTGGCCTTGTTTGCAGGCCAGGCTTAGGGACCCTAACTGTGCATGAATTTCGTGCGCCAGGCCTCTAGTATGTCTTATATTTTGCGTAGCCTCCAATGAGTTCTCTGACAGTCAATTTATTTTCTTTACTCTGCCTTTCAAAAAGAATGACACCTGATGACAATCTTGAAAAGGAGAGAATCTTGTGGCTCATCCACTGCTACTGTATAGCTGATGTGTCTTTTTATTCATACCCAACTTATCTTGGTCTAGCATGTCCAGATTATATAAGTATATTGATTTTCTTCAATGTGGCAGGTTTGGGTGAAGTGAAAATGAATATAGGATGAAATCACTATTGCTGAGAAAATATTAAAACATATTTTCCCTGACATAGCTTAAATAGCACCGTTCCACAAAATAACGTATTTGGGAAAGAAAGGTTTTAAAAACATAATTCATGTTCTTTTGATCTCTGCCAAATCAATGAAATACTTTGAAGAAACATATATGGTTCCTTTCCATATTTACAAAATGTGACTGTAGGTGGATGTTGTCTTAGTAACTCTGAACCCATTTCTCTGATAGTTGTCACCTTGTTATCAACCCAAGTTATCTTTTCAATATAGTCCTAGATTTCATTATCCGATTGCCCTATTGATTGTGAGGGGAAAAGATTACAAAATATCCTATGGAAATTAAATCAGAACAATGTACTGTTCTCCTATAGGTTCAATACAATGTATCACATCAACATATACATGTGTGACTAGATGATGTGTGCAATTGAATATTAAACATGGCTGGAGATGTGACCTTGAGTATTGTTCTTTTCCTTGCTCTCTCACTTTTATTCATTGCAATATCCTAATATTTCATCCATCAAAGTTTAGTGTTTAATCCCCCAATATAGGAACTGTGTCATAAAGGCTGAGAGGAACCACTTTAGATGAAAAAATAAATAAAATAATTAAAGAGAATGTCCAGAGTTAAAATAATTTTGAAGCATAATGGGCACTAGCAACAAATAAGTGAATGCCATCTTGAGACACTGTGGGAGGTTCCCAGAATGCCCTGAGATGCTATTAAAATCACACTGCCTGGCTTTATACCATTCTCTGAGGATTTACAGCAACTGCCAGAAGCCAATTGAAGTTTTTCTGGGCTATTCTCCACCCCTGTTCCGTTCTTTTTAATGTTCCCCAAAGCCACTGGAAGGGGTTAACAATAAATGATGTTGAATATTTTTTTCTTTAAACCTAGATTGAAATAATCATCTCTGAGGGACTATTTAGCTTTTATGCGAAGGCACAAAGATCTAAGTAATCTCCTAAGGACCTTTTGTTCCAATGATTATATAAACATTTTTAATTAAAATGTTACAATAGAAAAATGACAAATTTAGTGAGTGGAAGGTAGAACATAAATTTTTTTAAAAGCATGCAAATCAAAACTAATTAACAGGCCAACTGTATTAGCAAGAAATGTTTCTGGCTGAAAGAAACAAAAATTTCACCCAAGACGATGTTCAGAGGTGATAATAGCGGGTAGTATTAGTGTAGCTGCCCCTGTCATTAAGGACCCAGACTTCCTCTTTTAGGGTTCCACCATCTTGTGTCTGTTGGCCTTTGATCTTCATACTTTGACATTATGTCGGCTATAGAATTTCTCCAGCTTCATCTGTCAAGTCCATGATCACTACAGGAAGAAGGGAAATGGGTCATACTACTTACACACGTCCCTTTTATCAGAAAAGCAACATTTTCTTAGGAGACTGTCTTATAACCCTTTGCATCTCATTGCTTAAACATGGGTCATATGCTCACTTAAACTTGGTAGACTGATTCTCTGGTATTTTTTATCGTTTATAGTGAGAAAAGAGAGGTGGAGAGCTGGGATTATTGTTATGCTACAAGTAGATAACCAAGATTGTCTGCCACACAAACTAAATTAACTGGTTTATGAATCCATGTTTCATGCACCAGTATGTGATTAGAAAATCAATTCATAAAAATAGGCATCATAGGGGAAAACATACAGCAGTGCTTTATCATGAAAAACCATTATTTCTGTTTACCATGAGTTAAAGGTTGTTATTATAAAAGATAAAGTATTATTTAAATGCTGAAAAGAAATTTTGAGAAGTTATTGCAATTTATTCTTAACTTAGAAATTAGCTACATAAGGTCTTTATTTAAAATTTTATATTATTGAATTTTTACAGAGAGAAAAGTAGAAGGATAGAGAGTTAGCAAAATCAATGAGAGAGAAACATCTATCAGCTGCCTCCTACACGCCCTCTACTGGGGATGTGCCTGCAACCAAGGTACATTCCCTTGACCGGAATCGAACCTGGGGCCTTTCAGTCCGCAGGCCGATGCTCTATCCACTGAGCCAAACCAGTTTCGACTACATAAGGTCTTGACCAAAGTTTTTCAAGTTGGAAAAGACTAGTGTCATTGTCTGAAAAACAACATTGTAAGGAGGGATTTGAGAAATGAAATGGATGTCATTGGAATCCATAATCATTAAATTTCAAATGAGGCTACCTCTGACAAACAATTAATCTAGCTTCAGCAGTTTAGCTTAATCATTTTCATTCTTTGACTTTGTTACTTACAGGGCATTTTCTTTTTTAATTGCAGGCTGAATATATTTAAAATGATGTTGCTAATAATTATTGATGAGTGAATTGTACAAGTTTGTGAAATTTGGTTTCACTTGAATAAGAAAAGTTAAATAATTGAGCAATTAAATGCATTCCATTTTACTGAGTTTCAAGAAAATTAGCTTGAAATGGAACTGAGGAATCTAATTTAATTTCTACATATTGGGTGCTAATATAAACTATGGGTCAAGGATTTAGCACCATGGACTAATATTTGAAGTTAGAGGAGAGTCACCACAAATGGTGAAAGTGAGGTTTAAATTAACTCCGTTCTTCACACAAAGAATCTTAGATGAACTTGATCAACGTAGTATAACTAGTTGAGTCATGAGTTAGAACCAGATTGCCTTAACTCTTGTGTCAATACACAATTCATGAGTTTTATTTTTTCTGTAAAATAATGGTCACATCACTATTTTACTTGCTACTTCAGAAAATTCATAGAAATAACTCTCCTGGACAAGTCAAAATTTGTAGGTAATGTTAATGTCTGAGAGTTATGGCTGAAGGTGTCTTCATATATATATTAATGTAGCCTAACAAAGAAGCATTAATCCATATAGCTGGAAACAAATAAAATCTTGGACTTAAGAAAGACATCTTATCAAAATCAGATAACAAAATAATGCCTCTCCATCGTATTCCTTCTATATTGTGTTCTCCAATAAATCAATTTAAGGGAGGATAATGAAAGTATTTGTTGCATCTGACTGCGTACTCTCCTATGGAACTGGAAAGGTAATTAGAGAAATAAAGGAGTTTTATTGTTAACTCCATCTATATTCTCTTATATATACTGGGGTCAGGGTTTATTTGCAAGGCTAAAAATAGTTTGTCATTTTTCCAAGTAGGAGTGTTTTCTGTGTAATTTAACACTGGATGAGAACCATAGCTAGCATTCAGTACACTGTTTTGTTTTGTTTTGTCTTGTTTGTATCAGGAATTGTACCTTGCGCTTTGAATGCTTTTTCTTAATTGATTTTCCCAAAAACACATAAATGTGATCGTCATTAGAACTGAGCAAAAATATTTCTTTTTCTTCCGAGCACTGTAGAATTGCTCTTCTTTCCCCCAGTTAGTTAGGAGTGATCATATGTCATGTTTTTAGCCAATGAAATGTAAGCAGAAGTGAAGAGTTTGCTGTCCATGTAGATGCTTTAAGAACCAGTGTGCAATTCATCAGGATTTCCCTCTGCCGTTATAGTCAGCAGAATCCAGAAGTGGCTCTCAGTTAGCCTGCATCTTGGAATGAGAGCTACTGGAGCACAGTTTTTCGCTGCCTTGCAATGGAAATAGAGAAGGTTGAATATGAGAGATAAACTTCATACTAAACCATTGTAATTTTGACTTATATGTTACTACACATAGCCTAGTTCCATGGTCGGCAAACTAAGGCTCACGAGCCACATGCAACTCGTTGTCCCCTTGAGTGTGGCTCTTCCACAAAATACCACAGCCTGGGCGAGTCTATTTTGAAGAAGTGGCGTTAGAAGTTTAAGTTTAAAAAATTTGGCTCTCAAAAGAAATTTCAATCGTTGTCCTGTTGATATTTGGCTCTGTGGACTAATGAGTTTGCCGACCACTGGCCTAGTTTGTTCTGACTGATATAATTATTATTAATAACTTCTTCCATTTACAAAGGAAGAAAATGAGGATAAGGAATTTGTTCATGATGACACCACAGGTTAAATAGAATTTAATTCAAGCCAAACAATCTGACTCTGTTGCTCACATCTTAGCCACCATTTTATTTTATTTTATTTTATTTTTAAATACATTTTATTGATTTTTTACAGAGAGGAAAGGAGAGGGATAGAGAGCTAGAAATATCAATAAGAGAGAGACATCGATCAGCCGCCTCCTGCACGCCCCCAACTGGGGATGTGCCCACAACCAAGGTCCATGCCCTTGACCGGAATCGAACCCGGGACCTTTCAGTCCGCAGGCTGATGCTCTATCCACTGAGCCACACCGGTTTCGGCTTAGCCACCATGTTATATAGCTGCAGGTAATTTTCTTATTGTGAAGAAGGAATGTCCAATAGCATAATGTGGAGCCCTATACTTAATTTCTAAGCATAAAGAGGTGATTGTTTTGATTCACTTAACCTTGACATATTTTTAATATTTATTAACCACTTACACTTGCACAAAGACCATTCCTTTTAATCCAATAGGATATACCTGAATGTTGTTGTCCTCAGGGAAGAAAAGAGTATGAAGAGGTCATCATCATATATTTCCCCAAGGACCCTTTGCAGAGATCCCTGTATTAGTAAGCTTGGGCTGTCCTAACAAAATACCACAGACTGGTGATGAAACAACAGAAAGTTATTTTCTCACACTTGTGGAAGTTCAAGTCTAAGATTAAGGTGCCAGCCAATTTCAATCCTGGTGGGAACTCTCTTTTTGCCTTGTAGACAGCTGCCTTCTCATTGTGTCCTCATGTGCCATAAGGAGAGGGAGAAGGAGAGGGAAAGGGAGAGGGGGAGAGAGAGGGGGGGAGAGAGAGTCTTTTTTTTTTCCTTTTCAAAAAATATTTATTGTTGAAAGTATTACATATATCCCCCTTTTCCTCCCATTGACCCCTTCTAGCTCAGCTCCACCCCCCACTCCAGGCCTCCACCACCCTATTGTCTGTGTTATACATATATGCATACAGGTTCTTTGGTTGATTTCTTCCCATCCACCCGCCCAGCTCCACTTCTCTCTGAGATTCCACAGTTTGCTCCATGCTTTTTTGGTGGGGCAATTGCTTTCTGCCTCCACCCTAGGTTTAGATCCCTGAGTTCTCAGTGAGAACCCCCCACAGCTGAGCTATCCCTCCAGAACTTCACCTGCTGTCTGTCGGGGGAGCCCAGCAAGCCCTCTCACACTCCACCCTTCCTACCATTTTCTATGTGGTCTCCACTTTCCATCCTTGGTTATCAGGGTTCTCTCCAGCTAGTCTTCAGTTGATTATTCAGGATGTTTATTATAAATTTAACCTCAATGATGAGAGAAAATCACTGATAGGCTGCCTCCTGCGCTCCCCACACTGGGGATAGAGCCCAAAAGCTAGGCATGTGCCCTGACCGGGAGTTGAACAGTGACCTCCTGGTTCACTGGTTGATGCTCAACCACTGAGCTATGCTGGTCGAGCTGTATTTTAGTTGCAATCCCAGTTTGCTCCTGTGAGAGTGTCAGTGTACCTTCCACTCACCCTGCTGCCAGTTTGGAACTGACTACACAATGGTTCTTAAAGCTCCTGATAGAAAGTGGCCTATGTCACTTCTAATCTCTAGTGTCTCTTCTTATGAGAGCATTTGCCTTATCAAATTAGAACTGCACCCTTATGATTTTGTTTAACCTTTATCACCTGCTCAAAAGCCCTGTCTCCAAATATAGACACTTTGGCATTAGGGCTTCAGCATATGAATTTTGGGAGAGATGCAAATATTTAGTATATAATAATAATCCCCTAGAACAGTGGTTCTCAACCTTTCTATATATATAGAACTGCTGCTATAGAGCCTAAGACCATTGGAAAACACAGATGTTTACATTACGATTCAAAACAGTAGCAACATTACAGTTATGAAGTAGCAACAAAAATAATTTTATGGTTGGGGGTCACACAACATGAGGAACTGTATTAAAGGGTCGCGGCATTAGAAAGGTTGAGAACCACTGCCCTAGAAGCTGCAAGCAATTTAAGAAAGCTTTAGTAATAAGGACTCACTCACATCTGTATCCATGTGTTTTCTGTATTCGTAGATAGGACTGGAAAGACATTCTAATGAGAAGCATTTCATTTGTTCATTTGTTTACTTATTTAAAACATATTTCTTGAGCATCTATTACGTGCCAGGTCATTCTATGCAATGATGAAGAAAGCAGTTTTTTCCTTTATGAAATCTATAGTCTAATATCAAGAGAGAAATGGAAAGATATGTGAATATACCATATATCATATTGAGACAGAGGTTTAATATATTAATAAAAATAAATCACAGTAAAAGTATAGGGAATAACAGGGGTCAGAATTGCTACTTTTCAATAGTATGCAAATAAATCCTTTCAGACGATGAGACTTTTATGCAGAAACATAATAATTATAGCTTTAACATCTCCAGATATTAAAACAGAGATAATGTGAAAGCATTTTCTCATATTCCTTCATTTTACAGAAGGATGAACTGGAATCTAAAATGATGGGTGGGAAACATTTTTCTTTAAAGAACCAGCTAGTAAATATATTTTATTTTGCAGGCTGGTCAATCTCTGTCATAACTACTCAACCATACTATATTGTAACATAAAAAGAGCCACAGATAATAAGTAAACAAAGAGTGTGGCTGAGTTCTAATAAAAACTTATTTACAAAAACCGGTAGTGGGTAGGATTTGTCTCTCAGGCTATAGTTGGACTATCTCTAATCTAGAACAATAAAATGACTTTCCCAGTCCCACTCATTTGATTGTTGATGACCGAAGAGAGGACAAATGTGTTTCTTCTGTCGTTGAAAACAACAAAGACATCTTTAGAGCAGATTATCACAGATAAAAGACAAAGTTATATAAACAATAATGTGTCACGGGTGAAAACAGTTATCCGTTTAACTGCTGGCACCTGAGTTTATTTTAGAAAGGGAACTGTCTTTGTTTAAAAAAGCTTGTTGAGAAACTATTTCTTGGAGAAGGTGACACTCTGAGGGCTGAGTTTAGCAGGAAACAATGAAACAAAGGAGATGGCTCAGTGGTTCTGCATTAGAAAGGAACAGAAATTATTATTTTTTTCTCTGTGGTTCAGACATTCATTGTCTTAACTTTATTGAGTGCCTACTGTATGCCCAGCGGTGTCTGAGGCCTTAGCCATTCAACTTTGAACAGGACAAGGGGAGGGAGGAGGGAAGATGGCTACCCTCCTGGGAGCAAAAAAGGAACAGAAATTAGAAAAGAGGAGGTAGAGAAAGGGATGGAGGGAAGAGCCAATCCGCAGAACTGGATGGAAGAAGAAGGCATTTTAAGAAAGAGACATCTAATCAGTTTTAAAGGGCTGCGTTGCTACAATTGAAACCTTCTATTGTCCTCAAAAATTAAGAAAAAGTGTGGCACAAATAAAAGGCCTTTTGTGAATGGGCTTTTGAGGATGTGTATCTGGGAGCAGGAAGAATTCAATAAGGAAGCTGAGGTTTTTGTGGGTTTATTGTTGTTGTTGTTTTTGGTCTGGGGCTATTCATTGTGTATGTAAGGCATTTAATTAAATCCCAATCTTCTCTAGCTCAACCATCTGTTTTATCTATTTCTGTATTTAAGCACCAACAGGGAAATCTTGTTAGCACCGAAGATTGGTCCAGGTATCCTACATAATAAAAGGGTAATATGCAAATTGATCCTAACAGCAGAATGACCGTTTGACCAGTCACTGTGAGACACACTGACCCCCTCTTGGTCCCTATCCCCAGCCGGCAGGCTCCGATTGCCTGATGGCCACCTGCTGCAGGGGTGGGGCCGGCGAGCGGGCAGGAACAGCTGACCTCTCAGTCCCTTCCCCTGGCCATCAGGCACCGATCACCCAATGGAGAACGGGAACCAGGGGTGGGTGCAAGTGGGAGGTGGGTCCAGCTGTGGGCAGCTGGGGAAGATGGCTCTGATCACAGGCCAGGCCTAGGGACCATACCCGTGCATGAATTTCATGCACCAGGCCTCTAGTAAATAATAGAATTCCAACCTCAAAGGGGCCCTCAACAGTGCCCACAGATTCTTTGCCAAAGCTATTTCACATCTTCTCAGCTCTCCTCAAAGCATCAAGCCTTCCCCTCCAGCTCTCCACTTACCAGATGATCACCTGGCATGTGAGATGAATAAAGAAAGCATCAGATGCTAACTTCCTTATCTTTCCCCCAGCCAGCGTACAAATCAAGGACCCTCTAACTTTAGAGTATCCTCATTTCTTTCTGTAAAGAGAGGACTGCTTCTCCTCCTCTATAACATGGATTCTTCTATCTTATAAACTATGCACACACTTCTTGTTATCCCTTGTCCCTCTGATGTTCAAAATTCTGTATGGAACTAAATCTTTCAGATTAGGGCTTAAGTCATTACCAAAAAATAGAAACCCTCTAGTACTGCCTTTTTCCTCTTCTCTCCTTCACCAGTCAGCTTCTCGAAAGGATAATTGGCAAAACTGTCTAAATTTCCTTATTTCCACCCTCAGTTCTCAACCCACCAATCTGGACTCTCTTCATCACTGTCATCGCTGTCATCTCATTAAATCCAATGGAAAGTTTAAATCCTTTCCTTGTACAGCACTTGACTTTGTTGACCACTCCCTTCTTCTTTTTTTAAATATATTTTATATATTTATATATATAATCACTATGGTTCCGATTGCCTGATGGCCACCCGCTGCAGGGGTGGGGCCGGCGAGCGGGCAGGAACAGCTGACCTCTCAGTCCCTTCCCCTGGCCATCAGGCACCAATCACCCAATGGAGAACGGGAACGAAAGGTGGGGCCAGCTGTGGGCAGCTGGGGAAGATGGCTCTGATCACAGGCAGGCCTAGGGACCATAATAAATAATAATAAATATATTATTGCTTATAAGTATTACAAATAGTAGTACATATGTCTCTTTTTTTAAATTTCCTATTGACTTTCCCCTGGCCTTCCCCACCCCCCAGTACATGTCCTCATCTGCACCCCCCCCAATGTCCTGTGTCCATTGGTTATACTTATATACATGCATACAAGTCCTTCGGTTGATCTCTTACAGCCCTCCCCCCACCAAAACCTCCCCTGCCTGCCCGCTGTAGCATGACAGTCTGTTCATTGCTTCTTTGCCTCTGTATCTGTTTTTTTTCCCCCCCTGATTCTTTTCTTTAAAAACATCTTGTCTCTGTAGGTTAGAAATAAACTTATAAGAACAAAAAATTGTTTGAGTCCCAATTTCAATGTCCAATAGTTCTTAGTCCCAGTTTCAATATCAAACAGTTCCTTATGTGCACACGTCAGCAATGGTATCTGGATGGTGGACAAATGGTGGCAATGCAGGTCCGGCCCTCTCTGGTTTGGTCCTGGGCATCCTGTAGGGACTTATAGCTGCTGCCTGCTCGCATGGCAAGGTGTAGTCAATGTCTTGCATCTCTGGACTGTTTCTCCTCTTGTCTTCGTGGTTGGACCGGACCTGTCAGTTCCTCTCTATTTCTGGAGTCCACTTGGTCTTGAAGTTGTTTTCTGAAAGTATATAAATATATTCTCGAACAAAGGCTAATAAAGGAATGTTTTCTATAAAATTGACTTGTGTTCCTTTTTATTTTTCCCCACCCGATTTTCCTTTGGCTTATTTTGACACCGTGTGTGTTTTTCATGGGTGTCTTGCTGTTAGTATTACAAATGAAAATTAATTTTCTAGATGTAATTTACTTACTGGATATTTTTCCTTTTTTTTTATTAATGGAGACTTTTTTTTATTTCAGAGAGGAAGGGAGAGGAAGAGAGAGATAGAAACATCAATGATGAGAAAGAATCATTGATTGGCTGTCTCCTGTATGCCCCCGATCCTGGCATGTGCCCTTGACTGGAATCAAACCCTAGACCCTTCAGTCCCCAGACTGATGCTCTATCCACTGAGCCAAACCAGCTTAGGGAGACCTCTCCCTTCTTGCACAATTTTAATCCTTTGGCTTGGAAGTCATTGCCGTCCTTTGCATTTTTTCCCCTCCACTCTAACTTCTCATTACTTTATTGTCTGTAGTTTCCCTCTTCTGCTCCCTGAACACTTAATGTTGAAATTCCTCAAAACTGAAAGTTAAATTCTCTTTTTCTTCCTACTCTGTTCTCTTACTAAGTGGTCTTTATACTTATTCATGGTTTTAATTAGCATCATTATCTTATGACTCAAACTGATGAATAAAATGGAACCAGAGTCATGGAAACATGGAACAGATTGACAAATCTCAGAGGGAAGTGAGGCGGGGGAGATTAACCAAAGACCTTACATGCATGTATGCTTTACCTATGGACACAAACAATAGGATGGCGAATGCCTAGGGCAGGGCAGAAACTGGGTGGAGGGGACAGTGCTGGGAGAAAATGGGGAACATCTATAATACTTTCAACAATAAAGATTTAAAAAACAAATTTATGATCTTCCTACTTGATCTTATTACATTTAAAAGTGTATAACATCACCATCCAACTACTTATACAAGGAAGAAATTTAGGAATAATCAATCTATGACCCTACCTTAAACTTCAACTCTCATATCCAGTTAATCATAAAGCTTTCAATTTTACCTCCTAAATATATGTCAAATATTGCATGTCTTTCCACATCCACTGCCACCACTGGACCCAAGTTATCTCTCCCACCCTCAAGTGGACTATGCAGTAGCCTACTTTCATCTTGGCCTCTCCCCTCACTCATACTCCACATTGGGTTAACCAAGGGTGCGGCTTTGGTCAACACAATTACATCAGTGGCTTTCATTATTGTGTGGACAGTAACCACCATCTATAACTTCCCTATAATTTCTTAGATGACATTGCCATTCTTTCAGTATCATTTCACAACATAATCACTCCTAGTATGTGCACTTCAGCCACAATGACTTTCAATGATTTTTCCCCATTATAGAGTCTTTCCATGTGGAACTTTTCATTTGCATCACATGGAAACTCCTTATGTTTTCCCCACCTAGCATACTAATCGGGGAACCTCAAACTTTGTGGTATTCTCCTTTCCTTCTGTGAAAAGAGGTGAAGCCTCTTACCTCATGAATGGTCCATTTCCTGTTATCTGTTATCAATCTCATGTTACAGACTTCCTATGGGAATTAATGCTTTGTTAGGATGTAAGTCATTACCATTAAATTAAACATGGAACCTTCTTACCCTCTCCTTTTTTTTGTAATATATTTTTATTGATTTCAGAGAGGGAGAAAGAGATAGAAACATCAATGATGAGAGAGAATCATTGATTGGCTGCCTCCTGCACGCCCCCTACTGGGGATGGAACTGCAACCCATTACCCTTTCCTTAAGCTTAGTTAACTCCTACAGTTCTTTTGCATCACATATTAAGGCCTTTTATTTTTTTCAGGGAAGGTGCAGCTAACCTCCTTCATAAAAATCTGCCTATTATATGTGTTTATAAACATACTCTTCATCATAGCATCTATCATTCATAACTTTCTATTTACTCGTGTAATTAGTTAACAAATATCTTCTCCTCATACCAACTTACAGGCTCATGACATGCATATAATATGACTTACCAAATAACAGGCCCTGCATAAATATTTGGTAAATGCATAAATGAATGAGCAATTTTATGCAGAATACACTGGATAGTAAAACACTTCATATAATGCACTCATTCAAAATCAATGGGAGAGTACAGCCAATGTTGATCATAATGATATGACTTCTCTGAGAATATGCAAAAATCTAGAAAATGGCATTAAACTTTCTACAAGACATGGAATAGAGAGATGAACAAATTTCTGTGGGCTATAGCTGACATCTGGATGACAGTAAAATGTACTCAGTATGTGAAGAATGTAATTCAAATGTGGAATTGAGAAGTAGTAAGATCATTTTAACTTGGTGGTATTACATGGGACCACTATGGGGAAACAAGATGAGATTTGAACTAATCTCCATAGTTGTAAAACTGACTGCACCTGCCAAATGATTCCACAATTCTGTGAATTTTTAATACTGTTCGTCTCATTCTGATATTGTATAAGGGTAGCTTCAGTGAAATTTTAAAAATGTATATCATTACAAATAGTTAAGCCCTAGCTGGTTTGGCTCAGTGGATAGAGTGTCAACCTGTGGATTGAAGAGTCCCAGATTCGATTCCAATCAAGAGCACATGCCCGGGTTGCAGGCTCAATCCCCAATAGGGGGTGTACAGGAGGCACCCGATCAATGATTCTCTCTCAATCACTGACATTTCTATCTCTCCGACTCCATTCCTCTCTGAAATTAATATATATATATATATATTTTTTTTTATATATGTTTATATATATGTGTGTTTTTATATGTATATATTTTATATATATATATAAAATTGTTAATCAGTATGTATCATCAAGTAAGGTTCAAATTCAATTTTCACTAGCATTATACCACAGAGGAACACTGCATGTGCTACATACATTAAGAGACAGCCATATTGAATATAGCCTATTTCAGTAGGTCTTAATACCCTTTTTGGCTGGGAAGTATCATTGCAATCATGGAACATGTCATATTTTACATATTTTATGCCTTGGGCTTTATAAGCATTAAATAAAGCTATGATTCCTAGGTATTAATTCTGGTTATTTATCAGTTCTCTGGCAGACACCCAATGTTTCATTATTTGGTTCCCCCAATTAATCATTTTCTTTCTTTTTTTTTTTTACTCAAATTGCTCACAGCTGTGATCAAATCTTGGCATAGCCTCCTAATAAGGAGGGGCATAGAAAAGAAGCTATTATTGGGCAAATAATAGAAGCTGTCACACAACCTGTATTTAGTTACAAAAAGTTTGCAAACTTAGAAAATTCTAGCTGTTGGGCTAGTGAAAGAGTCTCATTGGGAAAAGAACTCCGTTATTTAGATTTGTATAGCATTCTTGGCCCCAGCTTATGGTGTTGGGAATCATACCACTTGGATGGTGAGTGCTTTTTAGAAGGTATACATATACTTCATGAATGACTCTTTGAGAGGAAACTCTACTTAGACAAACACAAAAATTCTCATATATATATATATATATATATATATATGTGTGTGTGTGTGTGTGTGTGTGTGTGTGTGTGTGTGTAATGTACAAATTTAGGGCCTTTGTAACACCATATATATACTTGTATATCTTTTTTTTTTCCTTGTCTTTTTACACTGATTAGAGTTTCCAGCATGTTCTTGAATAGGAGAGGTGAGAGAGGACATGCTTGCTATGTGCCCAATTTTAGGGGAAGAGTGTGTTCATCACCATTAAGTATGATATTAACGGTAGGTATTTTGTAGTTGTTCTTTATTAAGTCCCTGTACATCCTATATAATAAGAGAGGAATATGCTAATTATCCATTATGCCATGAGGTATAACGACTGACTGTAACGACCAGATCACGGATGTGCAGGGGGGTGGGGCAGCGAACTACAAGCGGGTAGCGGAGAGCTACAGGAGGAGGCAGGGCAGCAAGCTATGGGGGGATGGGGGGTACAGGAGTGCGGGGCAGTGGGCAGAGAGCTACAGGAGGGCGCAGTGACCTACTGGTGGATGGATTAGTGTGCAGGGCTACTAGTTTTAATATGCTGAGTGTTTTATCATAAATGAGTATTGGGAATCAATCATGCTGCTGTCATCAAGCTATAGTAATTTAGTTGTCAAAACCTGAAAGTTTTACCCAGCTAATGTGGCTCAGTGATTGAGCTTCGGCCCATGAACCAGGAGGTTACAGTTTGTTTCTCGGTCTGGGTACATGCCCAGGTTTCAGGCTCAATCCCCAATCTGGGGTGTGCAGAAGGCAGCCGATGGATATTTCTCTATCCTCAATGTTCAATGTTTCCATCTATATCTCTTTCCCTTCCTCTCTCTAAAACCAATAACAATAAAAAAAGGACCTGAATGTTTTAACTTGACTAAGCTAAAACAATTGCATTTTCCGCTACTACACAGATGTGTATATACTTGGGAAAATGTGAATAATTTAGGCAACTTGGTTTGTTTGTAAAATGATGAACATTAGATATAGACAGAGACACACATCTGGGATTTATTGGATTCTTCTACTTTAAAAATATATCTTTATTATTGAACAATTTACATATGTCCCCCTTTTTCTCCTTGACCACCTTCTCCCTGCCCTGCACCTGCCCCCCCCCAACTGGCCTTCACATATATATACATGGAAAACATGTATATATATAAACTGGTGAACATAATAGATCCAGAGACATAGAAATATGGAACCAAAAAAAAAAAAGAAATATGGAACCAAATATATAAAACTCTGGTGTATGTCAAATATTGAATGCAATGGCTTGTGTCAGTTTCTGGGTTCTCTATTCTGTTTCATTGATCCATATGCCTATTCTTATACTCCTAGGCTTATAATACAGTAGCTTTCTAACATAAGTTGATATCTGGCATAGTGATCCTCCAACTTTGTTCTTCTTTCCCAAGATTGCTGTGGCTATTCATGGTCTTTTTTTAGTTCCATATAAGTTTTTGAAATATTTGTTCTAGATCTGTGAAATACGCCATTGGTATTTTAATAGGAACTGCACTAAATTTACAGATTGCTTTCAGTAGTATGGAAAATTTAGCTATGTTAATTCTACCAATTCATAAACACAGTATATTCTTCCACTTGTTTATATTTTCCTCTATCTCTTTTTTCAATGTCCTGTAGTTTTCTAAGTACAGAAGTTTTACTTCCTTGTATAGTTTATCTCTAAGTATATTAATATTTTTGTTGTTGCAATGTAAATGGGATTGTTTAATGTGGGTTTTTTAGTTTCTCTTTCTGAGAAATCAGTATTGGTGTATAAAAATGCCTTTGATTTCTGGGTGTTCATTTTGTAACCTGCTATATTGCTGAATTCATTTACTAAATCTAGTAGTTTTTTGGTGGAGTCTTTAGGATTTTCTTTGTACAATATCATGACATTTGTGAAAAATAACAGTCTTACTTCCTCCTTTCCAGTGTGGATGCCTTTTACTTTTTTTTTTAATCTGATTGCTATGGCTAGGACTTCCAGCACTATATTAAATAAGAGTGATGAAGGAGGATATCACTGTCTTAGTTTTTGCCCATTGAGTATGATGGTGTCTGTAGATTTGTCATATACAGCCTTTATTATGTTGAGGTATGACCCCTCTATTCCCACTTTGCTGAGAGTTGTTATCAAAAGTTGTTTTTGGTGCCCAAATGGTATGAGTCAATGAATGAGCATTGATCTGTCAACCAGGTGGTCATGGTTATATTCCTGATCAGGGCACATGAGGGGTTGCAGCTCAATCACCAGTGATGTTTCTATATTCATCTCTCTCTCCCTTCTTCTCTGAAATCAATAAAAATATATTTTTAAAGATTGGTGTTGGATTTTGTTGAATGCTTTTTCTGCTTCTATTGATATGATCATATTGTTTTTGCATTTCAATTTGTTTATGTGATGTATCACATATACAGTGAAAACACTCAAAAACATTGAAACACATGGATGTTATTAAATAGAATGTTATTAACAATGAATGTGTTGCCAATAAGATCAAGGAAGAAATCAAAAGCTTCCTGGAAACAAATGTAAATGAACACACAACCACCCCAAATTTCTGGTACATAGCAAAAGCAGTCCTAAGAGGGAAGTTCATAGCATTACAGTCCTCCCTCAAAATACAAGAAAAATTTTTAATAAACTACCTAAACCTACAACTTGAAGAATTAGAAAGAAAACAATAAGAAAAGCCCAGAGTGAGTAGAAGGAAGGAAATAATAAATATCAGAGTGGAAATAAATGGCAGAGAATGTAAAAAAATAATACCACCAAAACCAGTTTGGCTCAGTGGATAGAGTGTCATACTGTGGACTGAAAGGTCCTAGGTTTGATTCTGGTCAAGGGTATGTACCTTGGTTGCAGGCACATTCCTAGTAGGGGGTGTGCAGGAGGCAGCTGATTGATGTTTCTCTCTCATCAATGTTTCTAGCTCTCTATCCCTCTTTCCTTCCTCTCTATAAAAATTCAATAAAGTTGCTGAAACTGGTTTGGCTCAGTGGATATAGTGTCGGCCTGCAGACTGAAAGGTCCCAGGTTCAATTCCGGTCAATGGCATGTACCTTGATTGCGGGCACATCCCCAGTAGGGGGCATGCAGGAGGCAGCTGATAGATGTGTCTCTCTCATAGATGTTTCTAACTCTCTATCCTTCTTTCTTCCTCTGTGTAAAAATTAATAAAATATATATTTTTAAAAATCAATAAAATATGTATATTTTTTAAAAATAAAATAAATAATACAAAAGATCAATGAAACGAAGATAAACAAGATTAGTTAACCTTTAAACAAAGAGATAGGACCCAAATAAATAAAATCAGAAATGAAAGAGGTGAAGTAACATCTAGCACCACAGAAATACAAAGGATTGTAAGAAAATACTATGAACAACTATATGCCAACAAGCTGGACAAGATAGATGAAATGGACAAATTCCTAGAAAAATACAATCTCTGAAACCTAAATCAGGAAGAACCAGGAAACCTGAATAGGCCAATAACAAGGGAAGAAATTGAAGCGGAAAACAAAAACAAAACAAATTTTTAATTCACTTAATTTTTAGATTCACTTGTTGATAGATATGTATTTGTTGTTCATAATTTTTTGCCTTTTACCTTTTTCTTCTTCCTCTTCTAAAAGAGTACCTTTCAGCATTTCATATAATACTGGTTTGGAGTTGATGAACTCCTTTAGCTTTTTCTTCTCTGTGAAGCTCTTTATCTGCCCTTCAATTCTGAATGATAGCTTTGCTGGATAGATTATTCTTGGTTGTAGGTTCTTGCTGTTCATCACGTTGAATATTTCTTGCCACTCCCGTCTGGCCTGCATCGTTTCTGTTGAGAAATCAGGTGACAGTCGTATGGGTGCTCCTTTGTAGGTAATGAACTGTTTTTTTCTTGCTGCTTTTAATATTCTCTTTTTGTCTTTTGCTCTTGGTATTTTAATTATGATGTGTCTTGGTGTGGTCCTCTTTGGATTCCTTTTATTTGGGGTTCTGTGTGCTTCCTGGACTTGTAAGTCTATTTCTTTTACCAGATGTGGGAAGTTTTCAGTCATTATTTCTTTAAATAGGTTTTCGATATCTTGCTCTCTCTCTTCTTCTGGCACCCCCACAATTCTGATGTTGGTACACTTGAAGCTGTCCCAAAGGCTCCTTAGAAGAAAAAGGTAAAAGACAAAAAATTATGAACAACAAATACATATCTATCAACAAGTGAATCTAAAAATTAAGTGAATTAAAAATTTGATCAACAGAATAAACTGGTGAATATAATAGAATCAGGAGCACAGAAAGGGTGTAGACTGATAATTCTCAGGAGGACAAAAATCATAGAGCATCAAACAGACTGAAATTACAGCAGAAAGATTAAAGTTAGGTGAGGTAGATAAATGATCAATCAAAGGACTTGTATGCATGCATATAAGCATAACCAATGATCACAGACACTGGGGGGTCGGGGTGTGCCTGGGAGGGAGGGGGGCAATGGGGAGATATGTATAAAAAATTAATAAAAATTAATAAAAAATTAAAAAAAAACCTCCATACATCAAAAGTCCTGGCCTGGTCAGCTTCACAGGGGAGTTTACCAAACCTTCAAAGAAGAACTAACACCTGTCCTCTTCAAACTATCCCAAAAATTCCAAGAGAAAGGAGTGCTCCCATCCTCTTTTTATGAGGCCAGTATCACCCTAATTCCAAAACCAGGTGAAGACACTACAAAGAAAGAGAATTACATACAGGCCAATATCACTGATGCACATAGATACTAAAATTCTCAACAGAATATTAGCAACGCAGTTCCAGCATTATGTTAAAAATACTAGAGGCCCAGCGCATGAAATAGCATGGCTGCACCTACCCACATGCTCCTCGCCACACTCACAGCCCCGACCACCCATACCTACCTCGCCAAATCCACCTTGCCACACTCACCTCACTATGCCCACTCACCTGCTGCCCCACCCGTCCACCGGCCACCAGCCTTACTGCAATTGGAGCCTGTGAGTTGTAGGGGAGGGACTGGGAGGTGCTCCATGCACTTCACGGTGACGGGTCAGTTGGTTATTGCGGCGTTAGGGTCACTGGCTTTTTATAATATAGATTATACACCAAGGGATTTATTCCCAGGATACAAGGCTAGTACAATATTCATAGGGTTCTTCTACTTCTGACTGTAGAACACGTGACAAAGAATGTTTACCTCTACGAGCCTGTTTCCTCATCTGTACAAAGCCTATCACCAATACCTTCCTCTCAGAGTTTTATGAGGGTTAGAGAAATAATGTACCTAAAGCCCATAGCTCACAGCCTGGCACATAGTGGCACTCAATGCCTAATAACTGTTATTCCTATTGGTCAAATATATTTTAAAGAAAACACTTTTCCTCAAAATATCCAAGTGAAGCAAAAGTGGTTCTGTGAATTTAAATATTCTACTAATGCCCACTGCCATTGTTTGCTTTCCTCTTACTGGAGAGAAACAGCTGCGATTACAAAATGTGGGTATAAGCCTCGAGTTGCAGCCCCACTAGGCCACTCTGTATCAGAACAAGCAGTAGGTCTGGGAAGATGAAAGAAATTCCTGCTAGCATTTCCTGACCAAAGAAACCAGCACCATTCTGCAGATATTTTCAAATTCGTTTTGTCATCATGCTAGCCACAAGAGTAAAGCGGATTGTTTCCCAGAAAGAACGTGGTGGGGGGTTGCCCTGCTGTGAGTAGTTACGTTCTTTAGACTTTATGAGAATGTGTATAGTCATGAAGTTTAAGTCTCCCTTGAGTCGTTGCTTTGTCTGCCTTGGCATCCTCCAGGCTGGCATTTTCCAGCTGCATACTAATGAACTGAGCTATGAGGGAAGAAGCCTGCCCAGGAAGGCACAGGGCTTGCCTCCCCTGCTAGGTGTCAATAGTGCCTGCATCGCTTACCTCTGCTTAATAAGCTCTACCCTTCTCGCATGACTGTCTTGACACCAAACATTTAGTCAACTCCTCTTTTTTTATAAAGTGAAGATAAAGAGGTTTAATTACTCTTTTGCTATACAAAAGCATATCAAATTGCGGTTCAAATAGAAAGGACACTGATAAAAGTGTGTGTGTTTTTTGCAGGATTTTAATGTTCAAGTCTCTCCCAAAATGGTGTATGTCCTAGAATGCTACAGTTCTGACTCATTAATAGTTTTACCTTTGGTTTGATTCTTGGGGTCCTCTAGTCTGCTGTTGGATTTCTGTATATCATTCTTTATTTCAGACAGTGTATGCTTAAATTTCTGAGTGGTCCTTTTCCATTTTTTTTTTTTTTGGCATTCTCATTAACACCCTTGAAGGTCTCACTAAGTTTCTCGGCAGTTTGTAGAAGATACTTGAGTAACCTTATAAATGTGGTTTTGAACTCAATGTCCAGTCATTTGCTTTCCTCCGTTTCTTTCATTCGTGACATGTTCTTGGTCTCCTCATTTTGGCTGCTTCCCTGTGTTTATGGAGTGGCTTTGTGTGCTAGTTGTACTTTCGGGCCCAGTAGCTCCGCCTCCCCAATCACCTGAGGTGGACACTCTTGGTGCACTCCTTTGTGGGCTGGGTTCATAGTCTTGTTGTAGTTAAGCCTTGATTGCTATTGGTACACTGGGAGGAATTGACCTCCAAGCCAATTGACTGTGAGGATTAGCTGTGTCTATAATGGAAGAACTGCTATGCTGGAGACACCCCTATGGGGCTGGACTTGCTTCAGTGGGGCTTTGGTACTCACCGAGTCTGCTTCTTGAGTGTGTCATTTATGGATGTAAGGAGTTATGTGTCACTTATGTATGTGAGGAGTTGAAATCTGGTGTCGTCTCTCACTGACCTCTAGATACACTGGTTCCTAGATCTCCAAGGAGGTGCAAATCAGCTACTGTCTGAGGCCACCTAGTAGGAGCTACAAGGAGATTAGCAGATTTCTCCTCTTTTCTTGGAGTTTGTAAGTTTTGGAGTTGTCTGACCCAGTTGCAATTTGTTAGGTTAAGCTGTAAGAGGGCAGGCCATTCATATGCAAAAGCCACTGCACACAGTTTGGGTGGATTTGTAAATTGGGCGGGGCGGGGTCTCAGGGAAACACTAGGGTGTGGCAAACAGTGATGGCTGCCAGTGTCCCGTTTCCTGCACCCCAGCCAGTAAACAAGGATTCCTTTGCTCACCTCTGCTGTGAGACAGCCACCCTCACTTTCCGACCCGATGGCAGACAATCCAATTTCTCCCAATATGAGTCTGGGTCCCGAAAATCTGGCCGGAAACTGGAGTTCAGAGCAGTCAGAAACTTGTAACTCCCCCCTGCCAATTGAATAAAACAGCGCACGCCAGCCCTATTCATGCAATTCTCTGTACCTCTGCCTTTCTGAGCCTCTGCACATCCTACCAGGTCTGGATGCACTTTTTTCTTTCCTTCTAGTTGTAGAACTTCCACTCTGTCAGCTTTCCCGTGGTTCTGGGGGATAGTTGTTTTGTCTTTTAGTTATAGTTTTGGTGTGGTTGTGAGAGGCAGCACGTACAGGTGTAGTTATACCTTATGCTGCCATCTTGGTTCTCCTATTTATTTCTTTTTCTGTAAGTTTAAATCCTTGAGGAGTACAACATTACACAGCTTCTGTGTCCAATGGCCTAAGCAGGAAGGTTACCTTTCCCCTGATGACTCTGGTTTTGTTCACTTTGCCACCAGGAGTCACTGTGCTGTTCTTTGCTTTGCACACCTAAGCACATCTCTTGCCTACATAGAATTCAGTTTCCTCTCAAGCATAAACACCTTCTATTTTAAGAAGAGCTATGTGCTCCCTATGGTTCCAGAGGCCCCACTTCTATCCAGCAAAAATGGCCCTGGATCACAGCCTTCCACACATATTTGTCCTGACAGATGTCTTGTTCCCACAGTCTCCTCTGGCTCCAAGATGGTGGAAAAAGCTCTATCTGTGAGTTTTATAGCTTTTAATTCTCTCTCTCTCTCTCTCTCTCTCTCTCTCTCTCCACTCACTCACACACACACATATGAATAATGATTACACTGAGTGACCAGATTATTATGATCTCTGAATGTATAATAATCTGGCCCCTCAGTGTATAACTTACCTAATAATAGACAAATATGTAAATTGACCGTACTTCCACTACGCCCATAGCCAATCAGGGTGAGTATGCAAATTAACCCATCAAAGATGGCAGTTGATTTGCATACATAGGCACCCAGTGCCTGGGTCCCAGGAACATCCTGGCACCCAGGTCACTGAGGTGGGCCCCACATGGGCCCTGAGCAGCCTGTGAAGGGCCTGAGCCAGGGGGCTACTGGACAGGGCCAAGCCTGCGATCAGAGTAGGGGGCAGGGGCAGAACTGGTGATGGCAGGGAGCTGGGGTCCCCTGCCCAGAGGCTTTCGGCCTGGGCACGGGTGGAGCTGGTGATCAGAGGAAGCTGGGGGTCCGCTGCACAGGCCGAAAGACTCAGCCAGAGGCTTTTGCCCGGGCAGGGGTGGAGCGGGCTCAGAGAAAGCTAGGGGTCCCCTGCCCAGGCCGAAAGCTTTGGCCAGAGGCTTTAGTCCTGGGCAGGCCTGGGAAGGGAAGAGCCTGCAGTCTGAGGGAGCGGGGGTCCCCTGCGCAGGCTGAAAGCATTGACCAGAGGCTTTCGGCCTGGGCAGGGGCAGAGCCTAGAATATGAAGCTATTGGCAATCGGTGTGAACTACAGAGGAAACACCTTTTCTGACTGCTTATTGGCTAAGCTCCCTGTGTGCCACTGCTAATACAGTGGTACCTCGAGATACGAGTTTAATTCGTTCCATAACCGTGAGGTGTGGGAAACTAAGAGACTCTTGATTCGCGGTAAACTGGTGGGTCGTATGCAGCCGGCCAATCCGCGCGATGACTCCTATCTCAAATGTTGCTCCTATTTCAAAGCAAAAATCGCTCGCTCGATGGCTCGTATCTCAAAAATCTCGTATGTTAGGGCACTCATATCTTGAGGTACCACTGTATTCTTAGTAACTTGGGTATAAGAATCCAAAAAGATGATCTAGGGTTTTTCCACTATACTCCTGGAGAGAAAAACAAAGGTCCAGTGCTGGAGGGCTAAGAAATGTCATATTCTGCCCTAGCAGGTTTGGCTCAGTGGATAGAGCCTTGCCCTGCCAACCACAGGGTCTGGGTTTGATTCTGATCAAGGGCATGTACCTAGGTTGCAGGTTCCTCCCAGGACGGGGCCCAGGTCAGGGCTCATGCAGAAGGCAACCAATCAAAGTGTTCCTCTCACTTTGATGTTTCTCTCTGTCTCTCCCTCTCTCTTCTACACTCTCAAAAAGTCAATAGAAACATATCCTCAGGTCAGGATAAGGAAGGAAGGAAGGAAGGAAGGAAGGAAGGAAGGAAGGAAGGAAGGAAGGAAGGAAGGGAAAGAAAGAAAAAGAAAGAAAAAGAGAGAGAGAGAGAGAGAGAGAGAGAGAGAGAGAGAGAGAAAGAAAGAAAAGAAAGAAAGAAAGAAAGAAAGAAAGAAAGAAAGAAAGAAAGAAAGAAAGAAAGAAGGAAGGAAAGGGAAGGAAATGGAAAGGAAGGGAAGGGAAAGAAGGGAAGGGAAGGGAAGGGAAGGGAAGGGAAGGGAAAGAAGGGAAGGTCATATCCTATGAAAGACACATCTTGAAAATATCTAAAGAAAGTTATCACTTTTTCATGGTGAAGGGACTGGAGTCTGTGTTGATGCAAATACCTTGGTGGTTGTGGTGACTGGCAGTGGCTGCAGCAGTGGGGTGATGGGGCTGGTGCCATCCCCTGATCTGCCCCATTGCCTCCCATAAAGGGAGGCCAGACTGCAGCTTAGGCCCGCTCCCCATGGGACATCCCCTGAGGGCTCCTAGTATGTGAGAGGGGGCAGGTTGGGCTGAGGGACCCACCCCACCCCCAATGCACAAATTCCGTGCACCAGGCCCCTAGTCCTAAATAATAAAAGACTAATATGCAAGTTGTCCCCTCAACCAAGAGTTCTACCTATAGGCAGGCTGACCAACCACCCATGTCCCCTCCCCCTGGCCAGGCTGGCTGGACCCCAGCCATGCATGAATTCATGCACCATATATATACTGAGTGGCCAGATTATTATGCGTTCAGAGATCATAATAATCTGGCCACTCAGGGCATATTCTTACTAGTGTGATTGAGATTGATTTGGCAGCTACAAGGTAACTTTGGAAAAGAATTTCACTAAAAAACAAACAAATATGTTTTCAGATTCTAATTACATCTGTTTCCTGCCCCTAGATATGCTTTATTTTCTTCTAAACCCACAACAGATACATACATCAGGTACAAAGTAAAACTACCTTTAGATTTTGAAACCTTTTATGTGGGCGTGAATTTCACGCAATAATTAAAGTGTGGGGACATAATCACTGAAGCATTTGAAAGGGTAAGTTTTACTCCTTCTCCTTGACAAACATAGGTAATACTTTACCAGGGACAAAAAAAAAATGCTAACAAAATTCAGTGGAGGATACATTTGCATAATGCATCTTTTAACAAGGGAATGAGTGAGGGCATATGTGACAATGCTAGCATGATGTTCTCTACCTCCTGTCAATTATCCTTGAGTCACCCTGCAGTTTAAGCTTTAGGTCAATAAAATGAATTTCAAAGCAGAAGCCTTCAGCACCATAGAGGAATTAACTCTGTGGGGTTGCTTCCAAAAAGCAATGAATTTTCCATTGCTTTTACCTCATGCAATAATTTTTCTTCCAGTTTTTGCCTTCTGTTAGAAGGGTCCCTTATTCATACTTAATTCCATTTCTTGTTCATGCCTTTCCATAAACAAATACCTCTCTCCTTTGGATATAATAAAACTGTATATTTAAATGGCAATTTTTAAAATAAAGGGTATATGTAACAAATCTCTATCAAATATTTGCAAATCATTGTTTTGAGTTGAACATCACAATATATTGTACATTTCTTTCCAGTTTCATATGCTGTGCAATATGCTGTCTTCCCACATCAAAAAATATCTAATTTTGCACAGAAAGGAATCAAGGCTTAAACTGATTCTTCGGTAGTTGGGGATGACCTGAAATCATTCTAATCTCCTCCCCTTGCACATCTGTAAACTCCATTCCAACAGTGAGAAACATCACTCCCACCATCTGCTACTGTTTACTTAATTGTTCAGTTGCAGTCTACATGTATAGTGGTATCAGAATCTTAGCCCATCCTATCAAATAAAGAGGGAATATGCTACCTGACTCTCATGCTGTCACAAAGATGGCGGCACCCACAGTCAATAAAGAGAAAATATGCTAATTGACTGTCCCACCCTCAAAGATGGCAGCGCCAACAGCCAATAAGGAGGGAATAGGCTAATTGACTGCCCCACCCTCAAAGATGGTGGCACCCAGTCCCCTCAGCACCCCCCCAGGGTGGCAGGTGTGGCAAGACTGGGTCTGCCCCCAGTCCCCTCAGCCCCCAGGCACCCAGGGCTGGCCCAAGGCACAGGCAAGCCTCAGAAGGTGGCTGCTGAGCCACCCAGGGCCACCCGAGGCTCAGGTAACCAGGGCTGGCCAAGGCTTGCACTGCTGGCAGTGGCAGCAGCAGAGGTGTGAAGGGGTGTCACCTTCACCTGATCTCCAGGTTGCCTCCCACCCCTGAGGGCTCCCAGACTGTGAGAGGGGCAGGCCGGGCTGAGGGACCCCTCCAGTACATGAATTTTCATGCACCAGGCCTCTAGTGTCTTCATAAGGAAGAATTTTATCAACTAGAGTGCAGTGAGTATGTACAGTTTCTTTTGTCTTTAGTCCTCCAGATTCTGCTCATTTCCAAAGTTCCTAGATCGCCACCTTCCTCCTCCCCCTTCAGTGAAGTTGTTTCATGCATGTGTAACATAATTATGTTGTTATATTATGTATTCTATCCTGGGATTCTTTGACCTCCTAACTGGTTTTGTTTCTAATTTGGGTATATTAAAGTTTACTCTGTGCTGTAGATTTCCCTGGATTTGATGAATTCATGTGTTACATAGCCAGTCTTATGATACGATACAGAATAGTTTCACTTCCCTGAAGAATCTCCTATGCTTCATCTATTCAACCCTGGAAACCATCCTCTCTATAGTTTTCCCTTTTTAAAAATGTCATGTCATTGGGAATCATATGGAATTGGAATAATATTGACTCCTTTCAGGTACCAATATGTATTTAAGATTCATTTATGGGTTTTTTTCATGGTTTTATAACCAAGGTTTCTTTATCCATTCACCTATTGAACATCTGGTTATTTCCAGTTATTTTTGCAAGTATGAATACAGCTGCTATAGGCCTTCATATGCTAATTTTTGTGTTAGACGTAAGTTTCTCAAATATAATTTGATAAATACCTGGTAGCACAACTGCTGGATCATATAAGATTGTGTTTAGCTTTGGAAGACACTGTCTTCAAAAGTGGCTATAGCATTCCTCAGCAGTGATTGAGGGTTCTTGTTACTCCACATCCTCACCAGCTATTGGTTTTGTAAGTTTTTTGGATTCTGGCCTTTGCTTTTTCCAGATTTATTCAGATTTATTTAGCTTATGTCATTGTGTAAGTTTAAAGTGTACAAGATGATGATTTGATACACTTAATTGTGAAATGACTACCACAATAAGCTTAGTTAATACATCCATTATGTCATATAGTTTACCATTTTATTTTTATGGTGAGAACGTTTAAGATCTGCTGTCTTAGTAATTTTCAAGTATATGCTACCGTGTTGCTAACTAATTTAACCATGCTATACTTTAGGTCCCTAAAACTTACTCCTCTAGCCATTCTAATAGATGTATAGTGGTATCACATTTTTGCTTTGCTAATTCCCTAATGACAAGTGATACAGAGTGTCTTTTCATGTGCTTATTTACCAACTGTACACTGAGTGGCCAGGTTATTATGATCTCTGAACGCATAATAATCTGGCCACTCAGTGTATATCCTATATAATAAAAAGATAATATGCAAATTGTCCCCTTGACCAGGAATTTGACCAGCAGGTAGGCCAGCCAACTGCCCATGTCCCCTCCCCCTGGCCAGACCCTACCCATGCACGAATTTATGCACCAGGCCTCATATATATATATATATATACTGGGTGGCCAGATTATATGTGTTCAGAGATCATAATATCATAATAATCTGGCCACTTAGTGTATATCTTCTTTCTGAAGGTGTCTGTTCAGATCTTTAACTGAGCAAATTTTAATTTTTATGAAATCTAACTTATTAACTTTTTATAGATTGTGCTTTCAATATTATATTTAAAACTTATACCAAACCCAAGATCACCTAGATTTTCTCCTGCATTTCTTTCTAGATGTTTTATAGTTTTTTAAGATGTATAGTTTTTTTAATATATTTTATTGATTTTTTTACAGAGAGGAAGGGAGAGTGATAGAGAGTTAGAAACAATGATGAGAGAGAAACATCGATCAGCTGCCTCCTGTACACCTCCTACTAGAGACATGCCCGCAACCAAGGTACATACCCTTAACTAGAATCAAACCTGGGACCTTTCAGTCCTCAGGCTGACGCTCTATCTATTGAGCCAAACCAGTTTCAGTTAAGCTGTATAGTTTTATATGTTTAAGTCTATAATCCACTCTGTTTTAATTTTTGTGAAAGGTGTTATTTCTGTGGATATATTTATTATTACTATTATTATTATTATTATTATTATTATTATTTTGCATATGGATGATCAATTATTCCAGCACCATTTGCTAAAAAGACTATCGTTTCTTCACTGAATTGCCTTGAATCCTTTATCTAAGACCAGTTGACTATATTTTTGTGAATATATTTCTTGAGATCTCTATTCTGTTCCATTGATCTATGTATTTCTTGTTTTGCCAATGCCATACTCTCATGATTACTGTGATTTTATAGTAAGGCTTAAAATTGGGTAGTTTGAGTCCTCCAAGTCATTCTTGTTTTGCAGTATTGTATTGTCTATTCTCAGACTTTTTGTCTGTCTATATAAACTTTAGAATCATATTGTCAGTATCTACAAAATAGCTTTTGGGGATTTTGATTGGAATTGTATTGAATCTATAGATCAATTTGAAAAGAATTGGCATCTTAGCTTCCTGGATCCACATTTGGATTCTGTCATTAATTTTGGAAAATTTTGGTCTTCTTACTTAAAATACTCTTTCTGCTCCGTTTTTTCTTTGTTCTCCTTTTAGTATTCCAATTACATATCCAATACAGTAAGTCTTCACTTAACTTTGTTAATAGTTTCTTGGAAAGTGTGACTTTAACTGAAGAGGACATATAAGGAAACCAGTTTTATCACAATGGAATTAATATAAATAAAAGAATTAAGTTCTTACATCATATTTCTGGCCACAAAAACATCTCCAAACTTCTAAATGAAGAAACATCACCAAAACACTTTTAATATTAAACATTGAAATAAATGGGAACTATGTATACATTTAAGAAAGATTAATAAAAACAAGTAAAATAATTATTACCCAACCGCTTATTCCAGTTCAAGGTGGGGACTGCCTGTAACCTATCACAACAGCTCAGAGGACAAAGCAGGAACCAACTCTAGATAGGATATCATTCCATTGCAGGACACACACACACACAAACACACACACACACACAGGCTCACTCACTCACTCATAATGGGACAATTAAGACACCCCAAGTAGCCTAACGTGCACAGCATTGGGATGTAGCAGGAAACCAGAGTACCCAAAGAATACTCACAGGGACATGGAGAGAATGTGCAAACTACACGAAGTGGCCCTAACCCAGAATCAATTTATTTCCTCACTAATGCTATAACAAAAATGATTTTTAATGGAATGATATTTTCAAGGACCTGCTATTTATTATACATATTGAAATTAGTATTCTGTTACACTTTTCCATTCTTTTCTTTTTGCATTTCCATTAGAGAAGTTTCCCTTGAAGTTTCTATCTTTAAGATCACCAATTATTCTCTACTCAGTCCTGTCAAAAGAGATCAATCAAAGGACTTGTATCTATGCATATAAGCATAACCAATGAACATAGACACTGGGGGGTTGGGGTATGCCTGGGAGAAAGGGGGGGCAATGGGGAGATATGTATACATGTAACACAATAAAAAAAATGGGGAAAATTATAGGTGTGCCATCCTATATAATAAAAGTCTAATATGCAAATTGAAAAAAATGTTCTTTACTTCCTTACATTGCTGTTTTAAATTTCTACTACTGTCCTTTAATTTTTTATTAGAGTTTCTATCTCTATGCTTATATTATCCATGTTCCTGCATGTTTTCTAGTATTTTCATCAGAACCTGAACATATTAATCATACTTATTTTACATTCCGTCTGATAATTCCAACATCTATGTCTGATATGAGTGTGGTTCTGAAAAATGTGTCTTCAGAAAAATCATTTTTTGCCTTTAGCATGCCTTTTAATTTTTTGCTAAAGTTAGACCTCATTTTTCAGGTACTAACAACTGAGGAAAACAAAGCTTTATTGTGATGTGTTATGTTAATCTGGTTAGGAGTTGGGCTGTTTATTATTTGCTGCAGCTGGAGGGCCCAGAAGATTCTGATTCCTCTTGTGTCCCTGTCTTTGATCTCCTGTAGACTTAGGGCTCCGCTAAGTTCTCCTCAGAAAGAGTCTGTCTTACAGCTCATTCAGCTTAATTCATGTTATACTGGCTTCCTCTTTGGTATGATGACAAGAGGTAGAGGACAGGAAGCGTGCTATTACTTATGATTAAATCTTAATCTTTTATTGGAAGTGTGTCCTTCCAAAGTGTTCCTTAGCTTACCCTCCTTGAGTGAGGCGAGAAAGCTGGTGGTAGCTGGAATAAAAAATGTCCTTCCCCCATGTGGGGCAAGGCACTTGTGACAGAGAACACTCCAGGCAAAATTCATAATGATTGCTCTTCTCCGCCCCCTGCCAGAGCCTCAAGGGCATCTTTCTCAACATTCTCAACATTTACCTCCAGCTGTTTCTAGAGGTAAAGTTCAAGGAAGTGTGTAGGGGGGAGGGGAGGGGGTCCCTAAGACCTGAGAATGCTTTACTGTCACGTCAGGTCATACTCAGACTCCAGCAATTAGTGAAGATCACATTTAAGTGTACCAGTTAATGGCTCCAGTGGCTTCTTATCCGGGTAAGCAAAGCCTGACTGTGATTCTCTGCATTTACCTGTCTCTCCAGATTTGGGGATGGGAGGTTGCTCTGAACCTTAGTTCTCTGATAAATCTTGAAAAGTTGTGGACTTTCAGTGTTTTCAGCCTAACAACAGTCATTGTAAGAACGGTTGTGATGCCTTCTAAGGTCTTTACTTTGGTGCTGAAATTGGAATTCCTTGCAAAGTTTTTCTGTAAAGACCTATATGGTCAATATTTCCAGATTTCCCTGCCATGTGGTCACTGTGGCAACTAATCAATTCTGTTGTTATAGTGTCAAAGCAGACAATACGTAAATGAATGAGTTTGGTAGTATTAGTGATGTTTCAATAAAACTTTATTAATAAAAACAAGTAATTTGCTGGATTTGGCCTGTAGGGTATAGTTTGCTGATCCCTGATTTGAAGTACAGATGGATAATCCTGAAAGCCAAATATTGGTTGACAGTCTAATTTGTTGAACGGATCAATAAATGAATGAACATGTCTGCATGTTAAAATGTTTTCAACAGATCTGATGATGCCATGAATATCCTTCTCTATTAAAACTATCAGTTAGGAAAATTTTAATAACCTATACATTTCTACTATTACAACCTTGATTATCACCAAAGTTCACTTAGGTTTTTCTTGAAATTACTTTTATTCACTAGTTTGCCAAATATTTGCCTCTAAAAAAATACAAGGCAAACAGTGAACTATTTCCACTTAATTATAATTCAAAATGACAATTTCCAATGCCTGCAATAAGAAATGTAAGAAAACCTTAGGCACCCAGGATTCAAGTAACTGTATCCCTCAAGAAATTAGCATCTTTAAATATTAAGAGGCCTTCACAGAGTTAGAGTTAAGCTTCACAGGATAAGATGGAAAAACAGCACCATCTAACCTCATGAATTTAAACGATTTGAAGAGGAAGAGTTATGTGAGTGAAAAGCATAAATTTTAGTGGACCAAAGAAACTTAAGAGGTTTAAAGAATGGGATAACCAATTTAGGATTTTTGTTACCTAAGTTAAAACTATTTAATACCTATAGTAAAAATCCATTATTTTTGGGAAACCACCCATAGACTAAACTTCTGAAACCCCATAGGATGAAGATACTTAACTGTGAAATATATAAAACATTATTCTCATACATTTTCCTTTCTGAATCTACCAATTTCCTCTCAAGTTGCAAATTAGAAAAAGACAGAACCCCAAGTTAATGGAATTTAACGAAAATATTTTATGTATGTGAATTTTCTTTCTGCCAACTTCTCAGACCTGGATTCCAGTTTGATTTCTTGTTCTCTGGTGCATGAAAGCGAACCTGTCTTTCCTGAAATTGCCTAAATCCTCTCTTACTTATTCATTACCTCAACGATTAGTTCAAGTTGCTAACATGTATAAAGGCCGATGCCAGTGTAATTCAGCAAATGAGTATCTGCTGTCTGTTTCATTGAAGCTGAGAATCACTTCAAGGGTGATTCTCACTTTTTATCCAAGTTGGTGTAGAGATGCAGATAGGATGGAAGCTACTGAGTTTCAGAATTCAACTTCTAGGAAACACAATTTAAATATTTTGGCCAAGATCAGTGTTGTATCATTTAAATTAAAAAAAAAATCAGTCATATACATTCTCATTAGGAATAATCTTTAGCCCTAGCTGATTTGGCTTAGTTAGTGGCTAGAGTGTGGACTGAAGGGACCAGGGTTTGATTCCGGTCAAGGGCACATGCCTGGGTTGTGGGCTCAATTCCCAGTGGGGGGCATGCAGGAGGCAGCCTATCAATGGTTCTCTCTCATCATTGATGTTTCTCTCTCTCTCCTGTGGGGTGTTTGGACAGGTTCAAGCTTTGGACTGATGAGAGGGCACAGTCCTCTTATGGCCACGTGCAAGTCCCATCCTGTAGGGCAGAGCCCTCCTAGCACAATTATACCCAACAGCTGTAGTTGTAAGCTTGAACCTATGGTTCCAACAGGTAGCCCCATGTGCCTGAGTGATAGAATTCAGGTGCATGTAGTTGAGTAGGATTGAAACCAAGAGAATGTTGTAAACATCTTGACCATGCTCTTACTTTGCCTCATGGAAATTTGCCTATAAAATGAAGACTAAGTTTTGTGGGCACTGGCGCTGGCTCTCAGGAAGCAGTGTCCCACCAAGACCCAGCTTTCATTCTCTTGTCTGTCTTTTCTAAGCCTTTTAGCCGCCCCACTCAGGTTCACCGTTGGTGTGGCACACTCTCCCTCTCCATTCATCTCTGAAATAAATAAAACTATATATTTTTAAAAGAATAATCTTTATTTAGCCCGGCTGGGCATGGCTCAGTGGTTGAGGGTCGACCTGTGAACCAGGAGGTCATGGTTAGATTCCCAGTTAGATTCCCACTGAGGGCACATGCCTGGGTTGTGGGCTTGATCCCCAGTAGGGGGCGTGCAGGAGGCAACTGATCAATGATTCCCTCTCATCCATATCTCTCTCTCTCTCTCTCTCTCTCTCTCTCTCTCTTTCTCTCCCTTTACCTCTGTAATCAATAGAATTATATTTTTTGAAAAGAATAATCTTTATTTAAATTGTCTTTTTATTATTAATGTGAATGGGTTGTACATTTCTGTTACATGTTGTAATTGTTTATTGCTGGTATATAGTAAGACATACAATATTTAAACAGAATTAACTTCTCAATAGTAATCTTTTATGGTAATTATTTTTTATTTTCTCAATAAACAGTCATTACTGGTATTAGTTGAACATGGAATATATGCAGGAAGTGACAAGAGATGAAGTTGAAAAGGATGTTGGGTCCATTAACAGTCATATGTTTTGATATGTGTCTCCATCCCACAGGCCACACTGGACTGAACCATGTGTACATATTTGACATAGGCTGAGTCAGGCACTCTCTTCCCTTGAAATTTTAGAATAAGACCCGAAAATAAATCAAAGCATTCTGTGCAAGTACATACAACTACAATATGTAAAGGGAAAAATTGGGGGGCAGTCATATAAAAAGAATACTGTTCATAGAAGAAAATTTGAAGAAAGGGGAAATAGAGAATCCTGGATACTTTCCAGTTATTCCCTATACTGGCTGCATTTCTGCCCTTGGATTTCATCAGGCACCTCCCTATCCTTATAACACATTCCTCTCTTTTGCTAAAGCTAGCTTAATTTGCTTTCTGATACTTGTGATCAATTAACCTAAGAGAATATGTATTACCATTATCAGAGCAGCCTTTCCAAATTCCACTATAATTCTTTATCTCCCTGTAGAAAGTAAATGGCTACAGCTTATTTTTCCATATCCCCAGCGCTGAGTCAGTACTCAATAAATATCTACAAAGTGATGAAAGAGAAAAGCTTGTCTGGGTGGGAGACACAGCTTGAAATGTTTCTTCGTGAACTATTGTTTTTTTTAAAAAACCGTTAGAGGAGCTTTTCGTAAATTGCATTCACTGGCTACCCACTGGCTCAAGATGGGAATAAGTGTTCAGTGCAAAATGGTTCCACGGTAGTTATGTATTGAAAATATGTGTTGCACAGAGTTAGCAATTTTTTACAGTACTAATTCTGAGAGCCTTCAAAATGATATTAGATATACTTCAAGTCTTCAAGAAGGTGATGAAGCTATCAAGGTATCCCATGCTCTTTGATAATGGGATCCTTTTACCGCCCCACCCCCCACCCCCCAAAAAAATCACAGAACTCAGCAAAACAAAACAAAAGAAAACCCCTGCTTTTGCAAATGACTAAAAAAGACATTTCTCCAAAGAAGATATACAAAGGCCAACAAGCAGATGAAAAGATGCTCAACATTACTAATCTTTAAGGAAATGTAAATCAGAACCACCATGTGATACCACCTCATCACATTAGGATGGCTATTATAAAAAAACAAGCAAACAATCAAACCAGTAAATAACAAATATTGATGAAGATGTAGAGAAATTTGAACCCCTGGGCAGTGTTGGTAGGAATGTAAAATGGTACAACCTCTATAGAAAGCAGTATTATGGTTTCTGAAAAAAATGAAAAATAGAATTATACCCTATGACCCAGAAGTTCCACTTCTGAATATATACCAAAATAATTGCAAGCGAGTCTAAAAGAAATATTTGTCAACCCTTGTTCATTGTAGCATTATTCACATTAGCCAAAAGGTGGAAGAAATCCAACTGATCATGTATGGATGAATGGATACACAAAATGTGGTATAAACATACAATGGATTCTTATTCAGCCTTAAAAAGGAAGGAATTTCTGACATGTTACAAGGAATAAACCTTGAAGATCTTATGTTAAGTGAAATAATTCAGTCACAAAAATACTATACGTATTATTTATATTATATGAGCTATCTAGAGTAGTCAAATTCATAAACATATATAAAAAGCATAGAATGATGATCATCAGGAGTTTGTGGGGAGAGAGATGTGAGGAGTTATTTTTTAATGGGTATCGAGTTTCAGTTTGGAAAACAAGTTTTGGAGATTGGCTGTACAACAGTGTAGATTTACTTAACACTCCTTTGATCTATACACTTAAAAATGTTTAAGATAGTACATTTTATGTTATGTGTATTGTACCACAATTAATTTTTTGTTTAAAAATTCACAAAACAGTATCCTCAGGAAAAAAAAATATTTTTAGAAATAATGCCAAGACAATTTCATGGTGTATTGCTCCCAAAAGCACATACATTGAAACAAAGCCATTCTTACGTGAAGAAATGGTAATGGCTAACTTAGCTTCTCTGTGAAATTTCCAGCATAGTAAGTTTAAGACCGTCAGTGCAATGCAGCCCCCACGTGTTTCCTCCTGAAAGTAAGTGAAAATCGCATCGTTACATTTTCTTTCCCAATGGATAACTTCTAACATTTTATTACTATGGTAGCCTCTCCTTTCCCTCTATAAATATGTGGTGCCGGAGAATGATGATATGGACAGAAGTTTCAAAGCTAATAAGTAGCAACCATCTCCCTCTGCCTATGTCCCTATTTTAGTAGGCGCAACACAGCCTCAAGGAGACCTCTAAGGTCAAGTGTAGACTTCTAAGGATTTAGCAAGAGTAAATATGATGCTAGGTTCCAAGTGTTGGGGGAATTTATTTAATCTGAACAAAATCCTCTGGATCTCCAATGCTTCCCTTTTACGGACCATCACGAATTCTGAGAGACAATAAAACAATTTCTTATAATCCTACTGCTGCCATTTGCAAGATTCCATTTTATCACATAATCTCTCGTAGCTGTTGTCCTCTCTGAAACCTGGGGCCAGTACCAGAACAACATTCTTGCAGCCACCCCGAAGAGTAATGAATAGAAATGAGTTATAAATATAAGATGATGTATAAATCTTTTAGCACCGAAGACTTGGGATGTTTTAAGTACACAAAGGACAGACTAATAAGACCATCAATCCTATCTCCAATATACAGACATTTAGAAAGTGGGATCCCACTTACCCCTGGCCCTTAGAGTTCCATCAAACGAAGAGAAATGTGCCATTTTGCCTTTCTAGGGCAAACAGTAAATTTTCCTGGAAATGTTAAGCCATGTGAAATGGGGTTACAATTTATCTGCAATGTAACTTATTACAGGAAGTTTTCTTTTTCCCCCTTTTTCTTATTTGAAATTTTTGCAGTGACATCTATCTAATATAGAGGGACTATTCTAATTGACCCCTATGCCATCACAAAGGTGGTGGCGACCACAGCCAATAAGGAGGGACTATGCTAATTGAATGCCCCCTCTCAAAGATGGTGGTGCCCACACTTATAAGGACCCCACTTTCATGCACTGGGTCTCTAGTTGGTGTATAAAATTACATACATATCAGATGTACAATTCTATAATATTTCATCTGCATATTGTATTGTGTATTCATCACCTAGTGTCAAGTCTCCTTCCATCACCATTTATAATTTCTTTACACTCTTATACCTTCCCCGACCACTGTTTCCCTCTGGTTATCTTGTTTGAGTGTTTTCTTTTGCTTAATCCCTTAACCTTTTTTACCCAGCCTCATAACCTCTCTCCCTTCTGACAGCTGTCAGTCTGTTCTCTGTATCTATGAGTCTGTTTTTATTTTGTTCATTAGATTCCATATGTGAAAGCATGTGGTATTTATCTTTCTCTGACTTATTTTACTTAGCATAATACTCTTCAGGTCCATCTATGCTGTCACAAAGGATAGATCCTTCTTTTTTAGGGCTGAGTAATAATCCTTTGTATAAATTTACCATAGCTGTTTAGTCCACTCACCTATTGATGGACACTTGGGTTGCTTCCATAACTTGGCTATCCTATCTAATAAAAGAGTAATATGCAAATTGACCATACCTCCGCTACACCCACAAGTCATGCCCAACAGCCAATCAGGGTGGGTATGCAAATTAACCCAACCAAGATGGCTATGGCCACAGAGACAGTAGGAGGGAGGCTTGGATTGCCCCTGGCAATGGAGGAAGCCAAGCTTTCCTCACACCCTGGCTGGCCCAGGCCTCCGCTTAAGGCAACAAAGTTTCAATGGTTGTGCTAGCAGAAGGTTTGGCTCTAATCCAGGCTACAGAGTTTCAGTTGTAGAAGATAAATAAATAAATAAATAAATAAATAAATAAATAAATAAATAAATAAATCCCAGATACCAGGGCCTCTGCTTGGGTTGCTGGGGGGCATGGCCAGCCTGCAAACCACCACAGGCCCCTCACCCAGGCCACCCCATGCCCCAAGGGAACCCCCACCCTGATCTAGGACACCCTTCAGGGCAAACCAGCTGGCCCCATGCTCCAGGCCTCTATCCTATCTAATGAAAGAGTAATATACAGATTGACCATCACTCCAACACACAAGATGACTGTCCCCATGTGGTCAAAAGATCCTGCTCCCATGTGGACACAAGATGGTCACCACAAGATGGCTATCAGGGGAGAGCAGTTGGGAGGGACCAGGCCTACAGGGAATAGCAATTAGGGGTGACCATGCCCACAGGAGAGGGCAGTTAGGGACAAACAGGCTGGCAGGGGAGCAGTTAGGCATCAATCAGGCTGGCAGGGGAGTGGTTAGGGGATGATAAGGCTGTCAGGCAGAAGTGGTTAGGGGCAATCAAGAAGGCAGGCAGGTGAGCAGTTGGGAGCCAGCAGTCCTGGATTGTGAGAGGGATGTCCGACTGCCTGTTTAGGCCTGATTCTACCTGGATCGAGCCTAAAGTAGCAGTCAGACATCCCTCCCTCCCTCCCTCCCTCCCTTCCTTCCTTCCTTTCTTCCTTCCTTCCTTCCTTCCTTCCTTTTGTTAATCCTCACCAAAGGATTTTTTTTCATTGATTTTTAGAAAGAGTGGAAGGGTGGAGGAGACACGCAGAGAGAGAAACATCAATGTGAGAGAGACACATCAATTGGTTGCCTGTTGCATGTGCCCCAACCAAGGCCAGGGATAGAGCCTGCAATGGAGGGAGTACATGCCCTTCACCAGGAATTGAACCTGCGACCCTTCAGTCTGAGGGCTGACTCTCTATCCACTGAGGCAAACTGGCCAGGGCTGGATAGGTTTCTTATTTCAGAGAGTATTCAGTTGTACAGAGACGCTTCTCTGCTAGCATTTGGCTACACTGAAGGCATCAAACTGAGTGAATATAAATGATGAAATTGTTTCCATACTATATAGCTAGCATAATGAAAGCAAAACAATGCAAGTTAAAAGAATCAAGGCTGACAGTTTTAAAATCTTAATAAGGTTCTAGTTTCAACTGTGTTGAGTTTTAATATTGAATAACTTGGTCTTTATTAAGGGCCCGGTTGTTAAAATTACATTTCTCTGGGTTTATGAAAATATGATAAAAGTTGACTAATAGTTTCTTTGTTGTTCAAGTAGTGAACAATTCTCTATGGTGCCCGATTCTATTATGGAACCTTTCCAACACACTCTGTAGTCTTACACCCACCAAAATTTTACTTGTAAGTAAAAAAAATCTATGTTACAGAGGCAAGTGTGTGTTTATGCAACTAATTGAAGGGCCTTTGCATAAACCTCCTGACATAGAGTTAATACAAAAGGAAACCATTTCATTAGTAATCCTGATGCCAAAATGCCTTCCTAATCTATTAGAAAAAAATATGTGTTGGCCCAATCAGCTGAATCATTACCATGCTAATGCAGAACAGTGGTAATTTGTCTTCAACCGTCTGGCACTCTAATTTTTGAGGAAATAAGGGGAAGGAGATGCCTATACCTGCAGGCCTAGTCCCTATAGCAAACTTTCTGGTATCCCACTCCAAATACAGCTTCTTCTTAACTTCCCATTCATATGCTGGTCTGAAAACCATACAGACAATGTTCTAGCCATTGAGGGAAATGGGATAGCAATAGAAACATTTTTCTCGCCATTTCCTTTAAGAGCCTGAGAGACAATGTTCAAAGAGATTTCTTAGGTATAAAAGAAATAAAGCAGACGAGCCTCCTCTTTTTTACTGTAAATCAGAATTGAGCTAACAAAACTCTTCCCAGAAGAAAATACTCCTCATTTCTAGTGTCCTTTCTCCTGCACTTTTTCAGAGCCTCTCTTGTCCTCCTGACAAGCTTATTCACCTGGAGAAAGGTGTAAATGTACACCATCTAGACCAGTGGTTCTCAACCCTTCTAATGCCCAGACCCTCTAATCCAGTTCCTCATGCTGTGGTGATCATCCCCAACCATAAAATGATTTTTGTTGCTACTTCATAACTGTAATGTTTCTACTGTTATGAGTCATAATGTAAATATCTGTGTTTTCCGATGGTCTTAGATGACCCCACAGGTTGAGAACCACTGCTGTAGAGCCTAAGACCATTGGAAAACACAGATATTTACTATTCATAGCAGTAGCAAAATTACATTGATGAAGCAGCAACGAAAATAATTTTATGGTTGCGGGTCACCACAACATGAGGAAACTGTATTAAAGGGTCTCGGCATTAGAAAGGTTGAGAACCACTGATATAGACAGATCATTGTCTATAACTGAGGACAGGAGCTCCAAGAAACCATCAGTTTACAGACCATCAAAGCTATTCTGTTATCAAGTGACTTCTCCAAGCCCTTCTCAGTTAAGCCAAGTCTATGTATGAATGTACTCAGAAGCAGACCCAAATAAAACAACCACCATCACCACCACAACAACAACAAAAAAGAACATGTGAAATCTTGTTTCCCCTCCAGAAAGAAAGCTAGATACTTTGTTGAGCATTATCAAAGGCCATTTTGGATGAAATTGATCTCACAATCTTCCTCCATTTCAGCATCACAACCCAGAAAAATGAATCCTACCTAACCCCCAATACATCACCAGTGACTTAACTTCTTCCAAAACGGCCAGTCTTCTCATGATCATTCCAAACCAGAGAGCCTATTAAAACACTAGGTACATTGCCCTAGCTGGTTTGGCTCAGTGGATAGAACATCATCCTGCGAACTGAAGGGTCGCAGGTTTGATTGCAGTCAAGGACACATATCTAGGTTGCAAGCTTGATCCCTGGCTCTGGTTAGGGTGCATGTGGGAGGCAACCAATTAATGTGTCTATCTCACATTGATGTTTCTCTCTATATATCTCCCTTCCACTCTCTCAAAAAAAAATCAATGGAAAAACACCCTTGGGTGACATTTAACAACCCCCCAAAAAGACCCACTAAATACAGGCTCTGGCCAGGCAGCTCAGTGGGTTAGAGTGTCATATGGATATGCCAAGATTGCAGGTTTGACCTCTAGCCTAGGCACAGATAAGAAGCAACCAATGAATGAATAAATAAGTGGTGGAACAATAAGTCTCTCTCTCTCTCTCTCTCTCTCTCTCTCTCTCTCTCTCTCTCTCTCTTCCTCTTCCTTTCTCTCAAATCAATAGATAAAAAAAATTTTGAAAAACCCACAAAACACTAGGTACTTCCCTATAGAGATGCATTAGATTAGGGAATAATAGCAGGTAAACTCTGTCCTCTAGATATGAATATAATTGTTCAATGACCACTATAAAATATTTCAATTGTTTAGCGATTCTCTACTGAAAAGGGGTCAATAGAAACATAGGCACATACATTTAGGAGAAACCTTACTTTTGAGCCCATACTACTGTATATTCTAAAGACTTTTCTGGAGAGCCTCAAAGACAATTTTTAAACGCAACAGTCAACTTCCAAACCCATTTTTCAGGTTATAAAGCATTAATCCCTTCTGACCTTATTGAAACTATGGAGGTCCAGTGACAGCAAGATACTTATTCTATTTCATTTAATACTGACTAGCCCCTATAATGATAGCTCGAAAGTATTTTATAGGCCTCAAACACTTGTCTAGAAAAAGAGCAGGTCAAGTCATACTAATAAAGTGTCATTCCAAGAAGAAAAACCTTCACCTTCTGACTTCTAGAAATCTGGCTCTTTCTCACATGCGTGGCCAGGGCAAAATCAATGGCAGCGATGACAACTTTATTATTCAATGGCCTGTGTGTACAGATGGTTCTTGTTTCAGAGAGTGAAGAACGCCAGGACCACAAGCACTCCCAAGTGAAGAGCTGTGCTTGACACACTTATCTTAGGAGCTGGATCATGTTTAGGGGCGTGGATGCCAGGAGTTTTGTTTCCTTTGGAATTTCATCGTGCTTTTAAAACGATGCTTTCTTTCCACAGGCCCCTTTAGTGCCTTTGAGAAGATCCACTCTCCTGACTCATCCGAGAGGACAGAGAACAGCGTGTGCTCTGAGATGATCAGAAGAGTCTCCTCGCTCTGGTAAGAGGTGGCTCTCTAAGTGCCTTAGATGTTCCGTCTTCAATGAATTCTATGCACACTAAATGCCCATTGGTAATGAAGACAAATGCCACTGCGTTCTTTGGATGCAGCCTGAGTGTTTACTTCTGGTAGCAGCCAAGGAGCTACTTTGCAGACTCAGGAACTATAAAAAAAAACACACACAACATGTTGGAGAAGAAATGGTTGACGCTACTTTCTTTTCGCCACTGGTGAGGGCCATAGTAATTGTTAAGAAAGCTAAAATACAGAGACAGGCTACACAGAACTGGAGCTCCCCCTTAATCTGTCTCCAGACACCCTATTATGTAGAGTTAATGGAAACTGTTACTTCTAAAGTATGGCCGATCCCCACCACTATCATAGCCAGGTCCCCTCAGCCAGCCAACTGCCAACATCTGCCCCCCTTTTTTTTTGCCCTTGAACTTTCTCTGGCCTTAAACTCCTCCACTCCCCCATATAGACAGGGAGCAAGAAAGGCTAATAAATAAAAGCCTCCCTTCAAGAATAGCCCTTGTCCCTCAGGTGAGATAACTCAGAGGCATTGACCTACCTCCCCCAGCGTGAGTAAGCTAGTTACCCACAATAGTAATAGCACAATTTTATTGTCAGGATTCAATTCTTTGTTTCGTTTTCCCACTCCTCTACTGTGTTGCTGAAGGTCACATCCTAAATACACTACTTGTCCTTGAATCTGTGTCTGTGGGTCAGCTTCTAAAGACACAGCTGTGGGAGGTGGAGTCTAAATGAAGAGGATTAGCTGCTTTGTTAGATGAGGTCCATGTATATGCAACACATCCTCTCCCATATACCAACCACAGCAATGTATGTGCCTATGTTTCTATTGGATGTTATACTTGCTTTTCTTTGGACATAAATGTTATGACTTTCTCCTGCCTCATACCCCAAAACCTGCTTCACCCCTTCCTGTTCCATGTTGAGAGGCCTTCCAATGACCACCTCTACCCTACCTTACCCTACCCTACCCATAGGTTTAGTTTCACTTGACTTCTGAGACCTCATAGAGGCCTTCACACACACACACACACACACACACACACACACACACACACACAATGCGTTTTTAACATTTTTTTAAATAATACTTTTATCCTTTGGCAGCCTGTGGACACATCTCAGAAAGATTTTTATTTCTATTTTTCAACTTTATTTTTATTGTTGACACTATTACAGATCCCCCATACCCCACCCCTCTTGGCCCACCTCCCTCCACCCAACCCCCACCCCGCCTTTCCTCTGGCCATCACCACACTGTTGTCTGTGTCTATATATAAATGTTCAGAACGTTTTTTAAATTCACAAAATATATAGGATTATTGTGACGACATGGATGGATCTTGAGAATATCATGCTAAGAGAAATAAGTCAGTTGGGAAAAAAAAATAAGAACCATCTGCTTTCACTCCTATGTGGCAAAGCAACAAAGGAACAAATGCATAAAAACACATAGACATGGACAACAGTATGGTGGTCACCAGAAGGAAAGGGGGGTGAGGGGAGGTAGAAAGAGGGTAAAAGAAGCCCAATATATGGTGATGAAATAATACTAGATTTTGGGTGGTCAACATACAATGCAGAATACAGATGATGTATTATAGAAATGTATACCTGAAACCTATGTAAATCTACTAACCAATGTCACCCCAATAAATGTAACATGATTTTAAAAAATAAAAATATGCAGGAATACAAAGGAAGAGTTATAATGAAACATGATTGGCAACCTGGTCTCCAGATAAGAATATATTCCAAAGCACATACATATAAGCTCAAGGAACTTCGGTCCTTATTATTCATCTTCATCTTCCCCACAAGGCAGTGAGACTAATAATTAAATCATGATTTTACACATTTGATGACTTCCTAGACTTTTCATATTCCCAAGTGACATGATCGGAGTACATATTTTATGCCCAGAAGAGAAGTCTCCTGATTTGTGTGTCTCCTGATTTAATGTCTCACCTGTGCTTTTATCCCCTTTTCTAAATAGAACATTCATGTTAGTGCACCCTCTATGGATTGCTCAGTTACCTGGCTAGCTTTCTGCCCTGTATATGATATTCTTGCTTGCCTTATATCCCTGCTTGGCTCTTATGACTTCAAATCTTTCACTATTCTCTCCATTATACCTCCTCAGTATACCTCTAGCTCACTGAATATGGTCCTCTTTGTATGAACAGAGATCCCATCTATGATATCTGTAATTTTCTTTAAAATACTTTAGCATAGCCCTACCCAGTTTTGCTCAGTGGATAGAGCGTTGGCTTGTGGACTGAAGGATCCCAGGTTCCATTCCGGTCAAGGGCCTGTACCTTAGTAGAGGGGACATCCCCAGTATGGGGCATGCAGGAGGCAGCTGATCGATGTTTTGCTCTCATTGATGTTTCTGACTCTCTATTTCTCTCCCTTCCTCTCTGCAAAAAAAAAAAAAATAAATAAAAGATATTTTTTTGAAAAGAAGATAATGTTTAAAAAATAAATAAAAATAAAATACATTAGCATAGCTTGACTGGTGTGGATCAGTGGTTGAGCCACTGATCAATGATTCTCTCTCATCATTGATGTTTCTATCTCTTCTCCCTTTCCCTTCCTCTCTCTGAAATCAATAAAAACATCTTTTTAAAATAATAAAATACTTCAGCATAGGCTACATGATACAAATATGTCGGTTTTAAACTGCTCTTGGGAGCTATGAGTCATCTGAATCAGGAATCCATATCCTAATAAGAAAGGCCATTTCAGGAATGGCTATGATAAATGTTTCCACTGTCCTTTTCTCCCATCAATACTAGAAGTTTTGGTAGTTAGCATAATCAATGGTAGAAATAGATTTTCATTGGTGAGATTTATAACTTGCTAATCAGGCTAAGAGATGTTAGAAATGGCTCTCATGGGTACAGTTGGTGGTATTCAAGGTCTCTTTATTGGCTATTTTTTTTTTATTTTATTTTTATTAATTTTTTATACATATCTCCCCATTGCCCCCCTCCCTCCCAGGCATACCCCGACCCCCCAGTGTCTGTGATCATTGGTTATGCTTATATGCATGCATACAAGTCCTTTGATTGATCACTTATCTACCTCACCTAACTTTAATCTTTCTGCTGTAATTTCACAGTCTGTTTGATGCTTTATGATTTTTGTCCTCCTGAGAATTATCAGTCTACTCCCTTTCTGTGCTCCTGATTCTATTATATTCACCAGTTTATTCTGTTGATCAAATTTTTAATTCACTTAATTTTTAGATTCACTTGTTGATAGATATGTATTTGTTGTTCATAATTTTTTGTCTTTTACCTTTTTCTTCTTCCTCTTCTAAAAGAGTACCGTTCAGCATTTCACATAATACTGGTTTGGAGTTGATGAACTCCTTTAGCTTTTTCTTCTCTGTGAAGCTTTTTATCTGCCCTTCAATTCTGAATGTTAGCTTTGCTGGATAGATTAGATTATTCTTGGTTGTAGGTTCTTGCTGTTCATCACGTTGAATATTTCTTGCCACTCCCGTCTGGCCTGCATCGTTTCTGTTGAGAAATCAGCTGACAGTCGTATGGGTGCTCCCTTGTAGATAATGAACTGTTTTTCTCTTGCTGCTTTTAATATTCTCTCTTTGTCTTTTGCTCTTGGTATTTTAATTATGATGTGTCTTGGTGTGGTCCTCTTTGGATTCCTTTTATTTGGGGTTCTGTGTGCTTCGGGGACTTGTAAGGAATCCAAGATGGCAGCATAGGTAAACACCTACACTGCTGTCTCGCACAACAATTTCAAAACTACAACTAAAAGACAGAACGGACATCATCCAGAACCACAGGAAAGCTGGCCGAGTGGAAGTTCTACAACTAGAGGGAAAGAGAGGGGCTCGCGGAGACCCAGAGGAGCTGCAAAAAGCTGAGGTACGGAGACGGAGACGCACGCGAGGAGAGAGCGGGTGCCGGAGTACCAGCTGGCTTTCTCTGGCGGGAGGGAAACGGAGACTCTCAAAGGCATTGAACCCCTTATCCTACGACACTAAACCCCAGATCCAGCCGAAACTCATATGGGGGAGTTTGGACTGTGAAAAGGGAGACGTGCACGGAAATTTAGGGGAGTTGCAAAAGATCAAAGGCCTGGTGGCGCGCACAACACTGCGCGCAGGACAGACTGCTGATTGTGCCGCTGGCTTTCGCGAGTGGGCGGGAGACAGACCCTCCGAACTGCGCCACTTCTGAGTCCACTAAGCCCATTTCAGGCGAAACCCTGGGGACATAGACTCCTGTGGTCCTGGTGCGCAGGGGAGCCGGAAAGGCAGCGGTTAGAGGCACTGCGGGTGTGCGCGCACAAGGACCGCTCCAGCCATTACCCAATCACCTGAGACTCAGGGGCCGTGGAGGGCGGGGCCGACTGGAAGGCAAGGCGGTCCCTTAGGCCCTGAGACTCCACCCTCCCAAGCTCAACAGAGGCTTCTGCGGCTTTGCGTCTGGTATCATAAAGCTGAATCCAACACAGAAGTTTCCCCGGCATAGTGAAAATGCCCAGACAAGGGAAGGGATTACAAACAAAAGAAATGGAGGAAAAAAAACGACTGGAGATAGAGTTCAAAACCACACTTATAAGGTTTTTCAAGAATATGCTAGAAAAGTTGGATAATTTTAGTGAGACCCAAGAGGAGATGAAAAAGGACCAACTAGAGATGGAAAAGGTCCAACTAAAGATGAAAAAAGACCAACTAGAAATTAAACATACACTGACTGAAATAAAAACTATTATACAGAGTCCTAACAGCAGACTAGAGAAAGGCAAGGATCAAGTCAAAAATTTGAAATATAAAGAAGCAGAAAACATTCAACTGGAAAAGCAAGAAGAGAAAAGAATCCAAAAATGTGAAGATAATGTAAGGAGCCTCTGGGACAGCTTCAAGCGTACCAACATCAGAATTGTGGGGGTGCCAGAAGAAGAGAGAGAGCAAGATACTGAAAACCTATTTAAAGAAATTATTGGCTATTTTAAAGATACTATCCATTTTTTGAGAGTCTAGCAAGCTTTTTACATTTATCATTAACACATGTTTAATCCTAAACCCATAATCCAATTTTTGTTCTGGAATATTCCTGATCACCTTTTTATAGTGGATGGTTGGTCAATTCCCCCACTACAATAACACTCTATTTAGGTCAGGTAAACATTTTATGCAAGTTACTTATGGAGCACTCAGAAGAACAGAATTTGAGGACATTTAAAGTTTGGGATTATATAGCTCTCCATGTATGGTTGTTAATACTGTAAATGTCTATGTGTGTAGGATTTGATCTGAGACTTTATTACCAAGTTGTAGGAAATATGCCAACCTTCACCTAACTCGAAGTTTTGGTGGTTCTTGAGAGCTTCCAAAATAAGCCTAAGAACTGTGATGACAAATTGCCTTACCTCCGCCAAAACCGGTTTGGCTCAGTGGATAGAGCGTCCGCCTGCAGACTGAAAGGTCCCGGGTTTGATTCTGGTCAAGGGCATGTACCTTGGTTGCAGACACATCCCCAGTAGGGGGGCGTTCAGGAGGCAACTGATTGATGTCTTTCTCTCTCATTGATGTTTCTAACTTTCTATCCCTCTCCCTTCCTCTCTGTAAAAAAATCAATAAAATATATTTTAAAAACATTTTAAAAATTTCCTTACCTCCTTGCCCTACTGCTCAACCACAAAATGGTATAAATTTCCCATAATGCACAAGACCATCTTGTTGAATGCCCTATTGGCAACCATTTTTCACAATGAGGATTGGATCATTTCATCCCATTGGGCTGCCCTTTTTGGTTCCAACTCTGGTCTTGGGTGAGTCTCCTCTAAACTTCTTATCCTGGATGATAGGTTTCAGCCCTCTTATAACTGGTTCTTTACCTTTGCTGGTGTCAAATTCATCCATCCATCCATCCATTCATTCATTCATTCATTCATTCAACAATTAATTGAACACTTTCTATTTACCGTGTAGAGTTATAGATCCAGGCAATATTTCAATTAATAAGAGAGATATGATCTTGTGAGTAAAGATGAATAAAATAGTGAACAAGTCAATAAAATAATTTCAGATACTGTTATGTGCCTTGAAAATAAAATAAGATTATGGACATGGCATCACAAAAGAGCAGGGGGGTGGCTATTTTGGAAAGGGTGGTAAAAAATCGCCACTGTGAGGGGTAAATAAGGAGTACACAAAGCAAAGATCTTATAATCCTCTGCACCAACCCTCCAGAGTTATAATAGAATTAATCATCAGTGTGATTTGCAATGAAGAGTGGCTCTGAGAGCTTAGAGTTCATTTTAACCTGTTAACAGCCAGATCCTCACCTTAAGGTTTAACCAAAGTATGAAAGAATCCCTTAAAGAACCAAGATCCATTTAGCTTTCTTTGAAGCACTATAATGCACAATTAGCACTATTAACTGTTTTCATTGAATTGGTCAGTTGCATCAATTTGTATAAACTGATTGGTTTAGCAATTTGTAGTCTACAAATAGACAAAGAAAATCAGTGAAAGCCCAGATTAACTTAATTAGTATTGATGGAGCACCGAGAATCATAAAATCTGAGACTTAGAGAGTCTTTTCCCCCTTTTAATTAAATTCATTGGGGTGACATTGATTAATATGATCATACTAGAGGCCCGGTGCATGAAAATTCATACACTGGAGGGGGGTGTCCCTCAGCCTGGCCTGCCCCCTCTCACAGTCTGGGATCCCTCAGGGGTGGGAGGCAACCCGGTGATCAGGGGAAGATGATACCCCATCACACCTCTGCTGCCGCCACTGCTGGCAGCGCAAGCCTCGGCTGGCCCTGGTTACCTGAACCTCAGATGGCCCTGGGAGGCTGGGTAGCTTCCATCCGAGGCTTGCCTGCACCTTGGCATGGCCCTAGGCAGCTGGGCAGCCAACACTTGAGGCTTGCCTGTGCCTCAGGCTTTGGCTGGGCAGCTGGGGGGCTGAGGGGACTATTTTTTATTCTCTTTTTCCTATTTTTCTGCTTTCTTTTGGATTCATTGAAAATTTTTTATTTCATTTTATCTCATTTGTTAGATTATAGCTTATAACTTTTTCTTATTTTTGTGATTGCTTTAGGGTTTATAATATAGATCTTTAACATATCTATTTATACTCATGAAAACTATACCATAGTATACTTATATTTCTCCTGTCCAGGTCAATGTATGTGTTTCCATAATACATTGTTATTAATTTTTTAAGTTAATTATCTTTTCTAAAGATACATTTTTATTGATAGTATTATAGGTATCTCCCATTTTCCCCCATCTCACCCTCCCAGCCCTTACCCACCCTCCAGGTCTTCACTACCCTATTGCCCACATCCATGGGCTATGCATATCATACCCAATAATAGACAAACATGCAAATTGACCATACCTCCGCTACACCACAGCCAATCAGAGTGAGTATGCAAATTAACCCAACAAAGATGAAGGTTAATTTGCGTATGTTGGCGCCCAGCAGCCTGGGTCCTGGGAACTTTCTCAGCACCCAGGTCACTCCAGGTAGGCCTGTGGTGGGTCCTGAGCAACCGGGAAGGGCCTGAGTCAGGGGGCTCCTGGGCAGGGGTAGAGCCAGGCAATCAGATGGAGCTAGGGGGCCCCTGTGCAGGACTCGAACCTCAGCCAGAGGCTCAGGGCTTTGGCAGGGGCGCAGCCAGCGATCAGAGGGAGCTGGGGGGCCCCTGCCCAGACCCCAAGGCTTTAGGCCTTGGCAGGGGTGGAGCCAGAGATGGGAAGTAATAGGTGTGAACTACAGAGAAAACACCTTTTCTGACTGCTCATTGGCTAAGCTCCCTGTGTGCCACTGCTAATATTCTTAGTAACTTGGGTATAAGAATCCAAAAAGGTGATCTAGGGCTTTTCCACCACACTTCTGGAGGCAAAAACGAAGGTCTGCTGCTGGAGGGCTAAGAAATGTCATGTCCTGCCCTAGCAGGTTTGGCTCAGTGGCTAGAGCCTCGGCCTGCCAACCACAAGGTCCAGGTTTGATTCTGATCAAAGGCATGTACCTAGGTTACAGACTCTTCCCTGGCTGAGGCCCAAGTCAGGACTCATGCAGGAGGCAACCAATCAAAGTGTCCCTCTCACATAGATGTTTCTCTCTGTCTCTCGCTCTCTCTTCCACTCTCTCTAAAAATCAATGGAAACATATCCTCAGGTGACGAAAAGAAAGGAAGAAAGAGAGAGAGAGAGAGAGAGAGAGAGAGAGAGAGAGAGAGAGAGAAAAGAAGGAAGGAAGGAAGGAAGGAAGGAAGGAAGGAAGGAAGGAAGGAAGGAAGGTAGGAAGGAAGGAAGGAAGGTCGGTCATATCCTATGAAAGACACATCTTGAAAATGCCTAAGGAAAGTTGTCATTTTTTCATGGTGAAGGGACTGGAGTCCATGTTGATGAAACCACCTTGGTGGCTGTGATGACTGGCAGGGGCAGCAGCAGTGGGGTGATGGGGCTGGTGCCTTCCCCTGATTAGCCCAGTAGCCTCCCACAAAGGGAGGCCAGTCTTCGGCTTAGGCCTGCTCCCCACAGAGCAGGCCTAAACTGTCAGTAGTCCATCTGCTGAGGGCTCCCAGTATGTGAGAGGGGGCAGGCTGGGCTGACGGACATGTAAATTGACTGTACCTCCACTATACCCACCAATCAGAGTGATTATGCAAATTAACCCACCAAAGATGGAGGTTAATTTGCATACAAAGGTGCTGAGCGACAGGGGGCAGGTGGAATGTTTGCATCATTACCATGGTGATGACCAGGCATTCCACCCCACCCCCAATCTCTCAGGGCCTCTGGACAGCATGGGAAGGCAGGGCCTGAGCAGAAAGAGGTAGCTCTGGGGCTGGGCTGGAGCGGAAAGGCAGTGCCAGCAGCCAGGGAAAGGAAGGCCCATTCTAGCACAAATCTTTGTGCACCGGGCTTCTAGTAAGTATATAAGTTTTCTGGTTAACCTCTTCTCATCCCCCCAACCCCACATTGAGGTATGTCAGTCTGTTTCAAGCCTCCATGCTTTGGGTCTTATTTTGTTGGTCAATTCATTTCGTTCATTAGATTCCACAAACAAGTGAGATCATGTGATATTTGTCTTTCTCAGTTTGGCTTATTTCACTTAGCATAATATTTTACAGGTCCATCCATGCTGTCCCGAAGGGTAAGAGATCCCTTTATCCCTTTTTTACAGCTGCATAGTATTCCATAGTGTAAACGTCCCACAGCTTTTTTAATCCACGCATCTGCTGATGGGCATTTGGGCTGTTTCCAAATCTTAGGTATGGTGAATTGTGCTGCTATGAACATAGGGGTACACATATATTCTTTCTGACTGGTGTTTTTAGAATATATTCCCAGAAGCGGGATTGCTGGGTCAAACAAAAGTTCCACTTATAGTTTTTTGAGGAAAAAACTGTTCTCCACAGTGGCTGCACCAGTCTGCACTCCCACTAGCAGTGAATGAGGGTTCCTTTTCTCCACATCCTCGCCAGCACTTGTTGTTTGTTGATTTGTTGTTGATGATAGCCATTCTGACAGGTGTGAGGTGGTACCTCATTGTGGTCGCATCCTGCACGTGTTTTGGGGTCCCACTGGCTTTTGCCTCCTCGCTGAGTAGTCAGGCATGGTGTTTGCAGCAGGGACGCAAACTAGATCAGACAAGACACAAAGCCTCCAGAGACCTCTGCCTGCAGATGGATTGGATTAAGCGTGGAGTACCTGGAGCAAGCGCCCACAGGTGGGGTGAGAGGTTTTCTAAGGGGCAACTGCTTCTGCCTGGAGCTAATTGTTCCTCTCGGTCTCTTAATGAGCCCCTGAAACTCCACTGGGTGGGGCAAGGGAACTTCCAATCGGGTTAGGGTTTCTCCCCAGGCCAAGAGCACCTGGACAGCAGTCTGCCTGAGGACGATGACCCCCGCAGTGTGAGGGAATGGCTCAGCACAGGAAGTAAGGGTGTCTGCCTTCCAACCTGCAACCCCAAAGCCCCCAACGCTGGCTTCTGCTCACCCAGCTCCAGGCCAGTCTGCCCTGCCTCTGCCGGAGCCCCAGGTGAGTGGCTGCCCATGGCCTGTTGTGCTTGGAGAGGGTACCTGCATTTCCATCTGCCTCTCCCCGGCAGACAGCAGCCCTCTGATTCTCACAACCAGGTGGGAAGTGGGAGCCTTTCTCGGTTCTGGTGCTCTCTGCTGGGGGGGCGAGGGTGGGACTTAGACCTCAGGGTTCTCAGTGGGAACCCCCACCCCCCGAAGATGAGATATTGCTTTTGCCCTTCAGCGGCTGTCTGTTGGACCCAGCCAGTGCTTTCCCATCTCCGCCCTTCCCCCCCATCTCTATGCGGTCTCCACTTTCCGTCCATGGTAGTATTGGGGTTCTCTCCAGCTGGTCTTCAGTTGATTATTCGGGGTGATTGTTTTGTATTTTAGTTGTAATTCCACTTTGGTCCTGGGAGTGTGTCTCAAAGCCTCCACTCCCTCTGCCACCATTTCTAATCTCCCAGTTTATCTTTTTATTGTGGTGAATGTGCATAACACCAAACGTATTATCTTCACCATTTTTAAGCGTACAATTCACTGGCCTTAAGTCCATCCGTGTTGTCGTGGCATCGCCACCACTATCCATCTCCAGAACTTCTTTCTCCTCCCGGATTGAAACTCTGCGCCCACTAAACAACTCCCTGTGCCTCCATTCCCAGCTCCTGGAAACCACTATTCTACTTTCTGCCTCGAAACTGACTATTCTAGATTGCTTTTATTAGTGGAATGGCACAGTATTTGTCCTTTCTGTGTTTGGCTTCTCTCACTTAGCATACTTTTTTCAAGGTTCATGTTGTAGCATGTATCACAATATCGTTACTTTTTAAGGCTGAGTCATGCTCCTTATATGTTTATAGCATGTGTTTGTTTATCCATTTATTTGACAATGGATATTTGGGTTGTTTCTAACCTTTTGGCAATGATGAATAATGCTGCTGTGAACATTGGTGTACAGATATCTGTTTGAGTTCCCTCTCTAAATTATTCGAGGTATATTTCTTGCCAGTGTGGCTGAGTGTTTGAGTGTCAGTTTATGATCCAGGACATCATGGTTTGATTCCTGTTCATGGCACATGCCCGGGTTACCGGCTCGATTCCCATTAGGGGACATGCAGAAGGCAGCTGATTGATATTTCTTTCTCATTGATGTTTCTGTCTCTTTATCTCTCTCCCTTCCTCTCTGTAAAATCAATAAAAAATATATTTTGAAAAATTATTCAGGGATAGACCCAGAAGTAGTGTAGCTGGGATATATGGCAATTCCATGAAAAACAGATAATTCTCTTTTGGAAATATTTAACTATTTAAATTGTGATTTTAATTTTTAAAAATCTATATTCCTCATGCAGTTAACAGTTACAGATCTCTGTCAAATATGGATCTCTTTGTGAATATCCATATTTCCAAATGTCTATTTACAAATGCTAACTATGTTCTCAAAGTTGACCTCAAGTAAAAGTGTCTGTTTCCAGAAAAAAAAAAAGAGATCATTTAAGATTAAGAATTGAATTGTGGACTATCTAAACTTTAACTTGGAGATAACAGTGAGCAAATATTCAGTCTTCCCATCTGGTAATGCGTCATAATTTTCCATTTACTTGGGTCCTATTTTCAATGTGCCAGTAAATTTTCAGTTTTGCCCTAACTGGTTTGGATCAGTAGACAGAGCATGGGCCTGCAGACTGAAAGGTCCCAGGTTTGATTCTGGCTAAGGGCATTTACCTTGATTGCTGACACATCCCCAGTAGGAGGTGTGCAGGAGGCAGCTGATCGATGTTTCTCTCCCATCAATGTTTCTAATTCTCTATCTCTCTCCCTTCCTCTCTGTAAAAAATCAATAAAAATATTTAAAAGAAAAATTTTCAGTTTTCTTTATTCAACTTCTACACATCTTGTCTTATATTGATTTCTTCTGCTTTTAAGGGCATTATATTTCTGTTGAAAAAAATCACTTTAAAATAATGCTTTTTTATCTCTATATTATCTAAGTACTGAGTACTGTTGATTTCTGAGTATTTATTATATACTATTTCCTTAATTAAGATTTCATTAAGACTAGAAAATGTTATTTTTAACATAGTGTTTTATATTTCAAGGTATATAATCAAGTCACCTCAAAATAATTTTGTGTATTTTACCTCTTTCTTTTACATGATTGATTGGCCACATTAATGAAATTTTTCAAAATGCTACTATATAAAACAATGAACACAGATATTTGTTGTTGCTGTTCCTGAGTTTAATGGGACTTCCTCTAGAAATCTGCTATTAACTATAATGATGACAGGTTTATAAGGACTATTAAATGTATATGTTAGTGAGAAAGCCTTCACTTCCTTTTAAAAATGCCTTTACATATTCAATTTTAGCAAATGCCTTTCTGCAGCTCTCGTATTATTGACATAATTATATTAATGCGTGTCCTTACAGTTTATCATTTCTGCATTCCTGAGATAAGCCCTGCTTTACCGCAATGGGTTATTCTTGTGTTCTATTGTTATAGTCTCTGTGTTAGTATCTCCTTTAAGGTGTTATTTAATATGCACTGTTAATTCTGGGTATTCTCTGCGAAAAGCCGAGAGCTTTGTGCTACTCACCATTAGTCTTGAGTGGGGGGAATTGATCATAAAAATGGGTGGCAGCCTTATTAAACAGCAAAGGACAGTTCTGTTGGTTTTATTTTGGGATGCGGTAGTTTTCTTACCATAGCCCTAAGAGGTTGCATTCCTTGAAATTATAGTCTTCAGCATAACTACGGCTGGATGGGAATAGAAAGTACAGATACGAATAGGAAACAGTATTTCAACCTTTAGTATTTTGAAACTACTATCTCAAAACTAAGGCTCACAAAACCACTAGAGAAATTTCTCTAAAGGTGAAAACCTAAACATCCCATCTTTTAATTCCCCACCACCTTCCATGCTTTCTTACTCCTCTGTGGAAACAGGAATTTGTTTTTCGGTTGTTTGGTTTGTTTTGGTCTTTGTTTCCACAAAGCCTCGGGCATATGAATCATTCTATAAATACCTGAATAAATAGAGAGAAAAATTGGGCTATCATAGGTGGGTAGCGACAAAACAGGACTTGAAACACAACTTGGCAGGAAGTGAAGCAACTGGACAATAATTTTTTTTTTTTTGCCTATGAAATGAAATAAAATGGGGAAAATATATATTTCTGTGTTGTAACTGTACTTCAGCCAAGTCTATTAAATGTAGCCAGTACTTGTGTCCATTTTCTTATACGGATAATTCAGGAATGTTTTTAAAAATAACTCAGATGCGGTTGCTTTTGGCAATTGAAGTTGCAGGGGTAACATCCCTTTGGTTGACAAACCATGGTCACTTCAGCTGTGTGATCTCATTATCTGATTACAGCTGTGACCTTGAAGTCATCTCCAGAATGAGCATTCTTGGGAGACTTGTTGCTCATAGGGGGAGCCCAGGGTTGCAAAGGTATTCATTAAGCCTCGTCTTTTGCTTTTGGCTTTCTCCTGCTCTCTTCTATTAGTGCTTCAGTTACACAGAGTGGCCAGATTTTTTTTTTCAAATATATTTTATTGATTTTTCACAGAAAGGAAGGGAGAGGGATAGAAAGTCAGAAACATCCATGTGAGAGAGACATCAATCAGCCGCCTCCTGCATACCCCTTACTGGAGATGTGCCTGCAAGCAAGGTACATGCCCCCGACCAGAATCGAACCTGGGACCTTTCAGTCTGCAGGCCGACGCTCTATCCACTGAGCCACACCGGTCTCAGCGAGTGGTCAGATTATTATGATCTCTAAACACAAAATAATCTGGCCACTCAGTGTATATCCTATATAATAAAAGGCTAATATGCAAATTGTCCCCTCGACCAGGAGTTCGACCAGCAGGCAGGCTGGCCAACTGCCCATGTCCTCTCCCTGTGGCCAGGCTGGCCGGACCCCACCCATGAACAAATTCATTCACCAGGCCTCTAATATATATATTATGCATTCAGAGATCATAATAATCTGACCACTCAGTGTAGTTTGTAATCAGGCAGGGAACTACAGTGAGATTGATTTGTGTTCTACACACAAAGTACTCATCCAATATTGCTTTACTAGGGGGTCAGTGGGAGAACATCAGTGGACTAGAATGCACACTGTTCCACAGAGATTCCTGGCACTGTGTGGAGCTGAATCTGAGAAAATCCTCCTTAAAAAGAATTCCAGACTGATCTTCTGAAACTCATTATGCTTCACCCACATCTTTGAAAAAGTGACTTGTTTGCCCTTGCTGTGTAGTAACATTTATTTTTAGAAAGTAAGTTTGAAACAAGTTTGACTCATGGTTTTTTCACTCTGGTTCTCAAACACTAGTCCATGGCCCATGAAACATCTCCATTAAAATTATATACATTAGAAAGATATTTTAAATAATCGATTTCTGAACTGGGACCTTGGGATAAATGTATTTTTAAAAGATTTTTACTAAGTTGAAAGTCCACATAACAAAATTCACCATTTGAACCATATTATTATTTTTTTAAATTATATTTATTGTTGAGAGTATTACAGATGTTCCCCCATTTTCTCTCTTTGACCCCCACAACCCAGCTCCCAACATTTGACCATTATAAACTGTGCAATTGAGTGGGATGTTTTGGGTAGTCACAATGTTGACAACAACCATCATCTAATCCTATCTAATAAAAGAGTTAATATGTAAATTAGCCATCACTCTGCTACACCCACAAGCCAATCAGGAGCAAGTATGCAAATTAGCCCCAACCAAGATGGCTGCAGCCATGGAGCAAGCAGGAGGAAGGCTTGGGTTTCTCCAGCGATGGAGGAAGCCAAGCTTTCCACACACCCTGGTGGGTCCAGGCCTCCACTCAAAGCTACAAAGTTTCACTTTTAGAAAATAAATTCCAACAAAATGGCAGCAGCCACGGAGCTGGAGAGAGTAGGAGGCTAGGTTTGCCCCTGGCAATGGAGGAAGCCAAGCTTCTGCAGCCCTGGCCTGCCTTGGCCTCTACTTAAGGCTACAAAGTTTCCATTATAGAAGAGAAATAAATCCCAGATACCAGCGCCACCACTTAGGGTCACCAGGGGGCATGGCCAACCTAAAAACCACCACAGGCCCCTTACCCAGGCTACCCCATGCTCCAAGGGAAGCCCCACCCTGATCTGGAACACCCTTCAGGGCAAACCAGCTGGCCCCCACCCATGCACCAGATCTCTATCCTATCTAATAAAAGAGTAATATTCAGATTGACCACCACTCCAAAACACAAGATGACTGCCCCCATGTGGTCAAAAGATCCTGCCCCCATGTGGACACAAGATGGCCACCATAAGATGGCCAGCAGGGAAGGGCAGTTGAGAGGGACCAGGCCTGCAAGGGAGGGCTGTTGTAGGCAATCAGGCCAGCAGGGGAGGGCAGTTGGGAGGGACCAGGCCTGCAAGGGAGAGCAGTTGAGGGTGATCAAGCCTGCAGGGAAGGGCAGTTAGGGGTGACCAGTCCAGTAGAGGAGGGAATTTGGGGCCTGCAGGGAAGGGCAGTTGGGAGTGACCAGGCCCACAGGGGAGGGCAGTTAAGGTAAAACAAACTGACAAGGGAGCAGTTAGGCATCAATCAGGCTGGCAGGGAAGTGTTTAGGGGGTGATTAGGCTGGCAGGCAGAAGCAGTTAGGGGCAATCAGGAAGGCAGGCAGGCGAGCAGTTGGGAGTCAGCAGTCCTGGATTTGCCTGTTACGGACTTTCCCATGGATGGAATTATACAATATATTATTTTGAGTGTGTCTGGCTTCATCACTTAGTATAAAGTTTTGAAAGTTCATGCTGTAGCATGTATCAGTATTTCTTTTCTTTTGATAGTTGAATAATATACATTGTGTGGGTATGCCACATTTTGTACATTCATCAGTTGTTTTCATTAAAGGTTGAGTCCACTTTTTGCCTATAGTGAATAACATTTGCTATGAATAGTTATTTACAAGTTTTTATGTGAACATATTTCCAATTCTCTTGAGTATATACGTAGGAGTAGAATTGCTGAATCATATGCTAACTCTAGGCTTAATGGTTTAAGGAACTGCCAAACTGTTTTTGACATTGGTTGCAGGATTTTACTCCATGTTGTCTAGTTCCATGGTCGGCAAACTGTGGCTCCCGATCCACATGTGGCTCTTTGGCCCCTTGAGTGTGGCTCTTCCACAAAATACCACAGCCTGGGCAAGTCTATTTTGAAGAAGTGGCGTTAGAAGAAGTTTTAAAAAAATTGGCTCTCAAAAGAAATTTCAATCCTTGTACTCTTGATATTTGGCTCTGTTGACTAGTGAGTTTGCCGACCACTGCCCTAAGGGATCTAGCAAAATCTTTACCTTCAATTGCTCTAACTAGCATGTGAGACATGTTGAGAGAGTATAGAGTAACTCCAATATGCAAAGCAAATCTGTGCCCCTTGATTTGTTGTAAAGCCATAACTTGTTTTCCACTGATTTCCAGCCTAGCCACAAACGTTCTTCACACTTTACCTCAATACTAGCGCCCCCCCCAAAAAAAAAGTGGTGCAATGCCTCTCTTTTCAACAAACTCTGATTCCAATTGTTCACAGGAGGAATGACAAGGGAAAGAGTTCACATTTCTAGAATGCCAGGATTCTAGGAAAGAGACAATTGTTCTTAAACGATCTTGTACAAACTACAACAATCTGTTAACAGGCAAATATTTCCCATAGCCTACAAAAGATCCCAAAACATTCCTATCCTTAACAGTAACTGTGAAAAGCCGGGAAGTACAATATTTTCCAACACCAGAGGTTTTCATTTCTTTAATTAAAAGCTTACATTTCTGTAGCCTCAACTCCTTGGGATTCTTTTTTTCTGATTTTTGTTTCAAGCCCTGGACAATCTGTGCTAGTTTGTTTAGCTCTTCTGCAAAGGAGGGAAAAAAATCTAGCTAATATTGGTTAAATTGGGAATAACACCCAAACCAAAGCAGACTTTTTTTATTTTCTTGGTGTTTCTTTCCTCCTTTAAGCAGTTTGCAGAAATCTTAACCAGGAGTGCTCCCTTGATGACACATCAAGATTTTACATGCCAAGATTTCAAGAAACAGAGCAGGTACACTTTTAAAGCTGAAAATATCACACAGAAAGAATATGGTAAATCCCAACAGTTTTGTCATTGTTGAGCCCTAGAGTTGGCCATCAGGAAACCCCTATTTATCAGTCTTACTTCTAGGAGGATTCCCTTCACCAGCCATAGGAAGTTTGTTCTTTAGACAGCCATTGCTGTAAAGTGGTCTATGAAATTGATTCATACATTCAAGGTAAAAAAGAGATGACATTAAATATCTCCAATAGACTGGCTAAGCACTCATCAGTGGCCACAGATAAACACAATTTGGGAAATGCTGCCATTTTTACCTTCTTCCTTAATATATTTTCAAATAATCTTTAATGCTTTAAATGTCTATCAACCCTGAGTAGAATTGGCATTATTTGGCAGTGTTAAGCCATTTCTTAGTTAGCTTAATGAATGCCAGAGTTTTTCATTTCAGAAAGAAACTAGCTGGATAGTTTTTCCTAACACTAACAGTGTGTGACATATATAACACTAGAAGCCCAGTGCACAAAATTGGTGCACAGGTAGGGTCCTTAGCAGCTACCAGGGTGCCTCCCGTCCCCCAGGCACCTGCCACCTCTGCCCACTGGCGGGAGTGGGGGGATCTCTCTTCCTGGCCCTACCTCCTGGTCAAACTGCTCGAGGGAACACTTTGCACATTAGGCTTTTATTATATAGGATGTATACATTGGAATGTATCATTGCTTTACATTTGGGGTTGACATACAATGAAAATGACAAAGATTAGATTATCTGTCAAAGTAAGTAATTATACATTGTTTTCTCCTGATTTTTTTTACCCACACATTAAAAATTAAGTGGAAATAAACATTTCAGTTCCAGTTGCGGGGAGGCAGGGTGCAGAGAAAGAACACTGTGTTACAGGCAGGAATTCAGCATGTGCAGTCTAAAACTGACTCTGTGCTCTGTCTTTAGCTGTGTTTGGAACCCCTACCTGCTGTGATGCCCCAAGCTCTCCTTGTTTGCTCCCTTGTTTCTCTTCCATCACACCCTTACTTTCCTTCATCTCAGTATAGATCCTTGACCTTCCTACCTCAGGGAGGACAGAATAAATTCCAGGGCTGTGTTTGACTGTAAAGGTGTGAGAAAGGCTTGCCTTGACATTGGTAAAGGTCACCTTGTGGCCTGCTCTGCTTGATCACCGCTCTTTTGTGAACAGTCATAGTAAATACTACTATATCAGCCCCTACTTAGCCGTGGGGTAGCTCTAAATACCAGATTCATGGAGAAATCCAATGGGAAAGTAGTGCTCTCTCCAGAAAGGGTTTTTCAGGCCCTGTGCTACTGAGATTGGCTCTTTTGCCTTGAGAAAAATGGCCTTTTCAGTTATGTGCAAAAGCTGTTTTGCCATGAATGGAGAAGTGTCTTAAAATTCCAGCAATGCCCCCATATGAAGGATTCTTCACTTGCTCAATACTACTGGTTATCCTGCAGAGTTGTTTCTAAAATATATTCTGAGATTGCCACTGAAGTGCAATATTTGTCACTATCAATGATGCAGTAAAGACTTACCCCAATCGACAGTACAAGGAAAACACTGGCCTTTGAAACCAGAGTATATTGAGTGGTTACAGTGATGTGCATTTGGGGAATATCAAAGACGTGAAAAATGTATCAAACTGTATGAGTGCCTTCCACTTGGGTGGGTAGGCAAAATATATACAAACTAGAGGCTTGGTGTACAAACTCATGCACAGGTGGGGTCCAGCCGGCCTGCCCCAATGGGGGCACATCTGGCCAAGATGGTGAGGGGAGGGGCCACAGTCAGTTGGCTGGCCATCCCTGCCCCCAATCAAGCTGTTAGAGGCTGATTGGGGGCGGGGCCAGGGGGAGGGGCCGTAGGTGGTTGGCCAGCCGGTCCCACCCCTGACTGGAGTGTTGTGGGCTGACTGGGGGCTGGGTCAGCTGGGATGGGGCTGCCGATCAGAGCCCAGATCAGGCTTGTTGGCTGCTGCAGTGCACATCATAGCCACCAGTTGTTCTGGTTGTTCCACCGTTTCAGTCACTGGGCTTTTATATATAGAGATGGGAACCAGCAAAGCTTTACAAAGCAACAAATAGAATAACATATGTTATAACTTGTATATCAACCTCAGCAGATGACAGTAAGAATAGATTTCTCTGTGATTTGGCTATAGTTTGGCTGATGCCGGCTGAGTCAAGCTGGGCTTGGCTCTAGACCATAGGTTGGATTTAGACCTGGTCCACTTGTCTGTCATGTTTGTACCAGAGGGATACATGGACATGCTCTTCTTACGGTGACAGAGGTCAAAAGCTCCCAGAGAATAAAGCAAAACAAACAATGTCTCTTAAAGCATCGTCTTGTATGAGCACACAGTCAGATGTGGCAATATAGTAATGACTACAGCAGATCACATGGCCAGGTCCAACAGCAATGAGGCATGGACATGTACTCCTCCTGTAAGGTAGGGAGGGGAGGAAGTGAATAATTACTGAAAACCATACCATAACCTACCAAAATGATACTGATTTTTCAGTACTGAATTCATAGGGAACATTAGAGGAATATGCACGGTAGATGGGTTACAGCAGGAGTGTTGGGAAATCTAGGAATGGTAGATGCAATCTTTGCATTTATGGTTATAATCTATGACTCTGGGCCTATCTATAAACTGTCTATAAAATTTTTCATGGTTTGTTCAGTCAGCAAGAAGATAAGTTACAGTTTTCTCATCTTCAATGAAGTGGGAGAAGATGCAGTCAGTTTTCTAACCCAGTGCGTATTTGAAAGAAAATGTGTTTCTCCATCATAAAATTAGTGTCTAGATGTTTTTCCCTGGTATTTTTATGGAGACGTTGGCTGGTAGTTTAAGCTGTTTATGAATGCCTCCTTTAGTATACTTGCTAAGCCTCCAAGTTGCATTACCTGGATTAAAATTTGTGTTCTTTTCACCACCACTCTGGCCCTCTAAGCTAGTCCTCCCTCCCTGAGATTTATTTGCACTTGATACAGTCTGAATAACGTATCCATGGATGGTTATGTAGGGGAATATTTCTCTGATATTGTCACATGTTTAGATTGGCTCCATTTGCCTGTTTGGGGTTTATGTGCTCTGTAAGTCTCCAGTATGTAGTTTAGAGTGAGTTTGTGTGCAAGGAGGAGGAAGAAGAACGTAGAAAAAAAAGCTTTCAGTCTTTCCTTTAAATAGCTGTAATAGGATTAATTCATCTGTATGACAATTAAAATTCATTAGCCAGAGGAAAGGTCCAAATGTGTGAAATGGTATTTTAAGAAATCTTATTTGACCTTGGAAAGACACATTCCCTGGGATACAGTTTTTCTCCTATAAAAATAGAGAGATTGGACTAGAAGAACTTTAGAATATTAGTACTGTTTCTTTCAAGCTCAAGCAGTAATATTTTAAATTCTAGGTTGAGGTCAACATACAATAAATATAGGGAGCAAAGATTCTGAGTTGACCTAGGGAGAAAAAAAACAATGAAGATTATCAAGATTCTGCCATTGAGAATGCAAGCACAATGCACAGAATAAGGGAGTTCCAAGAAGCACAGTCAGACATCCGGGGCCAACGTTTTGAGGTGAGCTACTTGGCCCATCCTAGCATCTGGCCTGTCAATCAGTGATCTGATGCTAAAGCGCAAGGCTGCTCCTAGAAAAACATTAGCTTCACCACCATAGGCAAGAAGATAATGAATAATAGGGCTCTGTAAATGATAAAGTTATTCATCTCCCAAATTGGTAGTTCAGAGATGATGCTTTAAGTCTCTAGCTGACCATATCATTGACAATGACCCTTTTTATCTATTAGAAAGCTTTACTTCCTTGTGGTTAGATTTGTATAGGTTGTATCTTTGAGTCTCCCCGGAGTTATGATTTCTCAAAAAAAGAAGATGGTTCCACTATATCCTTGAAGTGAGATGGAAAATATTTACCACTGGGAACTCCATCATTGGATATTCAATATAAACCACCTGCATTTGGGTTCCTTTAATAATTATAATGATTCCATTTTTTAAACGAGAGTCATAAAATATTCTGCCACCCAGTATACCACTGTTTTCCTGCAGAAAAAAATCCAGGTTATATGATACATGAAATAGTACTGATTTTGCAAACTATACTAGTATGATGTTAATGAATCACTACTAATTTGGTGATTGGAAAGAGGAGGGGATCATATTCAAGGTCGCTTTTAGGATTTTTATCCAGAGATATGATGAGACAGTGCTCCAGGACTCTCTATAATGACAGGAGAAAAGCAATGACCAAAGACTTATGAAACATAGGTAGCTGCTGGTTTTCTCTGAATGAAATTATCTCTCTTCTTTTCTATTTGAGACATGTCTTTAAAACATCCTGTATGTTAAGGTCACCAATGATTAATTTAGAAACTGTGAATGTTAATTGAAGGCATGGTTTCAGTAGAAACCTTTTAAACATTTGGCTCATGCTGGTTAATTAGAAGGGCAAAAATTACTCCATTGTGTAAATATAAGGAGACTTTCTTCTTCCCAGGAATGCAAATGCATATCTGTTTGGGTTGTATTAAAAAAAAAAAGAGCAATTCATTAGACAGTAGAAATAGGTAAGGTGACATTAACTTTGAGGTGAGGTTTTTAATTATTTTCAATATTAGACTTTATGGAGCTAACCTGATCCTCATCCAACAGACAAGAGCCGAAGTTATAAAGCTATGAAAGGATGGAGTACATACCAGGGTTTGGTTTTTTTAGATAAATGCAAACCTGAGGTCAAAAATGTTTCAGGATTTCTCCTGCCATAACTGTTGATCAAAGCAATCACTGATATAATCTATAGAACACCACAATTGGTCATGTCTTGGAAGTATCAGTTACTCAATTGAAGCCATTTAATGTTGGTTTGATGAAAGCTATAATTTAAGAGTTTTTACAAAATTGCCCTTGCTTTCCTTTCAAATAGCCTAAAATGGAAGACATTTATGAATAGCTAAGGTTTTGGATAAAGTATTCAAGTCTTCGCCCAATGTTTGTCATGAGCTAGAGACCATCTAAATAACAAAAGGGAAATTATATCAAGTTGAGGGATTTGCAACATGTTCAAATATTACACTGTGTGTGTGCAAAATGAAATGCACTCACATGGGATTTGTTATACTCACATGGGATTTGTTACACTCACATGGCAAACCCCTGGGGCACTTCCTAGGAAAACTCGTATATCCCAGTGATTCGGTGTGTCCCCGTTCATCACCTCATCCCAAAGTGGTAAAAACTGTTACAGTTAGCCCTGAAAGCAACAGAGACAGCGAGAACGCATAGGGAGATCATGGCTGTAGTGCTATGGTGATGGGGTTAAGGATATGATTATGAATTGATTAATTGTATTCTGTGACAGTCATGTTTTCTTCTTTTTGCTTCTGTCATTGGCGCACTCTGAATGCCTGCTGTCCAAGGAGAGACCCTGTCAAAATCATCGGAATGTCCCAACTTGTCATAACTAGAGATAATGGCTAAGAACCAATTTTTTTTTAATATTTTTTATTCAGTTTTCTTTACAGAGAAGAAGGGGGAGAGATAGAGAGTTAGAAACATCAATGAGAGAGAGACATCGATCAGCTGCCTCCTGCACACCTCCTACTGGGGATGTGCCTGCAACTAAGATACATGCCCTTGCCTGGAATCGAACCCGGGACCCTTCAGTCTGCAGGCTGACACTCTATCCATTGAGCCAAACTGGTTTTGGCAGAACCAATTTTTGTTGTAGTCATTTTTTGTTCATTTTAATTCACAATTATATAGGCATAGACATTGAGTAGAAGACATAGGACTTACCCATTTCTATTTTGAGTATAAGTTGAACATGGGACCTACACCTCATGGTTTTTCAGTGAGTTATACTGAAATCTATATACTAACATTAAAATTTCGACAGAATATTTTTTAAATCTTTATTGCTGAAAGTATTAGATATGTTCTCCTTTTCCCCATTGACCCCTTCTCACCTGCCCCTGCCCCCTGCCCAGGTCTTCACCACACTACTGTCTGTGTCCATGGGTCATGCTTATATGCATACAAATTCTTTGGTTGGCCTTTTCCCACTGACCCACCTCTGCCTTCCCTCTGAGTTTTGATAGTCTGTTCCATGCTTCTATGGCTCTGGATCTGTTTTGTTCATTAGATTCCACATACGAGTGAGATCATGGTATACTTACCCTTCTCTGACTGGCTTATTTCGCTTAGCATAATAGTCTCCAGGTCCCTCCATGCTGTTCCAAAGGGGAAAAGATCCTTCTGTTTTTTACAGCTGCATAGTATTCCATGGCGTAAATGTATCACAGATCTTTTATCCACCCATCTGCTGATGGGCACTTGGGCTGTTTCCAAATCTTAGCTATGGTGAATTGTGCTGCTATGAACATAGGGGTGCATAAATCCTTTCTGATTGGTGTTTGCAATTTCTTAGGATAAATTCCTAACAGTGGGATTGCTGGGTCAAATGGGAGATCCATTTTTAGTTTTTTAAGAAAACTCCATACTGTTCTCCACAGTGGCTGTACCAGTCTGCATTCCCACCAACAGTGAACAAGGGTTCCTTTTTCTCCACATCCTCGCCAGCACTTGTCATTTGTTGATTTGTTGATGGTAGCCATTCTGATAGGTGTGAGGTGATAACTCATTGTTGTTTTAATTTGCATGTCTCTGATGATCAGTGACTTCGAGCATTTTTTCCTGTGTCTCTTGGCCTTCTGTATGTCCACTTTGGAGAAGTATCTATTTAGGTCCTTTGCCCATTTGTAAATTGAATTGTTTGTCTTCCTTTTGTTAAGTTGTATGAGTTCCTTATGTATTTTAGATATTAACTCTTTATCAGATGTAGCTGAAATTTTGACAAAATATTTTTACAATGTGCATTATTTTACTTAAGAAAATATATGGAAAATAAATATACTTTATATATTTAAAATTTTGAAAAATATTTTTACAATATGCATTATTTTACTTATTTAAGAAAATATATGGAAAATAAATGTACTTTAAAACTATATAGTTAAAACATACCCATTAAAATCACAATTTAGCATATATATTTCTGTGTATTTTAAAAGCTCAATACTAGAAAAATTTTCACAGATTTTATTCTTTCAATAATATCATTAAAGCAAAATGTCTTGTGAGGAGGGGAAAAACAGTAAAGCATTTTATTTCATTGTGATTCTCATTCTCTTTAATGCAATACATGATATATAGGAATTAAAATGAATTTGGTATTAGTAATAATTGATTTTCTTATTTAAATACATTCATATAATATATCAACAGATTTTTGTTCTTAACTCAAGTGAGAAATGATTTTGTTGTTACATAAATATAACAAAATGTTTTACATTTTTAAAGGGCTAAACTTATTAGTAACTTAAATAAAACAGTAGGGATTTTTTTGTTTGTTTTTAAATATGGAAGCAAACTTTTTTTTTCCTTTTGAGTTCTGTTTGTAGGTTTCCAGACTAAATCCATTATGCTGGGTTGTATACAGACCATGAATAAAGAGAGGTTCAAAACTTCTGTCCAAGATCCCTCCCCTTTCTGTGCCTTAGAGATAGAGACATCAAGGTAGTCCTTGGGTAACGAAGAGGTCCTCATATACACCTCACATCACTCGAACTACACTGCACTCATCTACATATCTAAATTACTTTCAATGAATCACTTAGGTAAGCAATATAAGAGGAAGCTGTAGAAAAGGAACATTTATTTCAGTAAATAATTATACTGAAAGCATGTGCTTTGTCAAACATATTATTAATGCATCATAAACTATTTCTGAGAGCATACGTGAATTCATAAATCCTATCAAGGGAAATGTATGGTCATTTTAAAAGAGCATGTGCAATTATTGCTGAGTGTTTGTGCTGTTTCATGAGTAATGGAAAAATAACTGTACCAATATTAATGTGGCCAAATGAAAGTAACTTTGAGCAGAATAAAAAGCCATAGCAACTCACCTTTTTTTACCCTGAAATTGGAGAAAAATTCAACCTGACAATGATCTCAAAACAACATACTCCCACTCAAGTATTATGTAATTTTATATTATGTACTAGAGGCCTGGTGCACAAAATTTGTGCACCAGTAGGGGTTCTTAGGCCTGGCTAGTGATCAGGGCCAATTTGGGCCTTCCTTCCCCTGGCTGCCAACTGCCAGCCAGGGCCTTCCTTCATTCCACAACACCCCCTGGTGGTCAGTGCACGTCATAGCAAGTGGTCAAACTCCCTAGAGGAAAATTTGCATATTAGCCTTTTATTATATAGTATGCTCAATAGAATTCTTCAGTTACAGTCTACATTTTTAAAATGCTTTTCCTTTATAATTTTATGGAAAAAAGGAAAAGATCTGTGGGTTCATAGGTAAATGCTCAACCATTGAGACATACCAGCTGGGCCTAACAAATATATTTTTGATGAAACATTATATAAAGATACCCTTTCATTTCCCTTATTTAATTTTAAAGTTGGAGTATAAATATTTTAGAGGTAAACAGTAATATAAACAGAAAATCTAAAAGATTAGAAATATTTTTATTACTTTAAATATGCTAGTTCACATAGCCTTATTTATTTCTTTTTAAATTAGTGTGTATGGGTAGGGAGGTGATTTGTCTTTTCATCCTTCATATGTATTTATTTAAATATTTCAGGATCAGTCATAGCATGGCAATGGAAAAAGCAAGTCCTAATTATATGACATGTAGAAATTAAACTTTAATATACCATATGCTCTGTAATCTTGAATAAGATTCATACTATTAAAATGCTTGCCCTATTAAGACAATGGCATCCATCCATAGCTGGTTTGGCTCAGTGGATAGAGCATCAGCCTGTGGACTGAAGGGTCCCAGGTTCAATTCCAGTCAAAAGCACATGCCCAGGTTGTGGGCTGGAGCCCCATTGTGGAGCGTGCAGGAGGCAGCTGATCAATGATTCTCTTTCATCATTGATATTTCTCTCTCTCTCTCTCCCTCTCTTTTCCTCTCTGAAATCATTAACAATATATTTTTTTAAAAAGACAATGGCATCCAATGTGAAGAGAACTGCAGAAAACACAAATGATAGGACAGCATAAAACTTGTTGAGTGATTGTGAGTGAGCTTCTGTGTCTAGACCAGAGGATTTGCATGAGGTAACAGTAAGATAAAAGATTGGAAAGAGACTTTAGAGACAAATTGTGAAATCATTGACTTACAAAATTAGAAAAATCTGAAAGGTCATGTATTTCTGTTTTCTCTGATGTATAAAATACCTCTCCAGAATCATTAATAAGTGATCATTCTGTCTGTTATACCTCCTCAGTCAGTGAATGCATGGCTTCAGAGGCAACTAACTCATTTCATTATTTGCCAGCTCTAATGATGAAAACTTCTTTCTTGTGTCAGAACTGTCATTTCCATCATTGGTCTTAGTTTTATCTCTGAAATGCCAAATAATCCTTTGACAGTTCTTTTGAATGTGAAAAATCATTAAAAACAATAATCCAGTACACATGTGTGATTTGTGGCAGTCATATGCATTAGCTCTAACAATTTGCTCTTCGCCCAGAAGAGCTTTATATGCTTAATTAACAAACACATACATATTTTTTATTACATGTCAGGTAACCTCAGTAATGTCTTATTCTAATTTATTAATCTGCACAACCTCTCTATGAGGTATGAACTGTTATCACCCCTTCATTAGAATTTTTAAATTTATTCTTTTTAGATGTATATTTTTATTGATTTCAGAGGGGAAGGGAGAGAGAGAGAGAAACATCAATGATAGAGTGCAAGGGAGGGGGAGAGACAGAGACATATCAATGTGAGAGATACACATTGATTGGTTGGTTGCCTCCCACATGCACTCCGATCAAGACCAGGGATCGAGCTTGCAACCCAGGTATGTGCCCTTCACCAGAATCAAACCTGGGGCCCTTCATTCTGCAGGCCGACGCTCTATCTACTGAGCAAAACCAGCTAGGGCTTAAAAAAATTTAAATTACAGCAGATGTACAATATTATGTTAGTTTTAGGTGTACAACATAGTGCTTAGACATTTATATAACTTATGAAGTGCTCATCCCAATTAATATCCATCTGACACCATATATAGTTATTACAATATTACTGACTATATGCCATATGCTGTTCTTTACATTTCTGTGACTGTTTTGAAAATTGGTAATATGTACTTGATTCTTTCCCTTTTTTTCTTTCTCCCATTCAATATGTTGTATCTTCATTTTGTATTGCCAATTCTCCTCCATCTGGGAACCAACAAATTGTTCTCTATCTCTATGAGTTTCCTTCTGTTTTCTTTTTAGATTCTATATATAAGTGAAATCATAGGTCATTTATTGTTATCTATATGACTTATTTCATTTAGCATAATACCCTATAGGTCCATAGGTCCATTCATATTGTCATAAATGGCAAAATTTCTTTCTTTTTTATGACTTAATATTTCATCATATATATATAACTTCTTTATTTATCTATAGTGGGAAACTTATGTTGCTTCCATTTCTTGGATATTGTAAATAATGCTGCAATGAACTTGGGATGCATATATCTTGTCTAATTAGTGTCTTGGAAGTTTTTGGATAAACATCCAGAAGTGGAATCACTGGGTCTTAAGGCAGTTCCATTTTTAATTTTTGCGGAAACTCAACATTGTTTTCCATAGTGGCTATACCAATCTGCATTCCCACCAATAGTGCATGAGGGTTCCCTTTTCTTCACATCTTTGCCAGCACTTGTTTATTGTTTATTGATAACCCTTTTGACAGCTTTGAGGTAATATCTCATTGTGCTTTTAAACTGCATCTCTCTGATGATTACTGACTTTTAGTATCTTTTCATATGTCATTGGCCATCTGTATGTCCTACTGGAGAAGTGTCCGCTCAGGTCCTTTGCCCATTTTTAAACAAATTGTTTTTCTTGGTGTTCAGTTGATGAATTCCTTATATATTTTGAATATTAACCACGAATTGGATTAAATGTAGTGAATTTCTTTCTCCCATTCAATATGTTATATCTTCGTTTTGTTGATGGTTTTCCCTGTGCAAAACCTTTTTAGTTTGATGTAGTCATAGTTGTTAACATTTTCTTTTGTTTCCTTTGCTCAAGGAGACATATACAAAAAATATTTATTACTAAGAGTGATGTCAGAGTTTACTGCCAATGTTTTCTACTAATACTTTTATAGGTTCAGGTCTTATATTTAAGTATTGACTCCATTTCGAGTTTATTCTTGTATATGGTCTAAAAAGAGTTTTCCAGTTTCATTCTTTTTCATGCATCTGTCCCGTTTTCCAAACAGCATTGATTGAAGAGACTGTCTTTACTCCATTGTATATTGTTGCATCCTTTGTCATAGAATAATGGACCAATTGTAGGTGTGAGTTTATTTCTGGGCTTTCTATTCTTTTGCATTGAGATAAATGCCATGATGTTTTGATTACTGTATTCTTGTAGTATAATTGGTATTAGGTAGCATAGTACCTCTAAGTTTGTTCCTCTTTCAAAAGATTGTTGTGGCTATTCAGGGCTTTTTGTGGCTCCCTATAAATTTTTGGATCATTTGTTCTAGTTCTGTGTCTTTCTGTTGCCCACAGTGTTCATCACTCATTAACACATACTGTATTGGATGCTTTTGCTTTTCTTTCTTTCTTCTCTATTCTTTGCTGGGAATCACTTCCTAATTGGGTGTTCAAGCCTTAGTTTGTGGTCGTAGTTCTAGAGAACTCAGGTAGATACTCTTTTTAAACATGGAAGCTCTATCTAGGCAAACTTATCTACAGATAGACCACTGCCTGTGGTAACAACTCTGACTCAGTTTTTCTTGCTGGCACTTGGCAACTGTATTTGTGACTAAGTATATAATCTTTATAAATGCATCCTCTTCCATCATCTGTTTGTTATCACCTAAGTTTTCTTCTATTTTTTTTTTAATCTTTTCCCTTTCTCTCACTCAAATCACAGGAGCACTCTGCTTGGCAAACCTAGATTCTGTGCGGTAGTAATATAGGCAGTGATCTTTGTTGTTCTTAATTTCCCTATTACCAACTCATTCCCTAAATTGGCCCTTTCTTCACCCTTGCCTCCATTAAAATTAAGTTCTGTCAGCTACCATATTTTCCGGCATATAAGACAATTTTTTATCCCGGGAAAATCTTCTCAAAAGTTGGGAGTCGACTTACACGCCAGGTGTCGTCTTATAAGGTGGGTATATCCCAAACTCTATATTTTAACTGGAAAAGTTGGGGGTCATATTATATGCCCAGTCATCTTATACACCGGAAAATACAGTAGTTAACAAATACCTCCTAAACAATTAAATTCCTTACACTCACACCATTCCTTGACAACTTCAGTGCCTATACCATCCTTTCACATCTCTACCTCACACTCTCTCCATCTCAGTCCCTCATCTACACGCTGCCAGAGTATTTCTTTATCACCATTGTCAATTGGATTGGATTGGATTCTTGTCTCAAATCCCTCCAGGGGTTCCAGAGTACATGGAGAACTGTCTTTACTCCTTAGCATAAAGCACAACATCCTTCATCATCTGGTTCCTAACCACCTCTGTAGATATGTCCATGTCCACACTCAACTTCTCCTGCCCAGTCATGGTAAGCTGTTTGCAGTTCCTGAACATATGGTGACCCTTTAAAGGCTCTTCCAAGTATGCCTGAGTCTAAACTTTTGTTTTCTCTCCCCTAATGCCAGTGGTGGGCAAACTCATAAGTCAACAGAGCCAAATATCAACAGTACAACGGGTGAAATTTCTTTTGAGAGCCAAATTTTTTAAACTTAAAACTTTTTCTAATGCCACTTCTTCAAAACAGACTTGCCCAGGCCATGGGATTTTGTGGAAGAGCCACACTCAAGGGGCCACAGAGCCGCATGTGACTCGCAAGCCGCAGTTTTGCAGACCACTGCCCTATGCCATGATTCCTCCTATGCGTGATTTCCCAAATGCAGCTTTAAGCAAAAGTTTTATGGGAGCGAGAATGAGAAGAAAGGAAATATTATTTCAAGCCCTTTACCAAATAATTTTAGCACTCCACATGGGGATTTCTAAGTGCAACAAAAATCTGGGTGAGTAGGTAAAAGAACTCCATAAATAAAATGCACACCTTTCAGGTAACATGGGAAGATTGCCTGGCAGTTTAAATGGCTGAGTTCATTGTCCCGTTCCTCACAGCTAGCCATCTATAATTAAACAGCCTCGCCAGTGGGCACACATTCATCATCTCCAAAAGGAAAGGAAAGTCACCTCTATAAACCTCAAAATATGGGATATTAAAAGTTCATTTTTATAATAGCTGATATACAACAATTTGTGCTAACATATGATCATAAAGTAACTTCCATTTAATCTGAATCCACTTCCTAAGATTCAGAATTTACTCATGTAATTAAAAAAAAAAAACCTGTCAGGTTGTTTTTTTTTCCCCTTGCTAAAAGCAAAGAAAAATAAACTCTCAACAATTTAAATGACTTTTCAGCTTAAACAAGTTGGGATTTTTATTGACATTAGTAAATTCCCTATGTGTTATTCGGGGCACAATCAGGTTATCACAAACATATCTAGATGTTCCAGCCCACTTCACACCTTCACCTCAAGTAATTCTCCCTCTCATTCTCTTGATTGCTTGTTGACAATAAATCTCCTAAATACAATTCCTCTTCAGAAGTGCTCTGTGTAATTTTGTTAAATTCTCTTGCAATCTCTTTTTCTAGTACCAAAAATACTCTTTCTCTCTGAAATAACAAACAGCTCCTGAGATATCAAATTTCTAGAAGGAAACAGTGGACAGTTCAATCTACATTGATATTTCTTAGTCACATTTCAGGGGCTGGCTCTGTGTATACTTAATTATCTAAGCCTGCAGTTGGACGACTTTTTTCTATGAAAGGCGGGATAGTAGTAAATATTTTAGGCTTCGTAGGCCATGCAGTCTCTGTTATAACAACCCAACTCTGCTGTTGTGATACAAAAGCAGATGTAGACAATACATAAAGGACTCAGTGTGTCTCTGTGCCAATAAAACTTTATTTATAAAAACAGGTAGTAAAAATACTTAGACATGACCTATAGCTTTCTGATGTCTAATCAGCCACTTACATCCTCTCTGACATCTTAGCCAGTAACAAAAAGATTATTTGATTTGTTTTAATACAATTTTATTGAGCAAAGCACATCAAATTGCTTTCTTTCTCAGAGGACTCTCAAAATCACATAAGGAAAATATACTAATACTAGATATGTCTACAGCATTTGAAATGATTAGAAACAAAACAATAAGGATAGATTGAAGTCTATACCATCAATTACAGATCAAAGGGAAAGTATGTTTAGAGATAGTATAGAGTTTGGGGAAAGTAATTTTGACTATTCTCTGCCAAGATTGAATTGAGGTATGTTTGTTCAGTCAATTTGGAAGAGTGGAATAAATATGAGATTAAATTCTAAGATTGGGTTCTTACAGATACCAATGGTCATTAGAATTTGGACAAGTCATAGTATCTCTCAGACCTCCATTTTTCATCTGTAAAATGAAGATAATACTTGTCATGATGTTTTTCTCAAGGTTCTTCAAAGATTATACATGGGAAAACCCTCTTGAAGAAGGAATTTTCAACTAATGCTCACTATACAACTCACTTAATTGTCGACGAATTTATAGATGTGATTCTTTTGAAGAATTTTACTTGATTCCAATATGCTCCTTGATCATTTCAGTTGCTACTCTAGGGAACTTTTCCATCTTTTTGACATCTTCCTCCAGGAACAATAATCAGAACTAAAGCACACAATACAAACTTTTCATTCAAAATAGCAGGATCTTTTAGGGGATTACACGTTTGTAAAGGTGGTGCCCAAAATAAGTCTATAGTCATTATTGCTAAATAATCATTGGAAGATGGAGTCACAAAGTTGCTGCCTGAACGGCTATTTCTGCATGAAGGAAATCAAAAGAGAGGCAAACACCATGAAATTTAAGCATCTTCTTGTCTTCCTCAACTCTCATTTTACTTTATTGTTTTAAAAATATATTTTATTGATTTTTTTACAGAGAGAAAGGGAGAGGGATAGAGAGTTAGAAACCTCAATGAGAGAAAAACATCGATCAGCTGCCCCCTGCACACTTCCTACTGGGGATGTGTCCGAAACAAAGGTACATGCCCTTGACTAGAATCGAACCTGGGATTCTTCCATCTGCAGGCCAATGCTCTATCCACTGAGCCAAACTGGTTAGGGATCAACTCTTATTTGTTGGGATTCATTGACTAAGAACAAGGATAGAGTATAAGATTGTAACTTGGAGTACTGGGAGGAAGAGGATAAACTAGACAGTCGTGATGCTGTCTAGTATTTTGTCGCTGAGCTTACCGGTACACAGATTTGGCCACACCATACTCCACATATTCTGGGAACTGCTTTAACTTGCTACAGAAGATGTGAATCCAGGGCTTGAACCGAGTTAGGGTGATTGAAATCCTGATTAATTCAGCATTCATTCATGCCTTCCCATGTCTACTTTGGTAAAGCCTGAAGGAAATATTTCAACAAATTTCTCTGCTATTTCTGATTTAATCCTGAGTGCCTCTTGTTCATTACACGATCTCAGTGATTATCTCAGCATATCATTAAAAGATATTACATTTAAGGGCCTCTTGAAATTATTTTTTGGTTCACCTAATTTTTGCTTCATTCACACCTGCAACCAATTCTGAGATTCCATGTTTCTCACTTTAAAGAATCTTTTTAAAAGAAAACAAAATGAACATGTGTTGGTTGAGTTTTTCTCTCTCCAATGATTTATGAGTGGAGAAGTTTCATATATTATTAATTTCTCAGCTCGGAACAAGGTTATGATGTTACAGCCTTGTATCTGTAAGTAGACAATCCCTTTAGTACAACAAGATGCTGAACTAAAATATCTGAAAGGATGAAATCTTATACAAAATTTCACCGGGGCCCTGGGATAATCTCTATCTAGAAAAGGCAGGTTTAGAAATAGTAATAGAAGACTACCAAGGTTTCTTTAACAAATTATTTTTTATTTTAGGCTTATATGAATTATATCCCCCTCTTGTTTAACCATGCACATGAGTAGTGTGAGAAAATGCTAGGCACTCTTTATTTTGAATTATGATGAAGTAAATCTAAAATAGACATATTTTATGTAAGTCCCCACACCTTTTATTAAAAGACTAGAGGCCTGATGCATGAAAATTCTTGCACTGGAGGGGGTGTCCCTCAGCCCAGCCTGCCCCCTCTCACAGTCCAGGAGCCCTTAGGGCAGGAGGCAACCTGGCAATCAGGGGAAGGCGACGCCCCATCACACCTCTGCTGCTGCCACTGCCGGCAGCACAAGCCTCCGCTGGCCCTGGTTACCTGAGCCTCGGGTGGCCCTGGGTGGCTGGGCAGCTGCCATCCAAGGCTTGCCTGCACTTTGGGCTGGCCCTGGACAGCTGAGGGGCTGAGGGGACTGGGTGTCACCATCTTGTGGCTGTGGGCACCACCATCTTTAAGGGTGGGGCAGTCGATTAGCATATTTCCTCCTTATTGGCTGTGAGCACTGCCATCTTTGTGATGGCGTGAGGGTCAATTAGCATATTCCCTTTTTATTAGATAGGATAAATCCAGCCTGGCCCATGTGGCTCAGTGGTTGAGCATCAACCTATGAACCAGGAAGTTACAGTTCAATTCCTGGTCAAGGTATATGCCTAGGTTGTGGGCTCAATCCCCAGTAGCGGGCATGCAGGAGGCAGCAGGTCAATGACTGTCTCTCCTCATTGATGTTTCTATCTCTCTCCCTCTTCCTTCCTCTCTGAAATTAATAAGTATATTTTAGAAAAGACAAATCCATCTTATATTCTATTCAGTGGGTTTCATAACTGAGGTACCAAAATGTCATGACTACAAAACAATACCATGTATTGAACTAGTTTGAGATCTAAAGAAAAGACAATATGAATTCCGATATCTCTAAGCCAGTATGTTTACATTTTCTCTCGTTGACATTTCACTATAGTATATGCATTGGTTTGTCTTACTAATTTGGGGAGTCTTATTACTGATTTTACTCAAAAATTTGTCCCAACCTAATTTTCTTTCTGTGGGAAGTACAAGGACCAACAATCTGAGGGCATTTTCTTCCCATCTGCTCATCATACTCTCACAGATGCCGTGGAAGCCGAGTGCCACATACTCATATACATCATCCCATGTTGATTGCAATGTGTTTCAGCAGCTTAAAAGCATGTTAAAATTATGATGATCATTGTTAACCCCCAGAAATCCTGCTGCTTACCAAAGAATACATTACAGAAAGATGAAAGACACTTATTTTGCTCGTCCCCGTTTGATACACTGGGGAGATTTTCTTGTAAGTGGAGTGAAAGAGCTGCCAGGCCCCATCTCCTGGAAATGCCTGGAAGAGACATGAGCTAAGAGGGAAACAGCAAAAGAGAGACCTGCCAGCCTATATCAGATCAAACACCCCAAAACTGGGCTACTCACACTGAATCAGTAACTTCAGTCTACGGGCAAATCATACACCACCAGGAACTGTCCCTAATTCAGATGCACATTTCATACACATACTGGGTCTGGAAAGAAAATCATTAGCTTCACTGACTCATTTTCAGTTAATCAGCAACAGTTCATTCAGCAGAGCACTAATAGGGCAGCCTTGATTAGAAGTATAGGGATATGATATTAATTGGCTTCTTCTAACAGGGCTGAGGATGCTAAATGGCTAAGACCATCTGTAGCTTTGGAAAAGAAATTCTTGGAAAATGCTTTCTGAAAGTAAATGACAAAACAGGAATATTTTTAAATTGTCAACTCAGATTATAACATACTTTGTTTCTTTTGTCATTATTTTTTTCCTGCTGAGGATTAATTTTGAAAAATACTTTTTTAAGTGACATGCAAATGCTGAGGTTAGGTACTAATCAAACAAACCTTTCAGATTTTGACTTGGGGTATGGTTTAAGAACATTGACTATATGTGCAAGTAAAAATTATATATAGATATGTATATGTGTACATTTGTACCTTAGCATAACACCAAACACATGGAATTTCTTAGGGGAAAAAAAACACCTGATAAAAATGATGAAGCAAAGGCAGAGTCTTCATGGCTGTCATTTATCAAATGTGTCTGAAATAAATGAAAAACAAAAACTAAATAGTATTTATTCAAAGCTTTGTATGAGAGCACAGGAGAAATTTCCTTCTCAGTGGAAATACAGTCTGTACTACAGTAAAATCTTCATTAACCAAAGTACCTCAAGAATGGAGGATTTAGTTAATTTAATTTTCCTAATAATTAAAATTTAAATCTAATCCTCCTTTACTCCAATACTTATGTTGAAATGTCTTTAGGAATGAAATAATTTATTTCCTTACCTTAGTAAAGTTGAGTATAAGAAAAATAATTGAATCATAGATCATTTAGGAGCTTCATCTAGGGTCATTAATAAGATTATTTCTCATACTGTACTGCTACAGAGGTAGGTATATAAGGCTGGCTTACATGAATAGAAATTTTCCTTTGAATCTAGGGTCATCAGACATTCTCCCTCACACCTGTGCTCGCTCTCCTCCCTTCCTCCATCTTCTTCTTTCCCTCATTCCCTCTTCCTTTTCTCTCTCTTCTCCTTTTCTTCCCCTCCTCCCTCCTTTCCTCCTCTCTTTCCCTCTCCTGATTTAAATAAATATCAGAAGTAAGCTTTTTTTTTCTTTTTACTCTACTTCACCCTCTGGTTTTCATTAATATATTTTTAACAGTATTTTTTTAAAAAAGGAGCTATGCGTACTACTATATGTAATACTTTAAACAATAAAAATTATATTTTAAAAAAGGAGATATATGTACTACTATGTGTAAGACTTTAAACAATAAAATAAGATTTTCTAAAATAAAAGTTTCTTTAAGGTTCTTTTAATTAGTAAAATAGTAATTTTGTACTTCCTAAGGAAAATATTTGTCTCAATATCTGCATAAAGCCAAACAGCCAAGATTTCAATCTACTGTTCATTTGAGGGAGCAATAATTCAACCCAGAACAATCAGCCTAAAAGTGGGAATATGATCATCTATAACAGCGGTTCTCAACCTGTGGGCCGCGACCCTTTTGGGGGTCGGACGACCCTTTCACAGGGGTCGCTAAGACTATTGGAAAACACCTATTTCCCATGGTCTTAGGAACCAACACACCGCTCCTCGGTGTCGCACAATGTAGCAATGTAGTTTACTGTTGTCATATTAAGACTGTTACCCATGCTACACCACGATTCAAGACAAAATTTCATTTATTTGTAATGAGAAATAAATATTTCACAATATATAATTACAGATTGTTTTTGTGATTCATCACTATGCTTTAATTATGTTCAATTTGTAACAATGAAGATACATCCTGCCTAGCAGATATTTACATTACAGTTCCTAACAGTAGCAAAATGACAGCTATGAAGTGGCAACGGAAATAATTTTATGGTTGGGGGTCACCACCACATGAGGAGCTGTCTTAAAGGGTCGCGGCATTAGGAAGGTTGAGAACCACTGAGCTATAAGATTCTTCGCAAGTGTAACAACCAGGATGCAGGATCAATTGCTGGTTCCTTATGGCCACCGGTGCAGTGACAGCCCGTGGACACATGTCAGTTGCTGCTACCAAGCTCCTCCTCAGGCACTGGCACCATTGCAACCCAGCGCCTCCACTGCTGTGGCATTTACTGGAGCTGCCCTGTCTTGGCAGTCGGGGAACCACGCCTGAGAACACCATCCTTCTCCCCATCCTACATTCTGTACATGCTCTAATACCAGATGTACCAGTTAACAATGCGGGTTTTTTTCAATAGATGGAGTTACACATATGTTGATATATATGCGATTTGATATGTATGCTATTTTGTTGTATTGGCAGCATTCTTCAAAACTTCATATGTCAAATTTACTGAAGGTGTTAACATCCTAGATATTTTTATGCTTAAAAATGTTGAATGTTGTGCCAAAAAAAAAAAAAAGAGTATTTGCGGGAAGTTTTCATTCTTTATCTTGAAGAAAAAGTTATCGTATACTTTGGGAAGCTTATGGTGAACATGCTCCATCTCAAGATACTTGTGACCTCTGGTTTAAATGCTTTAAAAGTGATGATTTTGATGTGAAAAACAAAGACGCCCAGGTCACCGAATAAGTTTGAAGACCAACAATTACAGCATTATTGGATGAAGATGCATCAAACTCAAAAACAATGTGCAGGAAGATGAAACATTGCTCAGCAAACAATTTTTGATCATTTACAAGCAATGGGGGAGCTTTTAAAGGAAGGGAAATGGGTGCCACATCAACTGAATGAAAGACAAATGGAAAACTGAAGTCATTGGTAGAATGTTGCTTCAGGGGCATGAAAGAGTGTCTTTCTTGCATTGAATTGTGACTGGCCATGAAAAGTGGATTTATTTTGAGAATCCCAAATGCACAAAATCATGAGTTGATCCAGGTCAACCATCAACATCGACTGCAAGGCCAAATCGCTTTGGAAAGAAGACAATGCTCTGCGTTTGGAGGGATCAGGAAGTGTGATGTATTATGCACTTCTAAAACCAGGTGAAACCATTAATACTGATTGCTACCGACAACAAATTATCAATTTGAACCACACTTTGATCGTGAAATGACCAGAATGGACCAGAAGACCCGGGAAAGTAATTTTGCTCCATGATGACGCACCATCACACACTTCAAAAACAGTTAAAGACACGCTAAGAGATCTTGTCTGGGAAGTATTAACCCACCCACTGTATTCATCAGACCTTGCTCCTTCAGATTACCCCTTATTCTGATCGATGGCACACACACTTTCTGAGCAGCACTTCAAAACATAAGAAGTGGAAAATTGGGTCTCTGAATGGTTTGCCTCAAAACAAAACAAAAAAGTTCTATTGGGATGGTATCCACAAATTACCTGAAAGATGGGGGAAACGTGTAGCTACCGATGGACATTACTTTGAATAAAGCATTTTTGATGTTTCTCTTGAAATCATCGTGTTTTCTTTGATTACAAATCTGCATTATTAACCAGTACACCTAGTATGTCCACCTTTGGATGTGCCAATGTGTGAATTTCTCGGGCATCTGTTGGGTTATAAATATCCAAACAAATTTATGAGAAAATACAAAGGGGTCATCTCACCCTGCCATGACATCACTGGTTTGCATATGTTGACTCACCCTTCTATCCCAGGGATAAATCCCTCTTGGTCATGGTGTGTAATAGTTTTAATGTGTTCCTGAATTCCATTTGCTAATATTTTGTTGAGAGTTTTTGCATCCATATCCATCAGGGATTTTGGTCTATAGTTTTCTTATGGTATCCTTATCTGGTTTTCGTGTCAAGAAAGTAATACTGGCCTCATACAATGAGTTTGGAAGTGTTTCCTCATCCTCCATATTTTGAAAGAGTATGAGGAGGGTGGGTGTTCTTCAAATATTTGGTAGTAATCACAGTGCAACAACAAATTATTTAAAACTGTGATGTCTACAGTATGCTGCATGTTTGAAGGTCAGTTGGGTAAGACAGGCTCTGATTGTAAAACAAAATTAAATCCGCAGGTACTAAATCATGGATACCTTATGACTACTTGAAATGTAAGCATAATTTTTATTCAATTAAAGCACCTTCTCCTTTAGAGTCCTGATTATTAAGGGCACATGCCCAATATTTAGAGTCATTTGGGCAGCAGAAAAAAAGGATATTATCTCTATGTTAGTTCATCTTTCTTTGACTTTTACCTATAACCTGAAATGGCAAAATTTGTTATCCTGGAATTAAAGATAGTAATTATATTAGCAAATCGAGGAAGTTCAACATAATAAGTTGTAACTATTAGAGTGACTTTTTTCGGTTTAATTGCTTTATTAGTTATTTCATCTCTATATCTCTCAACTAAAGATATTTAACTTAGTAGTCTGTTAAAGCTGTAACGCTTGATTAGGTTTTGAGATGGTGCAAGTCAAATCTTATTTGTGATGTCAATGCTCTCTAGCCAAAGAGCATCAGGAATAACCTATAGTAAAACAGATTTGTGCTTACTGTGCTCATTGTAATGAGAAAGACAGTTCTGTACATCATGAGGATGTACTAACTAACAAAAGAGGCAGCTCAGTAAGAGAGAGTCAGAAGGGACTTCTTCTAGGATATGGGCTTATTTTTAGTGATTTTGGGGCAGGGGGGGGTAGATCCAAGGAAGCATGGCTTTCCTATGGATTCGGTTGCTCTGAGTGTTAGACATGAGCAGAGCACGGATGATGGATCAGGTACAGGAATTCACCAGGGCGGAAAGCCTTGGAGGCTTTAAGGGGCAAAACTGGCAAAACAAGAACCTTGCCCCCAGGGTAACCGAGCCTGCCCTAGCATATCACTGGTCATGTGATTTGGAGCCCTGATCTTTCATATCAAGGATCAGGTGGTTTAGACCTCCCCCCATCTTTTCCTCCCTAATGATAACACCTAGGCCCCAGCTGTATTTCAGCTGCAGGCCCAGAAAAGCAGCAAAACCAGACAGGTGACAGTGTGGCTGCCTCAGGACCAGCTACATTGACTAATGACCCCCTGCCCTGGCACTGACCAATCAGTGGAGACCACAACCCTGAAAGAGCACACCTGGAAAGCTGATGAATATTCTATTGAGACCCTCTCCTGAGACCTCCCCTAAGGTTTCCACCTCCAAGAGAAAGATAATTAGCCTCAGGACAAAGGACCCAGTGTATTGAAAGCTACTTGTTTGTAGCCATTTTTATTTTTTGAGGCTATATTCCTTCTTACCTTTTTGTTTCTTCTTTTTACAGCATTCCCTTTAGCATTTCTTGCATTGCTGGCTTGGTAGTGATAACCTCCATTAGCATTTTTATGTCTACAAAGTTTCTGATTTTCCCTTCCATTTTGATTGATAACTAAGTCCTTTGCTTTGAATCGCTTTGTATATCTCCTTCCATTCCCTTCTAGCTTGATGTGTGTCTGTTGAGAAATCGTTTGATAATCTGATGGGGAATTCTTTGTATGTAACTCTCTGTCTCTCTCTTGCAGCTTTTAAGATTCTCTCTTTGTTGATAACATTTGCTATTGTAATTATGGTGTATCTTTGTGTGTCTTTTGGGATTCATCTTGCTTGGGACTGTTTGTACTTGAGTAACTTTTTTCTTCCCCATATCAGGGAAGTTTTCTGTCACTATTTCTTCAAATGAATTTTTTAATCCTTGCTGCTCTTCTTGTCCTTCTGGCAGCCCTATTATGCGTATGTTATTTTGTTTTGCATTATCCCAAGGCTCCCTTAGGCTCTCCTCCTGATTTTTTATTTTTTTCTCTAGTTGCTGTTCAGATTGGGCTTATTTCTGTACCTGATCTTCTAACTCACTGATTTGGTCCTCTGCTTCTTCTAGTCTGTTGAAGCCTTCCATGGTGTTTTTGATTGTAGCTATATCATTTTTCATCTTTTCCCAATTTTTGCATAGGTTGTTGATTTTCTCATCCATCTGGTGTATGAACTAGATGACCATTACTCTGAATTCTTTTTCTGTCATGTGGCATGCTTCCTTTTTGCTTATTTCCTTACTTGGCAATTCCTCCTTTTCTTTTCTCTGGGGATTACTTCATTGTCTCTCCATTCTGACTATCACCAGAAGGTTTAGATGTTGAGTTACGGAAGCTGGACTGTGTGCAGTGGAAGTTTTGCACCTCCCAAGTGTCACTGCAAAGTTCTGATATCAAGACGTGCAGTTTCTGTAGGTTTTTGGGAACCACACTTGCTCTGGGTCAGAGTCACAAGTGCTTACTATGGCCTCGTGTGTGCAACTAGAATCAGGGAAGCTGCCTGCACCACATTGAAATGGAGAACCCACTGGTGTGTGTGAAAAATCAAAGTCTCCTATTGCGTGTCAGGAGTCAGAGGCTCCCTGTGTCCATGCCAAGAATCAAGTATCAGAGTCTCTGTTTCTTGGTGCTACCTCACACTGAGAATCAGGTCCCTCTGTGTGCATGCACCAAGATTTGGAGTCACTGGCTCTTATTGTGAATGTATTGGGAATCAGGGATCTCAGGCACATGTAATGAGGAATAGAGTCTAGTCACTGGTGGTCAATGCTGCCTCTTCTGTGGAGATTCAGGGTTCCCGCTCTGCCCGGGAGACAAGGTTGCTCAGTCACACTGTATTGATAGGAGGTCCACTTCTGCCCTGCGGTAAACAGCCTTTTGTGTGCACTTTGCCCTGAATCAAAGTCAGGTGGCACTGCTCCTTAGTGTAGGCATGGGGTCTGGTCACACAAGTGTGCACTGTGAAAAACTCACAATGTCCATGCATCCAGGCTCAAATTCAGTGCTGCCTTCCTGTGTGGGCACAGGATCTGGTCGTGGGGAACAAACTCCCCGGGTTTGCCCTCCAGGCTCAAATTCAGTGCTGTCTCCCTTTGTGGGCATAAGATCTGGTTGCAGAAAACAATCTCCCCAAGGTCATGCAGTTATGCTCACATTTAGGACTGCCTTCCTGCCTGGGCTTACGGGCAAGTCACAGGAAACAAATTCCCTGAGTTTGCAAGACCTGCGTCAAGTTCAATACTGTCTCCCTGCCCTGCATGAGCGCAGGATCTGATCACAGAAGACCAGCTCCCTAGAGATGAGCGGCTAGGCTGGAATTCTGCTCAGTTTCTCTCCCTGGGCATGGAAATGAGTTGCGGGAAACAAATTCCCCGAGTTCACAAGTCTGGGATCAAGTTCAGCACTGTCTCCCTGCCCTGCGTGGGCATGGGATCTGGTGACAGAAGACCAGCTCCCTAGGGATGAGTGGGTAGGCTGGAATTCTGTTCAGTCTCCCTGCCTGGGTGCACAGATGAGTTGTGGGAAACAAACTTCCCATGTCTGACACCAAGGCTCAAAGTCAGGCAGAGTCGCCACTGCTTTGTGTGTGCAGAAAGCCTTATTGTGCGGCTGGGGTCCTGTAGTTTCTATAACACTGCAGCACAGGCAGCAGGGGAGGGGGATTGGCTTTGTGACTCACAGAAATCTGTGGCCAGGTGCCTGGAGTCCTGATGTCCCTGGGTCTGTAGCTGTGGTGGCAGGTCTTCTACCAGAGCTGCTGTAGGGTCCTGATTTGCTTCCGAGACCAGACTGGGTGGTGGCGAGGGTAGGATCCTAGTCTCAAGCAGTTCTGTTCTTCAAGATGGCGTGGTCTCTGTGCCACCGGTGTCCTCCCTGAAGTGTTTGCGGTGGCCATAGGGTTTTGCCATCTGAGACTGCCCCCCTGAAAGAACTGCAGGGTCTAACTGTCCCTATTTCACTCACACACACACACCCACACACATCCACACACACCTCTATTGTTCCCTCACTCTCTCACACACTCTCCCTCCCTTCCTTCCTGCTGGTCACCATCTTGCCTCCTTCTACACTTTATTTCTTTATTGAAAATACTTCCCTCAAAAAGATAAGAACCCAGGTCCCAGCTGGTAATCCCAATCAGTAACGTGAGGAGAGGAGGACAATTTTGTTTGTGATCTTGGTTATTTTCATTTACAAGATGGCCATTCTAAAGAATACATTTCAGGCCAGTAAAAAATGCTAGCAAAAAATACAAACTTATTTTTATGGCTGGAATCTGATGCATGCAACTAAGAGCAAGGAGCTTTCAGTGCATGTGGCAGACATTTCACAGGAGTAATGAATATTTATTATTAGAGTATGAAACTTTGTTATTGGGTCAGTGGTTGGGAGGACTTGGTATGGTATTCAGTGCAATGGAAGTGATGTCATTTCTACTAAAACTTGTGTAGCCAGTCTCCAGGCTGCAGCCCAATAGCATCTATTCTTGCCGATGCAAATTAAATGCCTTATTGCAAGCCATTAATATTGGTGATTGTGCACAAAATACCTCTAACATGTTTTCCAAGTAGATGGCCACTTCATTGCAGCAGAAAATCTTATGTTCATACTTATTAATATTAGTTTCTCTGTTGGTAATAGATCTCATGCTCAGAAGCACTACTGACTATAATTATCATTTTCTTTTCATGCACCAATGTCATAATTTGACCACTGGGAATCCCTTTAGGTTAGCTTCCTATAATACTAACCCAGAACTTTTGAAAACATCCTTGTTTTCTAATAACAAAATAACCTGTACCCAACTATATTTTTTCTAGCATGTTACTAGAGTATACTGAAGATTTCATTCATACTCTACTAATAAATCTTACTGCTACACATGATGCTAAGTATATATGCAGTTGGAATGCCACCAAATTATAGAAAGGGCAATTAGTAATCAGTGAGTTTATCATCAGTGTTGTCTTCATTTGATTGTGGTTTTTTCAATTACTCTAATTCTTGCATTTTAATTATAAATACTGTCAATTTAGCTTCATCACTATTAATTTAGCTTGGGAGTAGTTGTTTGTTCTCCTTATAAGGAGGAAGGATATTTATTTGCATCAACAATATTTTTTATGTATAATTTTCCAATAAGTAAATGTTAAGATGTGAATGCATTGAAGTTCTAATATGAACTCATTTTTTGAGCAGCTGTATTCCTAAACTTCAAAAATGTACAGGGACTCTGAAAATCACACTTAAAAACTCACTTTTTCCTAGAAAGTTAATAAGTTATTCATATGTTTCCAATAACCATTTTACTACAAATTTTTTATTTTGTTTTCCTAGAATTCTTGATTATCATGGAATTCTGTTTCTTTTGGAAGGTGGGAACAAGTAATAAAGAGGGCCCTAGACAAGTAAGTTTAACACTGCCCTTAGTGAAGTCTTTATCAACTGAAAACTTATATTAGAAATACCAGAATATGTTGGGTATTTTTAATTTACAAAATATATCACCAGCAATCCTGATAGGGTAGGCATGTGTATTATTTTAAAAAAATTTCTCCCTCTGTTGCTCTTTCCCATGTCACCTTTCTTTCCTGACTACTCAACATTGAGAATCAACACTATTTTGGGTCTCACTCTAGTCCCTAAAGGTTATGAATGACTTTTCAGAATGGTGCTCAGTGGAAACAAAGATGAGAAAGTCCATTGGCCATTTCTACACCTGCCTTCATATGTTTTTATGATGCTAATTAGCATCTTTTTATTTTCACTCGAAGAACTACCTTTAGCATTTCTTGTATAGGCAAGTTTTGTGGTGATGAATTCCCTCAACTTTTATTTATTCAGATAAATCTTTATGTCACCATTTATTTTTCTTTAAAATGTATTTTTATTGTTGAAAGTATTACAAAAGTCCTCCCTTTTGGCCCCCCAGGCCTTCACCACACTATTGTCTGTGTCTATGGGTTATGCATATATAACCCACCCACCCACCCCCACCTTCTCTCTCAGATTCCACAGTCTGTTCCATTCTTCTACATCTCTGAGGTTAAGGTAGTAGCGGTGTGCTGCAAGCTGAGAATAGCGATGTAGGACTTATAGCTTGGTTCCCTAACCATGTGAGGCTATAATATGGACTCTGTGGTTTCCTGGATTCTCTGGTCAAGCTTACTAGTTTTGGACTGGATATTATATGCTGCAGTATGTGGGGTTATTAATTAATTTTCTTGCCCTAGTGGGGCAGCAAGCCAGAACCCAGGGCCCATGTGGCTCATTGTTTGGGGACCCAAGCATAGCAACGTGTACACTAAATATCCCGGTCAGGTAAGGCCACTGCTTTTGTTCTGCAGACAGGGAAATCCAGGGGCCGTGCTTTCTGTTCAAGAGATGTTTTGAAATGAGTCATCAGTCTTGCAAATAAAAAGAGCATTTCTAAAATACTATTCATTTAAATTAAAGCAGCAGACAACTTGTATCTGGGATACTAAAAGCTCATTTGAAATCCTTATCCTGCAAGGAAGGGCTAAGTTGGCAACCTTTTACTATCTCTTCCCAGTACTGTCTCACTCAGGGTACAGGAGTTTGGGTAAGTTTAAAGAAGGAGAATGTATTTAGATACAATGAAGCATTTTCTTGAAGCATTTGAATCCATTCTAAGTCGTGGTCTAAGACTGGCCTAAAGAAATTGAAAGAAAGTAAGTGAGGAAACCACCATTCTAAAAGAAACAAAATAAACAATCTGGTCAAAATGGAAATTGACCTAAAAATCTTCATCTAAAATGAAAATATGATTGCATAAGTGTCTAAATGTGAGTGAATGTTTTATCTTACTATCTTGTGCTTTATGATTTCAGCATAGGTTCTGGTTTTGTTCAGTTTTAAAAGCTACATGTTTAAGGATTTCCTCAACTTTGAGATAAGAAGGATTAAGGATGGTTATGAAGAGACTAGTAGCCGTGTGCACGAATCTGTGCACCAGTGCTCTCTGTGGGTCCTGGCCGCTCCATGCCTGCTGCCCAGAGGCTCTCCACAGCCCAGAGGCCCATCTGCCGTCAGGCACGGAACACTTGCCTGGTCGCCTCAGCAATGAAGCAAGCATTCCGCCAGGCCACTCACAATGCCCATGCTCAGCCTCCCCTCCCCCCACTGGGACTGGGCGACTCCAGTGGGGCTGAGAAGACTAGGTGTCACCATCTTGTGATGGAGTGATGGTTAATTTGCATATTTCCCTTTTATAGGATAAGCTCTTCAGAGACTAAAGAACTTTTTTGAAAGTTTATGTTTTGGATGTACATGAATATTTTTCTTCATGAAGTCTTTGTGGTTTCAGGGTAGACCAAGCAGTTGACAACTTATAAACAATTCTGGTAACGATGGGCCTTTCTTCACTTCTTAGCTGAACTATAATTAACAGTTTAAAAAAATCAGCCTGAGTATGAAATAGTTGTCTACTATTGCCTCTACACGTTTTGATCTGCTGCCAGCTGAGAAACCTTTGGGCAAAACTTATTTATAAGCTTATCTCTTGGTTCATTAGGGTTACTGGGAAAAGAAAGAAAAGACCGTCTTCAGGTTGCTGCTAATTAAAATTGCCAAGGCTCCTCTCCAAGGACCACTCTTTCAGTTATAAAGTGCATGTGTAAATGAAGCACTCCAGGCCATCAGCAAATTGACAAAAGCAAGTTAGAACCAGTAAGGCTTTCTGTTTAAACTGAGCTGGTATACAACAGGCTCAGCTGAGGGAAAAATGATGAGGGAATCTATTTACAAGGGTTCTAGAGATTGTCTTTTCTGAGCAGATGTTTAGAGGAATATCACAAAAATATGGTTCCCTTCCTTTTTTAAGGACTGTTATTGGAACTTGGATTTCACACTTATGATCCAAAATTCTGACCAACCATTTGTTGTTTTTTGTTTTTGTGTTGTTGTTTTTTTCAGTTAGGGGACTTCATGTTGATATTTTAGGGAATAACAGTGCTATCACAGATTCTCTCTGTGACTCACTCATGCACCAAGGGAATATTACTACAAGCACCTGTGTCTCTCTGCCAGTGGGAAGTCTCAAACCCCGGGAGCTTGCTCAAATTACGCATAGCGCAGGCTCAGTCTGGGGACTATTGCCCCTGGGAGCAGCCATCCATCTAGAAATGACAACAGAAATTGGTAGATAAATACCATCAGCCTCCTTGGCTCTGGTGAGACAATTCTGAGGCCTGGTCTCCAGTGTCTCCCGGAAGTTCCCAATGGGATTGTGCCCCAGTTGCCCTCAGTGGAATCCTGTTTACTATGCAGCCTCTACTTGCTTGCTTTCCTTGTCTAACCCATTTCCTCCTTTATCTCTTAGTTGCTAGGACCACTTTCCAAATGAACTACTTGCACTGTAATTCTTGTCTCAGGGTTTGCTTTTGGAAGGACCCAATCTAAGATAAGTGCTATTGCTAAAATGAAAGTGTTGAGATATTCCAGTTCGTATGGATCCAAGCAAGTCATCTCTGATTTTATTTATGTTCTTACCTTCCTTAATCATAACCCAAAAAGGTATCCCCATTAAATTTGAGAATTTTGGCAATAGCTAAATAATGCGTAGAGTTATCACATCTCTGACACCTGAATATTAATAAATATTCATGGAAATTGTTAAACCGACCAAAACATTTTTTTAAAAACAGTCATTTCCAAGCATTTCATTTCATTTGTGATATTTTAATACAGTCACAGGGATTTCCTGGAAATTATGTTAGATACCTATTAATTGAAAATGTGATCAGATCATTTGTGAAAGGAATTTTAGAGACAGGACCGGCAGTTTTAGGAACAAGGGCAGGGGGGAGGATCCATAGGAGAATACATATATGAAGGGTAGAGATAGCTCCAATATGCCAGAATTACTTATCTTAACATGCACAGAGGAGTGAAGAATGTTATGAGAGAAGGGGAAGAGTGAGGCACTGGGTGGGCTTTGAACTTGAAACAGATACCATGCTGGAGAGTGACCACTTAAGAGAGCATGGAGGACATAAATTAAGGAAGAGTCCACTTAGAAAGGGTCATGAAGAGACAAAGAGGTCCCAGCATTTATAAACATGGAGACAGAGAGACTCAGAACTTATTTTTCCAGAGAGAGAGAGAGAAAGAGAGAGAGAGAGAGCACGCGCAAGTTTTTCCCATTTGGACCCCATCCCAGGGGGCAGAAGGGGTTATACACTTGTAATAAACTTCCAAATTTTTATTCGAAATCTTTTAGTCTGTAATTTTATTCTTCAAACTTTGTAGGACAAGAACCCAGAGGAGAGTCCACTCCTGAACTCCATGTAACGATTGGACACTAAGCATAGCTCAAGTCAACGTCTCCATGACATCTTTCAGTTAAAAATGAAAAAGCTGAGTTTAAAACCAGGATATTTAGTATACTAACCCCCTATTTTATATATATTTAACTATCTGGAGAACCACTTTTTTTTTTTACAGATTCAATCAGACATTTGTCATGAAATTTTCAACATTGGGCTTTGCTATATTATTAAACAATTTTTGCAAGGCTTTTTCCTCAATCCTCCCAAGTCTTTTATTTTATATTTTAAAATATATTTTATTGATTTTTTTACAGAGAGGCAGGGAGAGGGATAGAGAGTCAGAAACATCGATGAGAGAGAAACATCAATCAGCTGCCTCCTGCACACCTCCTACTGTGGATATGCCCACAACCAAGGTGCGTGCCCTTGACCAGAATCAAACTTGGGACCTTTCAGTCTTCAGGCCAATGCTCTATCCACTGAGCCAAACCAGTTTTGGCCTCCCAAGTCTTTTAAACACACCCATGTTCTATTGACAAGCATAGTAAAGTGGTAAACAGAAACTTTAAAGGGTGCCATGTCAAACTGCCCCTCTCTCATTTCCTCAGTTATTTCTAATTATCTGGAAGCCACAAAAAAAAAAGATTCCCATTTAGTCAACACCACTCATTTGTTCAAGTTACTTTAAGGTGTCCACACATGCAAACCAGGTAAAGAATACTGACTGAATTCAATCAACTGACAGGCTATTTATAAAATATCTGATCCATAATCCAATTATTAAGTCATGAGAACTGGTCAGAGAAAAGAGTTGATGAAAATGATGCTATAGACTCAAACCACCAGTATTTGAATGGGTTTTGTTCCATGCCATGGTTGCAGATTGCATGCTCCATGTAGCCAAACATGTTACAAATGCATTATTTGGGTCACCCTTAAGAAAAACCTTACACTCCTGAAGCAATTCAGTAGATGCCCCTCAATACTTTATGGTCTATAGTTACAGTTTTGTTCTTTAGCTTATTTGATATACTCTAAAACCCTTTTTTCTCTCATTCTGTTACATCTGGAGTATTGATCTAAGAGTGATTGTCGTCACTAAAGGGGAAAATGAGAGTAGGTCTATTTTTCTGTCTGCTTAGCTTGTTCTGGGTGGCCTGGGATGCTAGATTTAAAAAGATGGACGAAGAAAGGGCAAAGCAGAAAGAAAAATCCAAATTTTGCCCTTCTTTTCCTCTGAAAGCATTTGACCATTGCTCAGCTCCTGGTATCTAAAGGAGGTTTTCACTGCAGATAAGAAGTAGAAGCAAGGATTTCAAGCTTACATATAAACCATATTATTCATGTTCTTCATTTTGTTGACTAGTGCCGAGTTCAAGTTGCATTTTGTGATGTTTTGAGGCTTCTTCTAAGGCATGGGCCTCCAGGAGATGAAGGAATACAGGATCCTTCTGTGCCTGATTCTGCGACTGTCTCACTGCTTACCTGAAAATTATTCCTCTGCTTGCCCCCAACACCTACTCCTATCTTTCTGGAAAATAGGGATGCTATGAATTAGGTAGAATCAATGCAGTATAAACTAGCAAAAATTCAAATAGCCCTATTCGTTGATGTGACAGAGGACTAATAAAATTTGTGAATTAGGCAATGCTAAGAAAGATGCCAAATTCTTTAGCAGTGAAGATGGTGATAAAATAAGAACTTCATAGATTGGAAGTCACCCTGGCTTCAAAAAATGAAATTATAGCCCTTGCCAGTGGGCTCAGTGAACAGAGTGTTGGCCTGTGGATGAGAGGGTCCCAGATTGGATTCCAGTCAAGGACGGGTACCTGGTTGTAGGCTTCTCCCCAGCCTGGGTTCTGGTTGGGGATCCTGCAGGAGGCAACCAATCAATTTGTCTCTCTCGCATCAATGCTTCTATCTTTCCCTCTCTCTTCCACTCTCCCTAAAAATCAATGGAAATTACCCTCGTGTGAGGATTAACAAAAACACACCAAAAAAAAAATGAAATGATGGAGTGCTAAATAATAATAATAATAAAAAAAGATCTTCACATGGAAGTTGAGGAAGTTTTCCTCTAAGGAAGATTTATAAATCCAGGTAAAATTAAAAATATCAAGGAAAGGTTGCTTGCCTCCATCTCATTTAATTCTTTTTTTCTGGAGATTCCTTCTTTTCTCTCATTTGGGGGTTCTTTGTCTCCCTATTTTACTGTCTCTTTGTATTTGCTTTTATGTATTAGACAGGACTGCTATGCCTCCCAGTCTTTGTGGGATGGGAAAGTGTCTTAAGGAGTCCAGTGGTGTAGTCTCTTTGTTCATCTGAGCTGGATGCTGTAGGAATTCCCCTTCTGTGTGTGTTTTGGGCTCTCCTGTTGTAATTGGGACGTGATTGTTGATGTCATGTTGCTAGGAGGGATCTCCCTTCTAACTAGCTACCAGTGAGGTTCAATCCCAATGCTGCAGGTGCTTGGGATCCTGCTGGCTTTTGCCTCACTGCAAAGTCCGGGATGGTATCTGCAGTGGGACCCAAACTACTGTTTCTGATCATTAGATCAGGCAAAGACTCAAAGCCTCTGGACACGCTCTGCCTGCAGGCTGATTGGGTTCAGTCTGGAGTACCTGGAGCAATAGCCCACAGGTGGAGAGAGAGGTTTTTCAACAGGGAAGGGCAGTTGCTTCTGCCTGGATGCTAGTTGTTATTCTCAGTCTCTTAATGAGCCGCAGCACGAGGGAATGATTCAACACAGGAAACTGGGGTGTCTGCCTTCTGAGCTCCAATCCCAGAACCTCCAACCCTGGCTTCTGCTCACACAACTCCGGTCAGCTATGCCCTCTTTCTGCTGGAGCCCAAGCTTCACATGAAATTTTGTGTATTGGCCCTTTAAGTGGGTTCCAGCATTTCCAGCTGCTTCTCCCTGGCAGAAGGCAACCTTGCTTTTCACAGCCAGGTGTTATATTGACACCTTTCTCAGTTCTGGTGCTCTAGGCTAGAGAGCCAGCTTGGGGTTTAGACCCCAGAGTTCTCAGTGGGAACCCCCCACAGCTGAGATATCCCCTCTGAAACTTCAGCTGCTATCTATGGGAGCTCAGACAGCCCTTTGAGGTCTCAGCCCTTCTTCCCATCTCTATGTGGTCTCCACTTTCCCTCCTTGGTTATCAGGGTTCTCTCCAGCTGATCTAAAGTTGATTATTCGGGGTGATTGTTTTGTATTTTAGTGGTAATCCCACTTTGGTCCTGGGTGTGTGTCTCGGAGCTTCTACTTACTCTGCCGCCATTTTTATACTCCAATGTGATGAAATATATGAAAGTGGAATTAACATTGCAGTCCTACTATTATTGAAATAAGTTTGTATTGATAGCAGTAAAATCATTAGCTTTGAAGTCAGAATAGAGTTTCAAGTGGTGGCTTCTCCCTTTGCTAGCTGTGTGACTGAAGATAAATTATTATCCTTCTTTAGCCTTATTTTCTTCAGCAATAAAACTGGGATAAGGTCCTTTTTATAAGGATTTTGTACAGGTTAAATGAGATCATGTAAGTCAGTGGTTCTCAGGGGCAGTTTTGCTCCTCTGGGAACATCTGGCAATGTTTGGAGATATTTTGCCTTTGGTTGTCACAATTTGGGGTGCCATTGGTATCTTGTGTAGGGGCAAGGGAAGCTGCTCCATATCCTACACTGCACGGAAAAGCCCCCATAACAAAAAAGTATGACACATCATGACAGTAGTGCCAAGTTTAAGAAACCCTGGTTAAGTACATAGCCCACCATCAGATATGTAGTGAGCATGGAGCAAACTATACTTTATCTAATTATACTTTAAAAGTACTACTTTAGCCAAAACCGGTTTGGCTCAGTGGATAGAGCATCAGCCTGCAGACTGAAAGGTCCCAGGTTCAATTCCGGTCAAGGGCACGTACCTTGGTTGCGGGCACATCTTCAGTAGGAGGTGTGCAGGAGGCAGCGATCGATGTCTCTCTCTCTCATCGATGTTTCTAACTCTCTATCCCTCTCCCTTCCTCTCTGTAAAAAAGCAATAAAAATATATATTTTTTTAAAAAAGTACTACTTTAGTGATTGCTACCTCAATAAGAATGTAAAGAGCTAACCTTTATGGGAAAGGACAAAGGAAGAAAATTGTAGGCTTGAGAAACATGCTGAAAATGATACTCGGTATAACCATGGAAGACCTTTGTGGGACGAAGTATAAAAGGCTCATTCTAAACTTTTTATTTGAAACACTAAAAAGAACAGGTAAAGTTGAAGCCATTAAATAGGGATGAGGCCATTAAATTTTTTCTCTTGCTAGGGTGATGGGAAGCCTTTAGAAAAATGTAACCTATACAAACAAATGAGACTGTATTAAACAACATTGCAGGGTATTAAAGCTATTAAAATTATTAGACTGTGAAATATGCTACTGAGGAAGTGCCAGATCCACCACCTCTGAGACACTTAACACTCAACTAACAAAACATTCCAAAGTGTATTTCTGGGAAAAGGGAACTCACACCGAGAGGTCTACGAATTCAAGAGGCCTTTTCCTTTCCTTCTGATTGTGTTCCGGCAGTTACTTTTAAACTGGTAGGAGGCAAAATGTCAAATTGAAAACGAACTTCTTGGGATCAAACCGTAATATCAGTTACTTGATCAGTTTGGCCAAGATCATGGAAACTGGCAGAAGCTTATCTATGGGGGAAAAAAAACACCAAGGCTATTAAAGAGGAAAAGATATCATAATCTATCAAATTAGCTTTAGTATCTGGGAAGTACACAGCGGACTTGACTTTGAGGGGAAAAATTTTTAGACATAATCAAAACAACACGGAAATTGTTACATAGAAGTTAATGATAATTCCTTGTAAATTTTTAAATTGAATATCTATTCCTAGTTGCAAAGTAGTTTTTTGTTTAGTTTTTTTTTTTTTTACGTCAGAAATGGAATAAGTGCTCATAAATCTTTGGAAATGTTGAAGCATATATATATAAATAAGAAGCAGTTTGTAAACTGTAAAGTAATACAGCACATACAGACTATCGATGTATTTAGTAAATTAGGATGCATTCCCTTTAATAAGAAAGCCATTTGACAAGCATCATCTCAGCTGATGAAACCAAACAATGTACACAAATTCATGAGGTGGCAGAACATAGGAGATGCAGCTGAGTCGAGCTAAGTGACATGCTGAAGGCCGCTTGATATGTTTACAAGAACTGGAGTGACAAAATTAGATTTTGCCTCACTGACCACTGGATTAGTGCCCTTTCTGTTGCTTTGACACGCACCCCTCCACCCCACCCCTACCCCGCAAACACGCTTTCAAATGAGTACTCATGAAAGAGCAGTGCTTAAGGTTTGTATTATACAGCCATCTAAATGTTTGTTTCTCTAGTTCATGATTGTGTTCCTACATGTAGCAGTTAGGCATTCAATGGATATGCTGACTTAATGAATAAAGTTTGAGCTTTTACCAAGAGGTTTAATAGATACACCATGGAAAGTTATATGAAGTTGATATAGTTTCTTAAGGATTTCTATTACTCAAAGCAATCTCTATTACAGTTTAGGTGTCTGAGTTATCAACTCTGATTTGTCAATTAATTGTCTAAATTGAGTTATAATATGAAAAAAAGGTATTGAAGTATAACAAATTTATACTGATTTGTTCCATTTTCATCACCATTTTCATCATCCAGCATATGTTAGCATCCAGCATATGTTAGTGAAAGGAAATAGTTCTGAATATCCAGTGGAGATGAGGAGGAACACCTTAGTAATTTTCCACTGTTGGGAAAGCTAATTTGATAGATGATGGTATCTTTTCCTCTTGGCATGAAAGGGGTGTTAGGTTTCCTATATGTAGTTCAGAAGAGCAGAAGGATAGCCAATTGCTAAAAGATATGGGGAACGTGTAAGAGCAGAGGCTGTGATCCCAAAGTGTAAATGGCTTCCTTCGGAAGAAAAGATCATCTCATTTCTGGAATGTTCAAATGGAGATGGACAATCACTCACTGGGAAAGCTGTGCAAAAATCCATACATTGCCCAGCCGGTGTGACTCAGTGGTTGAGCGTCAACCTATGAACCAGGAGGTCACAGTTCTATTCCGGGTCATGGCACATGCCTGGGTTGTGGGCTCCATCCCCAGTGTGGGGAATGCAGGAGGTAGCCGATCAATGATTCTGTTTCATCACTGATGTCTGTCTCTCCCTCTCTCTCTCTCTCTCTCTCTCTCTCTCTCTCTCTCTCTCTCTCTCCATCTCCCTTTCTCTCTAAAATCCAGTTAAAAAATACTTTTAAAAAAATCCAGACATTGAATAGAAATGGGGCTTAAACTAAGAAATTCCTCCTCTGAGATTCTATTATCATGATGGAAAAAAACAGATATAAAATTCTTGAAATTGCTATCCGGCTCTTTACCTCAAAAACTAGCCCCAGCCAATAAAAGTTGTCCTTAATGAAAATTGCTTTGACTGTGTTATCAGTGGGGTCACAATTTATCAAAAACAACGCAGTCAAAATGCGCTCAGGTTTAGCCCGACTTTTGCTATTTGGGCACATTCTTCCTAATTGAAAGTAAGATAGATGGGGTACTGAAATCTAAACAGCACCAGTAATGGCATCTAATTATTTTGTTGTAAAAACATAGGCATTCTTTCTCTTTTAATGGCCGTGTTTTCCTGCTGTTAGCAATTGAAACAGCTTCTTTCAGAAACTGTGTGAAATATTTCCTAGGTACCTATTGGGCTAGCCCCGAATGAGCAATTTCTGCAAAATATACAAAATAACATTGCTGAAACTCAATGGCGCTGCCCGGTCACGGGAAAGGCGTGTGTGGAATACACCGCGATTTAGTTCCCTCCCCAGGATCATCGGGGTAATCTTACTGTTGGGGAGACTGCTGACTTTTTTAAAAGGTTTGCCAATTACCGAATGACCAAAGGAGTGATAAATTCAACCCACCGAATTAAAAGGTAAACACAACATGGAAGATGCTAGGGAGGGCTAGAAATGATTTTTCCCCCCCAAAGGGGCAATTTTTCAAATAGTATGCATATTTATTAAAATGAGTTGCACTCCCAATACTCTGATTCAGTAACTCTGGGATAAGTCACAGAAATCTGTATTTCCAACCAACAGTGTGAGGTGGGTCCAAAGCAAGTGGCACATAGACTATATTTTGAGAAACAGATGCCGTATTTTCTGGCGTATAACACGACTGGGCATATAAGACGACCCCCAACTTTTCCAGTTAAAATATAGAGTTTGGATATACGCGCCCTATTAGATGACACCTGGCGTATAAGACGACCCCTGACTTTTGAGAAGATTTTCCTGGGTTAAAAAGTCATCTTATATGCTGGAAAATACGGTAATCCTTCTGCAACTTACATTTTAGTTTCCCCCCAGGTTATGAGTTATAACATGGATGTTTCCCATGTGTGGGTTTTTAAATTTAGAATTATGCTTCTTAGGACACTTAAACATAAATTCAAGCTCTTCCATTATAGTTGATTATTATTTTATATCCATTTTTAGAAGAGAAAACTGAGACACAGTATTGATCTCTGTGCTCAATAGGAACACATAATCACCTCTGATGAATAAGTAAGTTTGGCTTTTGTACTGCTAGGACTCAGTAAAGCCCTAACTCCATAGTGAGTTTTGCGATGATGGACAGATTCTTAGCTATCGGATATGGCAGCCAGTAGTCGCATGTAATTATCAAACGTGTGAAATGTGGCTGCCGTAACAGAACCAAATTTCTAATTTTAGTTAAGTGAAATTTATACAGGTACGCCCTAGCTGGTTTGGCTCAGTGGATAGAGCATCAGCCTGTGGACTGAAAGGTCCTGTGTTTGATTCTGGCCAAGGGCACATGTCTGGAGGCGTGCAAGAGGCAGCCAATTAATGATTCTCCCTCATCATGGATGTTTCTATCTCTACCTCTCCCTTCCTCTCTGAGACCAATAAAATACATATAAATTGATATAGGCACATGTGCCTAGTGGCCACTTTGGGGGGCATCACAGCTCTAGACAGGATTTCTGGGAAGTGCAGTTGCTGGAAGTAAACTCTTAGAATTGTTTCAGAGATGACGGGAAGAATGGCAAGTCCATGTGGAAGATGTTGAGGTGAATGGAGGGCATCTGAAAAAGTTTCTTTTTTTTTTTTGCCCACCAGACACTGGCCATTGGCCCAGTTGGGCGAAGCCACTGTGCATTCTCAACCATCTTATGTAACTGAACAGATGCCTTTAGCTTTTCTCTGACTAAATTTAGTCTGTTTTCCTGTGTTCTTTTTTTTTTTTACAGATGCTGACATTTCTGCAGTGAATTACCTTTCATAGACACTTACTGAAAGCACACATCCTCACAGATGTGAACATTAAAATAAAATACGTTTCATTACAGTTTTAGTGACATCTCGCTGAGCAGTAGATATCATAAGTTCCATTTCCCAAGTCATCCTGCTTCTGATCACCTTCTTAATTCTTTCAGTGAAAGGGTCATTGGTAATGAAATGTCTTAGTGAGGCAGGTTTAAAAGAGAAGAAGGAAAAGAGATGCTGAACCATGATCTAAGAATATTGTAAAAATGAAAAAGTAAAAAAGAGATGGAAAAAGGTAGTGTGAGCTTTTAATTAACCTATACATATGTTACTAATTTTATCACTTTTTTTTTTTTGCTCAAAACACTTTAGTCTTTATTTGCTCCTTTTCCATTCTACATAAAGTTACACTATGCAACTGTTAGCAACCCTGGCTGAATATTAGAATCAACTTGGAGCTTTTGAAAAATACAGGCATACCTCATTTTATTGCTCTTTGCTTTATTGCACTTCACAGATGTTGCTTTATTTTTTCTCAAATGAAGGTAAGACCCTTCACAAGCAAAAAGATTGACTTGCTTTATTGTGATACTTCACTTCTTATGATACTCACTTTATTGCAGTGGTCTGGAACCGAACTCCCAATGTCTTTGAAATGTGCTTATACTGATGTCTACACTCCGCTCTTGACATTCAGATTTAAGTGGTTTGGGGAGGGGCCTGCCATAGCATGTTTTCATCTTCCTGTATTTTAGAAACCACAAGAATTTAGAAGAGGAGGGGAATTAGAAATCAACAAATCAAGTTCTCTTGTGTTTTAGATGAGGAAGTGGGTCCAGAGAGTGCACCCCAGCTCAAAATACACTGAGTGGCCAGATTATGATGATCTCTGAATGCATAATCATCTGGCCACTCAGTGTATATTCTATATAACAAAAGGCTAATATGCAACTTGTCCCCTCTACCAGGAGTTCGACCAGCAGGCAGGCCAGCCAACCACCTGTGTCCCCTCCCTCTGGCCAGGCCAGCCGGACCCCACCCATGCACAAATTCATGCACTGGGCCTCAGAGAGAGAGCTGGGGCGGGGAGGGAGATAGGGAGAGAGGCCAGATTATTATGTGTTAAGAGATCATAATAATCTAACCACCCAGTGTAGTTATTTGTGCTTGAGTTAGGGCCAGAGCTGAGGGTCTGAGTCCTTGTAAAGTTCACTTTCTAGAATAGTACACTGCCTGCATTTCCAAGCCATGGGTTCAACCTAACCTTATTTTGACATGTTTACCACTAGTCCTACTCTTTCTAACGCCCCTTTGGCTTTCTCTGTGGTTTCTATTTCAATCATTCTTAGGTTATATGATGAAGTAGTACTGATCTGATTGAAGGGATTGTTGGAATAACCTTTGGGCAGTTTATATCTAGTTGGGATATGACAACTGAGGAAGTATATAGTTGCTTAAAAATATAACCAAAGGTATAAAGTGGTTCTCGACTTCAGCTGCACTTTAAAATCATCTAGAAGATTGTTAAAAGTACCGACGCCTTGGCTCAGTATAATTTAAAACAGTATCTTTGTAGATGGGATTTTAGCATTGGTATTTTAAATGTTACCCAGGAGATTCTAATACCCAGCCAAGTTTGAGAACCTCTGATCAGAGGAAAGATGTCTAGGAAGACCGCAGATTATTAAATACTTGATGGCCAAGTAGTCACGCTGATTATACCCCCTTGTCATTTCCTCCAGATAATTTAATATGAATCTGCCATGTTGGCTTTACCAAGGCCTCACAACCTAGGCAGTTGCCATGGTTATCACAAAGGCAAGGTCATTGTTGGGAATACAGAAAATCAATATTTCCTTCAAACCAAAATGTGAGCTATGCTAAATTTATAGACCCAGTGACATTTTTTCAGTAGTTTTGAGAGGACTGCTTGTTCTAGAAGTATTGTGTGGACTCTGGAGCCAAACCTAAGAAATTATTTTTAAATCTATTTTGATGTGTATGGGTTTATTTTTTTAAAAAAAGAAAATACTTTAGAGAGTGACATTACCAAATTGGTGACATAGGTCATTCTTGACTTTGCTCTCCCTCACAAGAAGAACAACTATCAAATATTCATGGGCAAGATATCAAGTATTCATGGACAAGAATTTTAGAACACAGGGTAAGGTTAAAGCACCCCTCTCCCCCCTGGAGACCAAGACAGACTGCATTTGAAGGATAAGAGGAATGGCCACATGCTGACTCCATTGTCCCTCCTGTGGCCAGCACAATAGAATGTGGGGAGATCCCTCCTGAGCCTCTGGTTCCTACAGTGGGAAAAGAGAACTCTGGGGTGACATCCAGCCCTCACCCCAGCAATGTGGCACTTCATAGGCTCTCCTACTCTGGTTTTGCTCCATGTGGATTACAGGGGAATCTGCAGGGCTCAACCACTGGGAATCTGATCATGACAGAGAAGTGAAAAGATTCTTACAACAACCAGCACTTGGATATGGGCAGACAAAGTTCATAACTTCAGTACCCAAGTAGCCATTAGTCCCAAGAAGTGGCTTTGGTCACCTGCAGAACCAAGTTGGTGGTGCAGTCTGACCACACACATGGCAGGGCATAGGTCTGCCTGATTCGGGCCCTCCAAGCACTTCTGTGGTGCCTGGAGCCTGGTGTGACCCCACCGAGGCAGAAGAGCTGAGTCATAGCCCCACCCACTTTAAAAGCAAAACTCAGCAGATAGCATAAGTTCCATTTCCCAAGTCATCCTGCTTTTTTATCACTTTCTTCATTTTTTCAGTGAACTAGTCCTTAATCGTGAAATGTCTTAGTAAGGTTCCCCAGCTCTATCTGACATGGGAGGGCTGAAAGATGACTTCGAAGTTGCCTAACCCAGCCAGTGGAAGCTGAGAGGTGGGTAGACAGAGCTGATCACCATCTGAGCAAAGCCAGTAGCCCTTGGTTGACCAGGAAACTTAAGGCGTGGGTTGGCTTGAGTCAAGACCACAAAGACCCTTGGTGGCCTGGAGCTTCTCCTCCTGCTAGGCCCACGTGGAGAAACTGATTCCCAGCCCTACTTATTGCTGAAGACAGCATTCAGCCCCCTCAATCCGGGCACATGGCTAGCTGAATAGCCTATCCCACAGCCCGGTTTGAATGCCATGACAAGGGAGCCTTATATAATATAATTCAAGTCATGTACAGTATGATGACAAATTGTTATTGAATCAAATAGATCTTAGAGTCAGTCCTATGGTGAGTGCCTCCCCAATCCCGAAACGGCCTGTGAAATAAGAAACACTCCGGTGGCGAGGCAGGTTGTTGCAGCTCCATTAAACCAAGCAGGCAGTGTACAGATAAATCATTTAGGGTCTTGATTACATTGTCTCACCTTTGTTCTGGTGACTCGGCTTCCTGCTGGTGAAGCCCTGGAAATCCACGGATTCTCCCAAAATAGCGCATCTATTTCTGAGGAACAACAGTCTCTCCCAGTTATTCTTCCAAGGTTGCCATAATAATTGGCAGAGACCTTGGCTCTGTTCCATTTCTACATTAATTAATCGTTGCGAAATAATGTCAGGTCCACTTAGAGATGAAGAAATGTTTAAAACAGAGATTTCTGACTATCCTGAAACAATAGGAAACAATACAAAGCCATGCCAAACTTGGTTGTGTGTTTTTTTGGTAAATATAAGGTCTGTTCCTTTCAGAAAATAACTTTAAAAACTCTCTTGGACCATCTAATGAGATTCAGTGCCAGATATTACATTTTATAAACTTGAAGAGCTTGGATGGTTTTTTTTTTTCTTTTTTTGTCCCCTCCAGTTGTCTTAAGTATTTCAAGCCTGCATGTATTTCCTTGGTGTCTGGGCATGTACCCTTTTCAGGATCGTCTGATGGTACTGCTGTGCAATGTGATTAGGGAATTTGAAAAACAAGGAAGTTGGATGAAGGTCATTACCAATTAGATGGAAACTAAAGGCTACTGAGCTACTCAAATAGAATGAGCAATTATCCAAAACTTTTTGAAGGACATTTAGAATGTAATTTCACTGCGGGTTTTCATTAAATTGAAAAATGGCAGACATATCAAGTCTACCCAGATACCCAAATACACATGCCTCTGTGGCAAGGCAGTTTCCTAAAATCGAGGAGGAATGTGGAATGGGCTGAGATTGAACATGGCTACAGGATAGCTTAAGCTATCAATAATAGGTACCTCAATAAGAGAGGCTACAGCCAAAGTATAGCCCTTCAACTAGTAATCCTATTAGCCTCATAGGCCTGAAGAATGACTGTGTGAAATTCTCCCATATTTTCTTAGATATTAGAGAAAACTAATAGGATAGCCATCTCTCGAGACCAGCATTTGCCTCAACCTAATGGAGGGGATTAGATTCTTTGTTTCTCTAATAGGCTGATATAAAATAGTAATTTGCCCCATTTAAAAGTATATTGCAAATATTCCCTGCGAACGTATAAATGTACAACAACAATTTCTTTTGCAAGATAAAATACAGAATAAACGACTGTCCACAAATTGGACCCTTTTCTCATGTATTTAATTATAGTCATTTTAACAGCTTCACCAATTGCATCTCCAATTTTTCTCAAAATCAATGTGATTATATTTAAATAACTCAAGAAAAGATGTTACCATGCAAACACAGAAACATTAATAGTACTCAATATTTATAATTAAACTCTATAACCAAAAGTGAAAATAGAATAATGTAAGTCTTCAGCATTAAAAAGGGAAAATATATCTATACTACCAGAAGAAAGTGCTTTATCTAAAAGAGACCACAAAGAATGAGAAAATGAAAGAGTCAAAGAACTACCATCAAATCTGCATTAGAAATTGGCAATCTGAAGTTCAGACAATGCTCAGTGATTTGGCCCAGAACACATGCAAGATTCTATGATGGTGATGGATATTATAGATCAGTTTTTGCGGTTTCTGAGTTATAGAATGCTTTGTGGAATTAGGCTCTGTTGTCTCTCAGCCAGAAATGCATTGAAATGTCCAAACGCATCTGAGCTGGAACTTCTAAAGAAGATAAAGCAGTCAAATGCATCCAGAGAAAATAGAAAAACTAAATTACACATCCATTCTGCGAAAGGAACTTGTAGACAGCTATGAATCATAAAATTGAAATTAGTTCTTTGTTTAACTGCAAGAAAATGAAATCTAAATTAAACTAATTTAGCATTGTCATTTTTACGCTTTAAACAAATACTATTAAGGAAACAATCAACAGAGAGAAAAGGCAACCTGTGAAATGGGAAAAATACTTGCAAGCCACATACCTGATAAGTGGTTAATAACCAAAATACATACGGCTCTCCGTCAACTCAATAGTAAAATTATATAAACATCTCAATGAAAAAATGGGTAAAGGAACTGAATAAACATTTCTCCAAAGAAGACATACAAATGGCCAGCAGGTATATAAAAAGGTGCTAATCCTTAGGAAAATTAAAATAAAAATCACAATGAGATATCACCTCACACCTGTTAGGAGGGTCATTATCAAAACAAACAAACAAAAACTAAGTGTTGGAAAGGATATGGAAAAATTGGAAACCTTGTGTATTATTGATGGGAATGCAAAATGGTACAGCCACTATGAAAAACAGGATGGGGAGAGGGGTCCTAAAAAAATAGAACTATATTATCCAGCAATACCACTTCTGGGTACTTACCCAGAAGAATTGAAATCACTATCTTAAAGAAATATTGGTACTCACATGTCTTTTGCAGCATTATTCACAATTACCAACGAGATAAAAGCAACCTAAATGGCTATTAGCAGATGAATTAAGAAAATGTGTTATATACATATAGTCCTATCTAATAAAAGAGTAATAGGCATCCATAAGCAATGCCCATCAGCCATGCCCACCAGCCAATCAGAGCCAGCATGCAAATTAACCCAACCAAGATGGCTACAGCCACAGAGAGAGCAGGAGGGAGGTTTGGGTTGCCTCTGGTGATGGAGGAAGATAAATTCCAGATGCCAGGGCCTCTGCTTGGGTTGCCAGGGGGCATGGCCAGCCTGCAAACCACCACAGGCCCCTCACCCAGGCAACCCCATGCCCCAAGGGAACACCCACCCTGATGCAGGACACCCTTCAGGGCAAACTAGCTGGCCCACACCTGTGTACCAGGCCTCTATCCTATCTAATAAAAGATTAATATGCAGATTGACCATCACTCCAACACACAAGATGGCTGCCCCCATGTGGACACAAGATAGCCACCACAAGATGGCCAGCAGGGAGGGCAGTTGGAAGGTATCAGGCCTGCAAGGGAGGACAGTTGTGGCTGATCAGGCCAGCAGGGGAGGGCATTTGGAAGGGATCAGGCTGGCAGAGGAGGGAAGTTGGGGGTGACCGGCCCTACAGGAAAGGGCTGTTGAAGGGGACCCAGGCCTACAGGGTAGGGCAGTTAGGGGTGACCAGACCCACAGGGGAGGGCAGTTAGGGACAAATAGGCTGGCAGGGGAGCAGTTAGGCATCAATCAGGCCAGCAGGGGAGTGGTTAGGGGGTGATCAGGCTAGCAGGCAGAAACAGTTAGCGGTAATCAGGAAGGCAGGCAGGTGAACATTTGGGAGCCAGCAGTCCTGGATTGTGAGAGGGATCCCAGATTGGAGAGGGACAGGCTGGGCTGAAGGACACCCCTCCCCCTGGTGCATGAATTTTGTGCACCAGGCCTCTAGTGGCATACAATTCAGCATTAAAAATTAATGAAATCCTATCATGATGCAACATGGATGAACCTTGAATACATATAAATGGAATGAGTTAGTCACAGAAGGATAAATACTACAGGATTCTAGTTATATGAGGTATCTAAAATAGTCAACCTCCTAAAAGCAGAAAATAGAATAGTGGCTGCTAGGAGCTAGGAAAAGGGAAAATAGGGAGTGGCTATTCAATAGGTACAAAGTTTCAGTTATTCAAGCTGAATAAGTTCTAGAGATATTTTTTAATTTATTGATTAATGTGTTAATATGTGTCCTTATCCTCCCATTACCCCCATCCCCTCCACTCATGCCCTCAATACCTGTTGTCTGTGTCCATTGGTTAGGATTATATAGAGATCTTCTTTATCATATTGTGCCTATAGTTAACACCACACTTAAAAATTTAAGAGACAGTCTTGTTTTTTCCACCACAATAAAAAGTATCATTTTTAAGTCAATTCATATCTATTCACACTGAGTGGCCAGGTTATTATGTGTTCAGAGATCATAATAATCTGGCCACTCAGTGTGTGTGTGTGTGTGTGTGTGTGTGTGTGTGTGTGTGTACTGAGTGGCCAGATTATATATGAGACCCAGTGCATGAATTTGTGCATGGGTGGGGTCTGTTCAGCCTGTCCAGGGGGAGGGGACATGGGCAGTTGGCCAATCTGCCTGCTGGTCGAACTCCTGGTTGAGGGGACAGTTTGCATATTAACCTTTTATTATATAGGATATACACTGAGTGGCCAGATTAGTATGCTTTCAGAAATTGTAATAATCTTCCCCCTCAGTGTATTTTGAAATCTTTTGTCACTAAAGCATATCAGCTTACTGGCACATAAACATAAAAAACATGAATATCACTCTGAATGCCAAAAAAGAAAGCCTAATAGAATATGCATGATTATTTAGTTTGCCCTCTTCACTTCATAGGCAACCAAGTTATTTTTAATGTTTTTGAACTATAACATATATGCAAAACCGATGTGCCATTTAATGAATTATGAAAGTGAACACACCCAAGTAACTACCACTCAGATCAAAAAAGAAAATATGCAGCCTCCAAAAAGCCATTTATCCCCCAAATTAACCACCAATTTGAATTCAAAGAACATAGATTCATTTTGCTTGTTCTTGAACTTGAAGAAAATATAATCATACAGTATCTGTTCTTTAGTGATTGGCTTCTTCTGGACATTGTTTGCCCATTCTGTAGTTGCACATTTGGTAGAGGTTATTTTTTTGTTTTTTTCCAAGTTCTTAGTCATTTGAAAAAAAGCTGCTATAAACGTTCTAAACATGTTTGGTTCAAATACACACACACATACACTAGAGGCCTCATGCATGGATTTGTGCACTGGTGGGGTCCCTCAGCGTGGCCTGTGGGGATTGGGTTGAAACTGGCAGTCCAACGCCACCTGTCACTCTTGCTCATCCCGGGCCTGCTGCAACTGTCACCTCCACTGCTTAGTAGGCTCATTACTGCACCTCTATGGTCTCTGGGCTGTGGCGGCCAACCATAAGCCCTGCATCTGGCGCCCATAGGTCAGCTGAGCAGCATTCCCACTGTGGGAGTGCACTGACCTCCAGGAGGCAGCTCCTACGTTGAATATCTGCCCCCTGGTAGTCAGTGCACGTCACAGCAACCAGTAGTTTGGTCACTTCGACTTTTATACATATAGATTTTTATTGGTCATGTACCTAAGAGTGGAAATTATGGGCCATAGTATATGCATGTGTTCAACTTTGGTAAACACTAATGAAGTTTTCCCAAGTTATTTAACCAACTTGATCTCCCACTAAGTGTATACAAATATTCCCCTTGCTACACATTCTTGCCTTTATCAGATATTTACAGGTTTTAAAATTTCTAGTCATTTTGGTAGGGGTTTAGATATTTAGTTTGCCATTTACCATTTGAATATTATAGATTATGAAGTGCTTGGTTGAGTCTCTTGCCTGCTTTTCTGTTAGATTGTCTTTTTTTATTATTAATCTATAAGTACTTACTTTTTATTCTGTATATCAACCTTTAGTTGGAAATACATGAAAATTTATTTTAATGTTTTCTTTTTATAAAAAGAACTCTGCTTTTAATATGATTCAATTTATCCCTTTTTATGGTTAATTGATTTTATATCTTGTTTATAAAACCTTTGCCAAGTCAAATGTCATGGAAATATTCTCATACACTTTCTTCTAGAAACTTTGCTTTACCTTTCAGATTCAGAGCTATGATGTATCTGGAATTGATTTTTAGTTTTGGTTTGAAGTAGGGGAAAAGTTTCACCTTGAAAATATGGCTATTTGGATATATGAATAGCTAATTATTTCAAGACAATCTGCTGAAAAGACAATTCTTTCCCCATTTTTGATTGTCATCTTTGTTTTTATATCAAGTATTTTATATAATAATCAATTACAAATTCTCTATTCAAGTAGTTTATATTCTGATACAAATACCAAGCTTAATGTGTGATATTTTATAAAGCAAGTCCTCTAAATTTATTATTTTTCAAGAATGTCTTGGCTGTTTTTGTCTTTTGAATTTACAATTCAAAATTGTAATGTGTCAATTTTAACAGAAAAATATTCTAAGACATTCATTGGTATTTTAATTTTATGTCAATTTTGAGATTATTGGCATCATTGTAGCATTTCCTTCCACTCTGTGAATGGTGTTGTATCTTCAGATTGTTGATTCATTTGTTACTTTATTTATGGAAAGAAATTATATTTTAAAATTTTCTAAGTACTGGTCTTACACTATTTAGATTTGTTCCTAGATATTTGCTTCATCTAATGTTACTTAAATTTACATTATTTTCACTTCATTTTAATTATTTACTTACACATATTGAAATATAATTGATTTTTGTATGCTGACTTTGTATTCAGAAGTACATCAACATTTATTAATTCTAATAAAGTATCTCATTTATTTTCAAATATATTCAACAATAAAGATAAAAGTTTTTGAAGAAGAATTCCAGTTTAATCACATCCTTGTCAACAGAGGAGATGATCAGTCTTTTTTTTTTAAGTATATTTTTTATTGATTTCAAAGATGAAGAGAGAAGGAGAGAGATAGAAACATCAATGGTGAGACTCACCATTGGCTGCCTCCCACATGCCCCCTACTGCAGATCAAACCTGCCATCAGGGTATGTGCCCTGACCTGGAATTGAATTGTAATCTCCTGGTTCGTGGGTTGACATTCAACCACTGAGCCACACCCCAGGAAGTCCTTTTAATCTTAGTCATACTAGTGGAGATGTAGTGGTATCACACTGCAGTTTTAATTACCATTTTCTCAATGAATTATGATGTTGAGCATCTTATATGCTGATTTGCCATTGGTATACTTTCATTGGTGACGTATCCATTCAAATGTCATTTTTTTTAAATTGTTATTATTGAGAGTATTACAGATGTCCCCTTTTTTCCCCTCATTGCCCCCCCACCTGGGTCCTGCCCCACCCCCGGGCTTTAACAACCCAACTGAATGTGTCATCTTCAGTTAATCCTTTCCCTCCCTCCCTCCTTCCCTGCTTCCCTCTGAGATTTGTCAGTCTGTTCCATGCTTTCATGCTCTGCTTCTATTTCATTCACCAGTTTATTTTGTTCATTAGATTTCTTGTTCATTTATTTTGATTTTTAGGTTCAACTGTTGATAGATATGTATTTGTTGTCATTTAATATTTTTGTCTCTTCTTCCTCCTCTTCTTCCTCTTCCTCCTCCTCCTTCCTTCTCCTCCTCTTCCTTTCTCCTCCTCCTCCTTATATGACCTTCAACATTTCATATAATACTGATTTGGTAGTGATGAACTGCTTTAGCTTTTTCTTGTCTGTGAAGCGCTTTATCTGCACTTCAATTCTGAATGATAGTTTTGCTGGGTAGAGTAATTTTGGTTGTAGGTCCTTGCTATTTATCACTTTAAATATTCTTGCCACTCCCTTCTGGCCTGCAAAGTTTCTGTTGAGAAATCAGCTGACAGTCCTATCGGCACTCCTTTGTAGAAAAATGCAGCTCTAATCACAGTTCTAGAAGTTGCAACTGTCCTCAATGCCTAGGGTTCAGACAGGATAATAGTTGGCCTGCTTCTTTGTTTTCTTCAACCTGTTTCTCCTTTTATTTTTCTATTTTTTTTTTGGAAAACTTTCTAAATGTACTAAATACAGAGTACAAATGAATGAACCTTAATGGATCTATCACATAGTTTAAATCACCATATTTTGTAATTTTTAAAATAGGTTCTCTTGTATAATCTCTCTCACTATAGCCTTTTGAAGAACATCCTAAAAACTCCAGTATCTAGCTCCAAAAGTAAAAACATTTTTGCTTGCCGAGACCGGTTTGGCTCAGTGGATAGAGCGTTGGCCTGCGGACTGAAAGGTCCCGGGTTCGATTCCGGTCGGGGGCATGTACCTTGCTTGCGGGCACATCTCCAGTGTGGGGTGTGCAGGAGGCGGCTGATTGATGTCTCTCTCTCATCGATGTTTCTGACTTTCTATCCCTCTCCCTTCCTCTCTGTGAAAAATCAATAAAATAAAATAAAATAAATTTGCTTTATGCTTTTAAAGGGTTCTACCAAATGTATCTTGCTTTTATCAAACTGGGTTCTACTTTTTTGAAAAAGGACTAGCCTCCTAGAATTTCCATTCTAGGGATACACTGAATGGCCAGATTATTATGATCTCTGAACGCATAATAATCTGGCCACTCAGTATATATCCTATATAGTATAAGGCTAATATGCAAATTGTCCCCTCAACCAGGAGTTCGACCAGCAGGCAGGCCGGCCAACTGCCCATGTCCCCTCCTCCTGGCCAGGCTGGCCAAACCTCACCCATGCACGCACGAATTCATGCACTGGACCTCTAATACACACACACACACACACACACACACACACACACACACACACATACATTGAATGGCCAGATTATTATGCAGTCAGAAATCATAATAATCTGACCACTCAGTGTATAGTCAAGAACATTGGATGTAAATGGTCACAAAAATACATGTACAAGAATGTTCATAGCAGTTGTATCTACACACACACAAAAAAAATGATGGCCCAACAGCCAACAGGAATAGAATATATAACTAAATTATAGTACATTCATACAATATAACTACTGTCATGTGCAATGTGAGTGAATTTCACTGGCATAACGCTGAATAAAATTAACAAAAAATACATACTATATTACTCTACTTAAATACATTTCAAAAATAGGAAAAATCAACTCACAGTGATAGTATTTAGAAAAAAGTGGATACGTTTGGAAGAGAAAGTTTGCTGGAAGGAAGCCTTCTGGTGCTGAAAATCTTTTTTGTTTTTATCTGGGTAGTGGTAATATAGATGAACAAACGTATAAAATGCCATAGAATTTGTACCCTTTATTGAAGTTTTACATTATACTTCAATTTAAAAGAGCAATTTTTTTAAAGGAGCAACAAGTATGCTCTGGATCAGGAAACTTTTTAGCACTTTTTTTTCTGTAAAGAGCACTTTAAATATTTTTAGCTTTGTGGGTCATAGGGTCTCTATCACAGCTATTCACCTCTGTAGTGGCATGAGAGAAGCCACACATGATACATAGACTCGTGATCATGCCTGTGTTCCAATGAAACTTTATGAACATCAGCATTTAAGCGTCATCTAATTTCCACTTGTCATGAAATAGTCTTCTTCTTTAAATGTTGTTTTTTTTTCCAACCATTTAAAATGTAAAAACCATTCTTGGCTCATGATACAAAAATAGGCGAGGGAAATGTGGGCATTTCGCACTACACTTGCGTTGCAGGTTGTAGTTTGCCAACCTCTGCCCTAAGCGTGTGTGTGGAGGGGGATGTGAAAATATTAGAAATGTATAGATGAATATGGGCAGCAGTTCTGGAAAAGCTGCAGGCCAAATAGACGTGACATCCATCCATGTGCGGAAAGATAAAAGCAGTCCGTGCTGCCTGCTGATTGGTGACGGTGGTCAGTAACAGGAATGCATACTGTTGTTTTCACACCACGATTTACTGTGAAAGGAATATTGCACTGGGAATGCTATCATTAGACCACTATATATGCATTTAACATTTTCTCCCTGCGGTGCCCTTTATTTACCTGATCATTTTCCTGCACACAGTGGTGAGAGCAATCATGTGGGGTTTTGGGAAGATGGCACTAAATGCAGGCCGCTTGTGCGTGGAATAGCTACAGTGAACTTTTCTCCCTGGCCCAACTCCTCAGCAGACATTTTTATGAGCCTATTTCTCTGGGGCTTGAAGGTATTCATGACAGTGATGATGATAATAAGACTTGGCACTTCTATGGCATTTTCTCTCCGTAAAGTGCTTTTCTCTCAAAAAAAAACACAAAAAATGTAAGGGTATGTTTTTAAGTCCATCTTTTATCCAACACGGTAGGAGCTGTAATTTTTACTCACTCCAGAGAATTACAGTAGCCTTTTTGAAAACATGTACTGGTCACAGACCATCCTGGCTGGAAACAGCATTTTTCTTCAAAGACTGTGCAGTTCACCTTTTAAATTCTGTCTTTTCTGCTCTTCCATTGCACTCATTGTGGCGAATTATATAATTGAAGCTTTAGTCATCTAACCCAACAGTCTCACTGTATGACTTGAATTACATGAATAGTTGCATTAACAAAAATATTGTGTATCTGCTTAATCGGGACAATTATTTTGCCATGCTGCCAAAATCTATTTGGTTCGTATAGAATAGGCACTAAGAGGGAGAGGAAGAATCGGACCTTCCGCAGAGAGCTCACAGCCTGGTGGGAGAGACAGATTGGGAGGCCAGGTCCCAACTTGGTCCATTACAGTTGCCCCCTATAATGCGCTCCTACAAGCACATAGCTGCTCACTGCTCAAAACTGGGGACTTTTCCAAGAATCACCAGGGATGATGCCCCGCTTTCTTGAGGTGGATTTCTCTTCTCCCTGGCACCAAACCCCTACCCCTGCCTTCTTCTGGCCTTTTGTTTTTTTGTTGTTGTTTTTTTTTAAATATATTTTATTGATTTTTTACAGAGAGGAAGGGAGAGAAATAGAAAGTCAGAAACATCAATGAGAGACATCCATCAGCTGCCTCTTGCACACCCCACAGTGGAGAGGTGCCCGCAAGCCAGGTACATGCCCCTGACCGGAATCGAACCCGGGACCTTTCAGTCCGCAAGCCAACACTCCATCCACTGAGCCAAACCGGTCTCGGCTGGCCTTCTGGTTTTAACCATCTGCTTATATTTGACCTCTCTGGCTTACTGGATTCAACTTCTGATTTAACTCAGCTCTGCAGTTGGTTTCAGCTCTGTGAAAGCATCGGGGGAAAACATTGCTGCATTAGTTCACCACCAAGGACCATGAGAGCCGGGCTGGCTGGCCTGGGCAGAAGGTTTTGAACATACACAGCAAGTAGGGTTAATACAATTCAGTTGACAACTCAGGGGAAGAAGCCAAGCATCCCTTGTGGATATTGGTAATTGTCCCAACCTAATGGCTTTCTCGGTGAACAAATGTCTTCATCCCAAATAGAGAAAATATAGCCAGTCGTCATGATTCGGGGCCTCTGTTTCCAGATTCAAACATACAGGAAGTGATTTTTCTTGTACACACATAAGCAAGCAGAGTTCAACATCTTGGAGTCTATAGTTTGCTGTTCCATTGCTAACGTCATCAGTTGTTCCGTTAAAGTTTGGAGATCTGATGCCCTTCATATCTGAGTAGACGCCTATGCCCATCCTTCAAGCTCAGGAAGTTTCTCACAATGAAAAGCCGTGTTTCCTTCCCGAGACACAGCCTACTTTTGATTAAGCTGAATGAAGGAGCCGACCCAGCCAAGAGAGCATCCGAAAGGATAATAACAATGACGTGTTCCCTTTGTGGGGCCGCATCAATGCCAGCAGGAAAATCGATGCACCTGGGGGAGAGAGTCTACTATTCCAGCATCCTTAATGCCCAGGAGGCCGCAGAAATCACAGGGAGGAAAAGCCACTCGATTTTGGCCTGGTGTAAAGAAACAACAGGAGAGGCCGCTAATCCTGCCCTCGGACACTAAAAAGATAATGTCCGTGTGAGAGGCAGAGCCAGGTTTACGACGGCTATTGAAAGCAAGGCCATGTATTTCAAGTCCGGGGGGACTGTAACCATCTTTGCCATCTTGGTTTGGATCACACTTTCTTTGGAAGGAGGGCTAGCTAGTGATGTTCCCCTTGCCTTCCCGGTAACAAAGCTTGAGAGAGGGCGAGTTCTTGAAAGAGCAAGTTGTGTCACTGAAGCCAGAAAGAGACCTTGTTGAAGTGGAGGGTGTCACTTAGCTACCTTGTCTACTGAGCTGTGCGATTTCTATTACAACAAATCCTTGACTTGGAAGGTGTCCTCTTTGTTAAAACTACTAAACAAAACTAACTTGAAAGCAAAAAAAAAAAAAATCCCTCTCTGGTCTCTCGGTGTTAAATGTAGATCCAGAGCCAGCTCAGAGGAATGATGGAGGCTAATTCAGCCTCCCTGGGTAATGTACAAAGTCCTCCAAGAAAAGAGGACTCCTTCTTATAGTTCCCCTTCTGTTTAGTCAGCTACCCTGTATAATAAAGGTGGAATATGTAAATGATCGTTACACCACGAAGCGTAATGACTGACCGCATAGCAACTGACCACGTAAGACCAGATCACAGATCAGCAGGAGGGTGGGGCAGCAAGCTACAAGCAGGCAGCAGAGAGCTACGGGAGGGGGCAGGGCAGCAAGCTATGAGGGGAGTGGGGGGCAGAGGGAGCTACAGAAGGGCGGGGCAATGGGCGGAGAGCTGTTGGAAGGCAGCAGTAGCGAGCTACTCGCGCACGGATTTGTGCACAGGGCTACTAGTGCTATAATGAGTAACAAATGGAGCGAAAATTCTGCGTCTTAAACATGCAGATTTGGCTACACTTCCAACCGGGCTAAGATGGACTATGGGCTCACGGTTTTAGTTTCTGGATGGCATTGAGTTCTCTTTCCACATGTCTCCGCCCTCTCCGTGGACCAGTGGCAACCCGGAGTAGATTGCTCTTATGCTCATCACAAGAAAGCGAGAGGCTCACATCAGCCATGCAATCACATTGAAAGCCTGCGCTTATGCCACACTTCATTGATTAAAACTAGTCACGTGGGTAAGCCCAAATCCAAGAGATGAATACAGTGGTACTTCAAGATACGAGTTTAATTTTTTCTGTAACCTTGAGGCATGGAAAACTATGAGACACTCGAGTCACAGTAAACTGGTGGGTCGTGTGCAGCCAGCCGATCCTCGCGATTACTCGTATCTCAAATGTTGCTCGTATTTCAAAGCAAAAATCGCTCGCTTGACGGCTCATATCTCAAAAATCTCATATGTTAGGGCAGTCGTATCTCGAGGTACCACTGTACATCCATTCAGCTCACCACAAAGCCAGGGCAAGTAGGTGGATATATAAAGAAGGAAAAAAACAACCATCATCCTTTGGTGTTGGTTTCCAGGACTGCCTGTAGATACCTAATGCTCAAATCCTTTAGACCTCCATATCTACAGGTTCCACTTCTGTGGATATTGAGGGCCAACTATATTATGATCAATGCTTGCCATTACTTGCCAAATGGTAATAGGGAGTGAGTCTCTTTTGCTTATTTAGGGGGAAATATCTAGTTGCTCACCTGACCAGTCTCATTCCATCTTTTTTTAAAAATATATTTTATTGATTTTTTTACAGAGAGGAAGGAAGAGGATTAGAGAGTCAGAAACATCGATGAGAGGGAGACATCGATCAGCTGCCTCCTGCACCCCTCCCCCCACCCCACTGGGGATGTGCCCGCAACCAAGGTACATGCCCTTGACCGGAATCAAACCTGGGACCTTTCAGTCTGCAGGCCGATGCTCTATTCACTGAGCCAAACCAGTTTCGGCTCATTCCATCTTTTAAGGTCAATGGGGATTGATTGCTTTCATGGATCTTCATACAATTCATTGACGTTAAAGAGAGATGGAACATTTTCTTCTGTGTCTTCTAAAAAACCCAGAGCTGTGCTTTCTGATATGGTAGCCACTAGCCATTTGTCACTATCTGAATTTATGCTAATTGAATAAGCCTGTCAGAGAAAGACGACTACCATATGGTTTCACACATATGTGGAATCTAATGGACAAAAATAAACTAACAAGAAAAATAGTGACAGACTCACAGATAGAGAGCAGGCTGACAGCTGTTGGAGGAGGGTTGGAGGGGGAGGAGGGTAAGGGGCGATAAATGGTGATGGGCGGAGACTTGACTTGGGGTGTTGAACACAATACAGTGTACAGAAGATGTGGTGTGGAATTGTGCACCTGAAACCTATATAATTTTGATAATCAGTGTCACCCCAATCAATTCAATAAAAAGGAAAAAATACTTATAAAAATAAATAAAATAAAGTTCATTGAAAATTAAGTAAGCCGAGACCGGTTTGGCTCAGTGGATAGAGCATCGGCTTGCAGACTGAAAGGTCCCAGGTTCGATTCCGGTTGGGGGCATGTACCTTGCTTGCGGGCACGTCTCCACTGTGGGGTGTGCAGGAGGTGGCTGATCGATGTCTCTCTCTCATGGATGTTTCTGACTTTCTATCTCTCTCCCTTCCTCTCTGTAAAAAATCAATAAAATATATTTTTAAAAAATGAAAATTAAGTAAAACTGAAATTTGAGCTTCTCAATGATACTCCCCACATTTAAAGAACTCAGCAGTCATGTGTGGCTGTGGCTACCACACAGTGAAGCTCTATCTTATTACCCCAGTAACTGCCTTCCTAGCACAATCACACTTTAAAATCATCTGTATTTGTAACCCTGTTTACTTTCCCTTCTTGTGGTAGACTGAATACTGACCCCTTAAAGATGTACACATCCTAATTCCCAGAATTTGTAAATGTTACTTTATATGAAAAAAAAAGAACTTTGCAGATGTGATTAAGAATCTTGAGTTGGGGAGATTATGGGTCCAGATAACCCACAATAATCATACCGATCCCTATAAGAAGGAGGCAGCGTTGAAACTGGTTTGGCTCAGTGGATAGAGCATTTGAAGGGTCCCAGGTTTGATTCTGGTCTAAGGGCACATACCTTTGTTGCGGGCACATCCCCAGTAGGAGGTGTGCAGGAGGCAGCTGATCTATATTTCTCTCTCATCGATGTTTCTCTCTATCTCTCTCCCTCTTCTTCTCTGTAAAAAGTCAATAAAACATATACTTAAAAAAAGGAGGAGGCAGAAGGGTCAGTCAGACAGAAGGTTGTGTGATGGTACTAGAAGCAGAGAGACAGAAAGAGATTTGAAGATTAACAATTCCTGGCTATGAAGACAGACAGAGACATGAGCCATAGCATGTAGGAAGCTTCTAGAAAGGGCAAGGAAACAGATTCTTACCTGGAGCCTCCAGAAGGAATGTAGCCCTGTGAACCCATTTGAGACCTCTGACTTCCAAAACTGAGAGAGAACAAGTTTGTGGTCATTTGGTACAGCAGCACTGAGAAAATAATCCATCCCCCATTAACATGTAAGATCTATGCAGAAGTGATCTTGTTTCATTCACTATTAAATCTACAGCACAAAGCCTAGTGCCTTTCAAAGAGAGCACATACACCTAATTATTTGAGAACTTATGAGTGTATGAATAAAAACCTAACATAAACTCCAAAAGGTCCTTCTAACCTAACCGGCTTGGCTCGGTGAATAGAATATTGGACTGCGGACTGCAGGGTCCCAGGTTCGCTTCCCGTCAAGGGCATGTACCTTGGTTGCAGGCACGTCTCCAGTAGGGGGCGTGTAGGAGGCAGCTGATGATGTTTCTCTCTCATTGATGTTTCCAACTCTCCCTATCCCTTCCTCTCTGTAAAAAAGAAAAAATCAATAATATATATATATATTTTTTTAAATGTCCTTCTAAGACAAGATACCTCCCAGGATCACATGCCACATATCCACATTTCTCACTACTGGAGGTCATCGTCTTTTGCATGTTATTTCCAGAAAAATCACTAGTGGGGGACCTTAGATAAAAATATAGAATACTGAATGAGCAGCCACCAAAATTTATCAGGTAAGCCAATAGCAGAATAGGCCCAGGCAGAACAACAACAACAACAATAGTGAAGATTTTTTTTCTCTTTTTTATAAAAATATTTTTTATTGATTTCTTTATAGAGAGGAAGGGAGAGGGACAGAGAGGAACATCGACAAGAGAGAGACATCGATCAGCTGCCTCCTGCACGCCCCCTACTGGGGATGTGCCCAAAAACAAGGCACATGCCCTTGACCGGAATGGAACCTGGGACCTTTCAGTCCACAGGCTGACGCTCTATCCACTGAGCCAAACCGGTTTCGGCAACAGTGAAGATTTCAAAACACAAGAGGGAGGGAAGGAAAGAGGGAAGAAGGAAGAGGGAGTCTGAATGAGAAGACCAAATGCTTTGTGATAGGCGCATCACTAACAATAAGCATGTGTCATGCACTTTATAGCTGCAATTCCCCTTTATATATTTTTTCTCATTTAAACTTGGAGTTTAAAGTTATGAAGTGAGCAGGCAGCTATTATGCTGTACAGACACTGAAGCTCTGAGATGTTACCTGTCATGCTCTTGGTACTGCAACTAGAAAGTAGCTCATCCTCCAGTCTCGTGACTTGAAAGCCAGTTTTCCTGCCGCCACACTTGAAATGACATCCGGTGCAAAAGAACTGTGAAAGCACTGGAAAAATCCACCCTTCCTGTTTCCAATTTAATTGCGCATTCCCCTGCTCGGTTGGAGGCCAGGTATCTGGAAACTTCCAAGTGAAAAAACGCCTGCGAAGAGAAGCAGGCCTCACACAGAATGGCTACAATCACAGTGCACCCCATCCTGGTCTGGAGAATGAAATAGCTGCACAGCTCAGAGCTGGGAGAAGCAGCCTGCATTGCAGAGCAGCCTGCCTGCAGCGGGATGTTAGGAAGGCGGGAGGCACGATTGTTTTCAACAGAAGATGAAGTGGAATCCAGATATTTAGCTAATAAAAAGAAATGGCTCTATGCTCCGTGCGTACAGAAGTGACTCCACTGTAGCCTTTGCCTTCGCTCCGTAGCCCGAGAAGCCTATAATATTTCTTACATTTATTATCTTGGCCTTTAAGTAAAAGTCTGCCAGTCCTTTTTTCCTTGATGAAAAGTGAACCGCGGGCACTTGCTGTTTTTCCTTCAGCCCCCCCAGAGAAATGAAAAATAAAGGCTCCTAACAGCCCCCACTCTATAGGATTTTCTATAGGCTTCTTTATGATTCAGCTGCTTCGGCTTCATACAGAAAACGCTTTTCACCTCTCTATGTGGGGCCGGGGGTCAGGGAGACAGCAAGGAAGTTTTCGGAATTTTTATGGCTGTATAATGAGTCATCACAGATGTAGTTTCAGAAGACAATAGTCATCTTTATCATCAGCATCATCATCTCGTAGTGAGGGAGGGTGATGGGGCTTAGCTAGGTGAGTCTCACTCGCAGTCTCTCAGTGTGATGGTACCTGGGGCTAAATCCCTATCAAAAGCCGCCTCTGGGATGAGACTTGAACAGCTTAGGAATGGAACCCCTGGGACATCTGTGTCTCTGGGTGCTCTCTCCAGCATGTGTCTTCAGGTTAGTCTGTGTGGTTTCTCCATGTTTTAAAGAGACCAGTCTAGAAATCCAGTGCCCTTTGGCCTATAACAGTGGTTCTCAACCTTTCTAATGCCGCAACCCTTTAATACAGTTGCTCCCGTTGTGGTGACCCCCAACCATAAAATTATTTCCGTTGCTACTTCATAACTGTAATCTTGCTACTGTTATGAACTGTAATGTAAGTATCTGATATGCAGGATATATTTTCGTTGTTACAAATTGAACATAATTAAAGCATAGTGATTAATCACAAAAACAATATGTAATTATATATTGTGAAATATTTCTTTCTAATTACAAATAAATGAAATTGTGTCTTGGATCGTGGTGTAGCATGGGTAACAGTCTTCATATGACAACAGTAAACTACATTGCTACACTTTGCTACACCGAGGAGCAGTGTGTTGGTTCCTAAGACCATGGGAAATAGGTGTTTTCCGCTGGTCTTAGGCGACTCCTGTGAAAGGGTCGTTCGACCCCTAAAGGGGTCGCGACCCACAGGTTGAGAACCACTGGCCTATAACCTGGCCTTGATAGTCATATTGCATTACTGTGTTCATTTTTTTTCATAATTTTTCTTATAAACTATGTGTCTAAATGTTTTCTTCCTTTTTTCATTGTCTAGTTTTACATATCTCTCCTTCCCCCACCCACCCCGTTTGACCCTCCCCCCACCATTCCCAGCCCAGGCAGCCCCCACCTCCCCAGGGTCTGTGTCCACTGGTGATGCTAATATGCATGTTGCAAGTCCTTTGGTTGCTCTCTAGCCCCCACCCCCCTGCCATTTGACTCTGGATCTATTCTTGTTCAATTATGTTGATCTTATCCCACATATGAGTGAGGTCATGTGATATTTATGTTTCTCCAACTGGCTTATTTCACTTAGCATAATGCTCTCCAGGTCCATCCATGCTGTTGCAAATGGCAAGAATTCCTTCTTTTTTATAGCTGCATAGTATTCCATTGTGTAGATGTACCATAGTTTTTAATCCACTCATCTGCTGATGGGCACTTAGGCTGTTTCCAAATCTTAGCTATGGTGAATTGTGCTGCTATGAACATAGGGGTGCTTATATCCTTTCTGATTGGTGGTTCTGGTTTCTTGGGATATATTCCTAGAATTGGGATCACTGGGTCGTTTTGTATTACTACCATATCAAATGTAGTGGATTAACAACACGAGTTTATTATTTTGCTATTTTGTAGGTCAAGTGTTCAGGCATGCATGGCTGGTTCCTCTGCCCCAAGTCCCACCAACAGTGTATGAGAGTTCAAATTTCTCCACATCCTCACCAACACAGGTATGTTCTGGTTTTTCCTCATTATTATTATCGCAATCCTCATGGTTGTGAAGTGGCATCACATTGCAGTTTGGACTAATGAGTAATAATGTTGAGCATCTTGTTATGTGCTTATTTGCCATCTGTATGTCATTGGGGGGGGTCTATTCGAGTCCTGTTATTTTTAATTGGGTTATTTAACTTTTATTATTGAGTTATTAGAGTTTTTTAATATATTTATTCTTGATCCTGGACCCTTAGCAGATAAATTTATTGCAAATATTTTATCTCACTCTCTGGGTTGTCTTTTGCTTTATTTTCTTCCTATTTTATGGAGATATATTTGACATAAAACATTGTGTAAGTTTAAGGTATACAATGTGATTATCTGATATATGTGTACATTTCAAAATGATCACCACAGTAAAGTCAGTTAACACATCTATCACCAGATATAGTTCCCATTTTTGTGATAAAAACTTTTTTAAATATATTTTATTGATTTTTTACACAGAGGAAGGGAGTGAGATAGAGAGTTAGAAACATCAATGAGAGAGAAACATCAATCAGCTGCCTCCTGCAACCAAGGTCCATGCCCTTGACCAAATCAAACTGCAGGCCAATGCTCTATCCACTGAGCCAAACTAGTTTTGGTGATAAAAACTTTTATCAATAAAAGTTGGTGATAAAAACTTATGGTGATAAAAACTTTTATCAAAACTTTTTTACAATAATAATTTTTTTATTAATGTATGACATATGTACATATCTTCCCATTGTCCCCCCACTCCGATACATACCCTAACTGTCCTTTGGTTGATCTCTTATCTACCCCACCTCTCCCTAACCTTCCCACTGTAATTTGACAGTCTGTTTGATGCTTTACTGCCTCTGTATCTATCTTTTTGTTCATCAGTTTATAATGTTCTTTATTATCCATAAATGAGTGAGATAATGTAATATTTTTCTTTCATTGACTGGCTTATTTCACTTAGCATAATGCTCTCCAGTTTCATCCAGGTTGCTGCAAATGGTAAGAATTTCTTCTTTTTTATTGCAGCATAGAATTCCATTGTGTAGATGTACCATATTTTTCTGATCCACTCATCTGTTGATGGGCCCCTAGGCTGTTTCCAAATCTTAGGTATTGTAAATTGTGCTGCTATGAACATTGGGGTGCATAAATCCTTTCTGATTGGTGTTTCTAGTTTCTTAGGATAAAAACTTATAAGATTTACACTTAGCAATTCTCAAGTCTAAAGCACAGTATGGTTAAGTATAGTCATCATACTGTACATTATATAGCAGAAGTCATTTATCTTATGACTGGAAGTTCGTACTCTTTTACCATTTTCTATATGCACTCATCTGTTGATGGACACTTAGACTGTTTCCATACCTTGGCTACTGTAAATGCTACAGTGAGCACCAGAATGCAAGTATATCTTCATCATAGTGATTTGGCTTCCTTTGGATATACACCCAGAAGTAGAACTGCTGGATAATATGATAATTCTATTTTTATTTTTTTTTTTGTAACCATCTTACAGTTCCCATAGTGGCTGTCCCAATTTACAATCCCACCAACAGCGCATGAGGGCTCCCTCCTCTCCACATCCTCAGGAGCATTTGTTTTTCAGAATAGCCATTCCACAGGATGTGGCCTCACAGCTTATTGTGGTTCTGATTTGCATTTCCCTGATGATTGGTGATGTTGAACAACTTTCTGTTTGAATGTCTTCTTTGGGCAAAATGTCTATTCAGGTCCATTGCCCATTTTAACTGGATTATTTAGTTTATTTGCTGATGAGTTGTGTGTTTTATATGTTTTTAATATTCACCCAGACAGAAATTATTTTCTCCCATTCCAAAGGTTGACTTTTCCTTGTAATTATTTCTTTTAATGTACAGAAGCTTTTTAGTTTGATGTTGGGCTACTTGTTTATTTTGTTGCTTGTGCTTTGTGTGTTAAATCTAAGACTTGATTGCCAAGACCAGTGGTCGGCAAACTGCAGCTCGCGAGCCAGTTTGCCACTCTGTTGACTCATGAGTTTGCTGACCACTGATCTAGACTCTCCATTCCAATAATTACAGGCTGTTGTTGTTCCTTGTGATTAAGCCCCTAGCCCAGTGGTTGGCAAACGCATTAGTCAACAGAGCGGCAAAGCGCAGCTCGCGAGCCGCAGTTTACCGATTGGCTGAGACCAATGTCAAGGAGCTTTTTTCCCCTTTGTTTGTGGTTTCACACCTTACTTACTCCATTTTGAGTTCATGTTTGTGAGTGGTCGAAGACAGAAGGCCAGTTTCATTTGTGTGTGCATATCCAGTTCTTGGTTCCTTTGTCAAATATTAGTGGACCATGTAAGCATGGATTTCTGGGCTCTCGACTCTGTTCCTTTGATATATGTGTCTTTTTTATGCTAATACCATACTGTTTTGATTACTACAGATGAATAATACAGTTTGAAATCAGGAAGTGTGATGCCTCCCGCTTTCTTCTTTCTCAAAATTGCTTTGGCCATTCAGGATCTTTTGTGATTCCATACAAATCTTAGGATTGTTTTTCTATTTCTGTAAAATATGCCATTGGAATTTTGATAAGACTTACATTGAATCTATAGATGCTTTAATTAGTATGGACATTTTAATAATACTAATTATTTTTTATCCGTGAAGAGAAGATATATTTTTACTTTTTTTCTCCATGTCTTATTTCAGAATATAGATCTTTTAGCTCCTTGGTTAAATTTATTCCTATGTATTTTGTTGTTTTTGATACCTTTTCAATTTCTTAATCATCTCCTTTGAAAAACAAAAGCTTTTAATGTCAATGAAGTTCAAACTGACTATTTTTCCTTTGGGTGCTTGAGTTTGGATGTGGTATCTAAGAAATGGTTGCCCAATCTAAGGTCATGAAAATTGTGTTTTCTTCTAAATATTTTTGAAGTTTGAGTTCTTATGTTTAAGTCTGTGATCCATCTGAGTTGATTTTTAGGTGTTATTAAGTAGGTATCTAACTTCATTATTTTGCCTGTAGACATCCAGTTATCCCATCACCATTTGGTGAAAAGACTATTCTTTCCCCCATTGAATGGTGTTAAAAATCAACCTATACCCTGGCCAATGTGGCTCAGTTGGTTGGAGCATCGCTCCATACACCAAAAAGTGGCAGGTTCAATTCTCTGTCAGGGCACATGCCCAGGTTTCATGTTCAATCCCTGCTTGGGGCATATATGGGAGGCAACCGATCTGTGTTTCTCCCCCCCCACCCTTCCTCTCTCTAAAACCAATGAAAAGCATATCCTCAGGTGAAGGTAAAAAAAAATTGACTCTAAATATATGGTTCTATTTGGAGGTTCTATTGATTTATGTCTCCTTTTGCCAGAACTGTACTGTCTTTTTCGTAGGTTTGTAGTAAGATTTGAAATTGGGAGTCTTCCAATAGTATTTTCTTTGAAAATTGTTTTTAGCTTATCTAGGTCTCTTATATTGCACTATAAATTTCAGGATCAGCTTCCCAATTTCTGAAAGAAAATATGGCAGTTGCAATTTTAATAGGTATTGAATATGTAACTCAATCTGGATAATGTTTCTATCTGAAAAATTTTAAATCTTCCATTCCATGAAATCAATAAGCCCATTTAAAGAGGTGCTGCAGAATTGTGTATTTAGGTCTCCAGAATCTTGACTATAATCACAAATAGGGGTCCTTGTTTCGTAGCTACCTCCATACCCTATCAGTTGCTGTAACTGTAGGAGGATTTTATAGTTTCCTGGCTCCTTCATTAGTGGCGTAACATAAAATTTAAAACTAATTCTGATATATTGGTGGTGTAAATGCACATAGAACAACCACTATGAAGGAGAATTTGGTGACACCCATAAAACTTACAAGATACCATGGGAGAGTTTTTCCTACCAGGTCAGGCCAGCAAGCTTATTGTATGTCTCCCTTTCCCCCATCCTTTAAGTTAGGATGTAGTCCTTTGAGAGTCCCAACTTTCTGCATGTGTATCTTACTCATCTGCTATGACGTAAAAGCCTACTTCCTTGTCTCCTATCCCCAAGAAGGCACTAAAACCCAATTTGCTAGTTACTAGGACCAGCATTCTTCTCATCTTAATCCAGGCACTTTCAGCCTCAGTTCAGGTACTGATATTCTGATTTTCAGTTTTCTTTTGGATTTTTTCCTCTTGAGGATTTCCCCTCATTGGTTACAAAGGCAGCTATCCATTTCATAAAAATATTGCGTCCCCACTTTTCAATATTTCTAAATGCTTTATAGCAGAATGTTTTTTATAGTTATGTAATACAAAAATGACTAGTCTTTTAAATATAAACATATAGTATTATATTTATAATAAATCTGACAAATTTTATTTAATTAAATCTTTATTATTTAGATTATTACATTTGTTTCTCTTTTTCCCCTCCATAGCTCCCCTCCACCCAACTCCCACCCTTCCCTCTGCCATTACCCCCCTCCCAGTGACCTCATCCATAGGTGTATGATTTTTGTCCAGTCTCTCCCTGTATACCCCTCACCCATTTCCCCGAGAATTATCAGTCCACTCCCTTTCTGTGCTCCTCATTCTATTATATTCACCAGTTTATTCTGTTGATCAAATTTTTAATTCCCTTAATTTTTAGATTCACTTGTTGATAGATACATATTTGTTGTTCATAATTTTTTATCTTTTACCGTTTTCTTCTTTCTCTTCTAAAAGAGTACCTTTCAGCATTTCATATAATACTGGTTCGGAGTTGATGAACTCCTTTAGCTTTTTCTTCTCTGTGAAGCTCTTTATCTGCCCTTCAATTCTGAATGATAGCTTTGCTGGATAGAGTATTCTTGGTTGTAGGTTCTTGCTGTTCATCACGTTGAATATTTCTTGCCACTCCCGTCTGGCCTGCATCATTTCTGTTGAGAAATCAGCTGACAGTCGTATGGGTGCTCCCTTGTAGGTAATGAACTGTTTTTTCTCTTGCTGCTTTTAATATTCTCTCTTTGTCTTTTGCTCTTGGTATTTTAATTATGATGTGTCTTGGTATTCCTTTTATATGGGGTTCTGTGTGCTTCTTGGACTTGTAAGTCTATTTCTTTCACCAGATGTGGGAAGTTTTCAGTCATTATTTCTTTAAATATGTTTTCAGTATCTTGCTCTCTCTTCTTCTTCTGGCACCCCCACAATTCTGATCTTGGTACGCTTGAAGCTGTCCCAGAGGCTCCTTACATTATCTTCACATTTTTGGATTCTTTTCTCTTGTTGCTTTTACAGTTGACTGTTTTCTGATTCTTTATATTTCAAATTTTTGACTTGATTCTTGCATTCCTCTAGTTTGCTGTTAGATCTCTGTATAATATTTTTTATTTCAGTCAGTGTATGTTTAATTTCTAGTTGGTCCTTTTTCATCTCCTGTTGGGTCTCGCTAACTTTATCCAACTTTTCTAGGATATTCTTGAAAAACCTTGTAAGCGTGGTTTTGAACTCTATATCCAGTTGTTTGTTTTCCTCCATTTCTTTTGTTTGTGATCCCTTCCCTTGTCTCTGCATTTTCACTATGCCGAGAGAACTTCTGTGTTGGATTCAGCCTTATGATACCAGACTTGCAAAACTGCAGAAGCCTCTCTGTTGAGCTTGGGATGGGTGGAGTCTCAGGGCTTAAGGGATGGCCTTGCCTTCCAGTCAGCACCACTCTCCACAGCCCCTGAGTCTCACGTGAGTGGGTAATGGCTGGATTTGTCCCTGTGTGCGCATGCTCTCTCTCCCTCGCAGTGCCTCTACACTGCTGCCCCTCTGGCTCCCCTTCGCTCTGGGACCATATGAGTCTGGGTCCCAAGGGTTTCACCCGAAACCGGGGTTTAGTGAAGTTAGAAGTGACACAGTTGGGAGAGTCTGTCTCCCGCCCACTCGTGAAAGCCAGCGGCACAATCAGCAGTCGGTCCTCTGCACGCATTGCCGTGCGCATCACCAGACTTCTGATCTTTTGCGACTCCCCCAAATTTCCATGCACTTCTCCCTTTTCACAGTCCAAACTCCCCCTGTATGAGTTTTGGCTGGATCTGGGGTTTAGTGTTGTAAGATAAGGGGTTCAATGCCATTGAAGTCTCCATCTCCCTCCCACCAGAGAAAGCCAGTCAGGTTCTGTAGTACCCACTCTCTCCACACTCGCGTCTCCATACCAACAAATTGGATTAAAAACATGTTAAAGGTTTCAATTAAAAACTCAAGAAAAGTTCTTCTGTTTTAAGTTTCTTTCCCAGGTAGTTTTCAAAGAAATATATGACTACAGGGAAATGAAAGACATATGTAAAGAAGAGCAATGTCTCTGAGATAAATCTCATCTATTTTACGTCAAATTGGTCAATCAGAGAACGTGAAATTGAGCTTAACAGAGTTGCAAATACTTAATAAGCTGTCTTTAGTTCCTTACTGAGCACCTCAGCTTTTGATCCTCCTCATAAAAATTCATAACTAAGCTTAGATGTAGTAAAAACATTAATTCAAGTAGAAAATATGACACTTGATTCTATTTTTAGGGCCCCATGATAACCACAAATTTCTAGTCTGTCAAACTGAGCAGGCAGTTTTTAGAATTATTTTTTAATGTCATCTTAAAAAATAACATGAGAATGAGAATGAGAAAGCAAAGGATGTCAGTCAGGAAGCAGCATCATGAATAAAGACATTGGTAGGCATTCACCAATGTTGGCAGTTCTTTGCCTTTGAGCCAAAATTACCTTCAAAAATAGGAGACAAATCTTTAAAATTACCCAGAAGACAAATGAAAATTCAATAAATATTTGATCTAATATCCTGATTTTATCAGAAATTAGTTGTAGCTTTATGTATGTCTTATATATTGTCAACTAAGCATAAATGATTCAGGAGGCTTTGGCTAGAAAAAGAGGTAATACGGATTTATTTAAGCGTTTTAGGGTTTGCAAACCATAAAACAATTGGGCAGTACATAGAGTGTTCAAAGAAGAGAAAAGTTGAGGATTCTTAGAGTAAAAAGTACATTCTTAGAGGAATTGGTTCTTTATTCTTAGCCTCTGGATTGGTCTGAGATGGTGTTGCTCTAAATCACTGATGGTCTGAATACTCTATCATTCTTTCTTTAATCTTTCTGGAGGTTTGGTGTATATTCAGGATTTGCTGCAGGGATAGAAAGTTAAAAAGTTTTAGTTACCAGGCTAGTCAGATCTAGAAAATAATTGTTTCCTCACAGCTTAACCTACTTGATTTTAGTAATTTTTTTCTATTCCTCAATATCAATTCAGTGAGTTAACATTAATCAGTTGGAGATGGTGCTATGGATAGCAGTATGATTACAGCCACTAGAAATTTATTTAACATTCATGTGTCCCCAACCTATCATCTCACTGTCTATTGCTGGCAAGAGTTGCTGTCCAAAGATTACTTGTGAAGAAATATATTTATACAATTTCACTAAAAATATTTTAAACTACACCATATACAATAATAAAAGGAATATCTTACATAAATTATGGTACACCTACAAGACAAAGGACTATGAAGCCAAAATTGGTTTGGCTCAGTGGATAGAGCGTCAGTCTACAGACTAAAGGGTCCCAGGTTCAATTCCAGTCAAGGGCACATACCTTGGTTGTGGGTACATCCCTAGTAGGGGGTGTGCAGGAGGCAGCTGATCGATGTTTCTCTCTCATAGATTTTCTTTTTAATTTTTTATTAATATATTACATGTATACATCTCTTCCCATTGCCCACCCACTCCCATGCATACCCTAACTCCCCAGTGTCTTGTGTTCATTGGTTATGCTTATACACATGCATACAAATCCTTTGGTTGATCTCTTATCTCCCCACCTCTCCCTAACCTTCCCATTGTCAGTTGACAGTCTGTTTGATGCTTTACTGCCTCAGTATCTATCTTTTTGTTCATCAGTTTATAATGTTCTTTATTATTCATAAATGAGTGAGATCCTGTGGTGTTTCTCCTTCATTGACTGTCTTATTTCACTTAGCATAATGTTCTCCAGTTCCATCCAGGTTGCTGTAAATGGTAAGAATTCCTTCTTTTTTATGGTAGCATACAATTCCATTGTGTAGATATATCATAGTTTTCTGATCCAGTCATCTTCTGACGGGCACCTAGGCTTTTTCCAAATCTTAGCTATTATAAATTGTGCTGCTATGAACATAGGGGTGCAGAAATCCTTTCTGATTGGTGTTTCTAGTTTCTTGGGATAAATTCCTAAGAGTGGGATTGCTGGGTCAAATGGGAGTTCCATTTTTAGTTTTTTGAGAAAACTCCATACTGTTCTCCACAGTGGCTGCACCAGTCTGCATTCCCACCAACAGTGCACAAGGGTTCCTTTTTCTCCGCATCCTCGCCAACACTTGTCGTTTGTTGATTTGTTGATGATTGCCATTCTGACAGGTGTAAGATGGTATCGCATTGTCGTTTTGATTTGCATCTCTGGGATAATTAGTGACTTTGAGCATGTTTTGATTGTGTCTCTTGGCCTTCTTTCTGTCTTCTTTCGAAAAAATTCTATTTAAATCTGTTGCTCATTTTTCTTCCTTTTATTAAGTTGTGTAAGTTCCCTGTAGATGTTGGAGATTAAGCCTTTATCAGTGATAACATTTGCAAATATTTTCTCCCATACAGTGGGCTTTCTTGTTGTTTTGTTGATGGTTTCTTTTGCTGTGCAAAAGCTTTTTATTTTGATGTAGTCCCATTTGTTTATTTTCTCTTTAGCTTCCATTGCCCTAGGAGCAGTATCAGTGAAGAAGTTCTTTCGGCATATGTCTAAGATTGTGCTGCCTGTAGATTCCTCTAGTATTTTTATGGTTTCCCATCTTATGTTCAAATCCTGTATCCATTTGGAGTTTATTTTTGTGTAAGTTGGTGGTCTAGTTTCACTTTTTGCATGTATCTGTCCAATTTTCCCAGCACCATTTATTGAAGAGACTTTCTTCGCTCCATTGAATGTTCATGCCTCCTTTGTCAAATATTAGTTGATCATAGTGGTTTGGGTAGATATCTGGATTCTCTATTCTATTCCATTGGTGTATATGTCTGTTCTTGTGCTGGTACCAGGCTGTTTTGAGAACAGTGGCCTTACAATACATCTTGAAATCTGGTATTGAGATCCCACTTACTTTATTCTTCTTTCTCAGGATTGCTGTGGCTATTTGGGGTCTTTTTTTGTTCCAGATGAATCTTTGGAGAGTTCTTTCTAGGTCTGTGAAATATATCATTGGTATTTTAATAAGTAGTGCATTGAATCTATAGATTGATTTGGGTAGTATGGACATTTTAATGATGTTAATTCTCCCAATCCATGAGCATGGTATGCTCTTCCATCTGTTAACATCCTCCTCTATCTCTTTTTTCAGTGTCCTGTAGTTTTCTGCATATAGGTCTTTTACCTCCTTAGTTAAGTTTATTCCTAGGTATCTTAATCTCATTGATTTTCTAGCTCTCTCCCTTCTTCTCTGTAAAACATCAATAAAATATATTTTGGGGGGGAAAAACTTATATGCAAAGGAGAAGGAAATGTGCTTTTATAGTTTTATGTAAAAACTCAGAGGATTTACTCAGTTTTCCTGCATCTCCCCCATGAATACAGGAGATATACATGTCAAGAAAGTTCTATTTTATCCTCTTAATATTTTTATTAGAGGGTAGGCCCAGTCAAGAACCTAGAATAGTAGAGGGGAAATGACTTTTTCTCCCCCACAGTTTTGTGGCTTCCTGAGACACCATGCTCCCTTCATCTCCTGTAGATGGTATCCTTGAAAACTGGTACAAGCTGGTGGAGGGTAAGATTTCTTACCTAAATCAGCTCTCCTGAATTTCTATGTAACCTAGTGGAGAGAGGAAGGTAAAAAAAAATCACCTTCTCCCTTTCCGAATTCAGATTACAAGGAGATATAGTGGTACCTCAAGATACGAGTTTAATTCATTCTGTAACCTTGAGGCATGGGAAACTATGAGACACTCGAGTAGAGGTAAACTGGTGGGTTGTGTGCAGCCAGCCGATCTGCGCGAATACTCCTATCTCAAATGTTGCTTGTATTTCAAAGCAAAAATCGCTCACTCGACGGTTAGAATCTCAAAAATCTCGTATGTTAGGGCACTTGTATCTCGAGGTACCACTGTAATATTTTCGCGAACTAATTCCTTAGGTATAGCTTGGAGTGCTGGCAGGCACCACTTCCTTTGCTGAGACCCTTCTCCACCCAGGTGGTCAGCTCTGGTAGGTGCCAAATCTGTGCTTTCTATTAACCTGGCTAACACCATTCACTTGCTGGCACTGCCTAAGCCCCTTCCAGTGTCTCCTCCACACAAGACCTGCCAAGGTTTCTGCGGCAGACCTTTGTAAAATCTCCTCACGTTCCACAAACCCTAACAGTAGCAGCGAGCCTCAGCACAAATGGTGACTGGTCCCCACTTGCATTGTAGCTCCCATTGGGTGGTCCGAGCCTGGCATAAGCAGCAACCAGACTTGATCTGGAATGTTGCAGCACCAAGTCTTAAATCTGGATATCCAACTAGTGTCCCTTGATAGGTGAAAGGATAAAGACGATGTAGTAGATATGTAAATGGCATATGACTCAGCCATAAAAGAATGTAATCTTGTCATTTGTGACAGCATGAATGGGCCTAGAGGCTATTATGCTAAGTGAAATGTCAGACAGAGAAAGACAAATACCATATGATTTCACTTATATGTAGAATTCAGAGAACAAATACATGGTCACCAGATAGGTGCAGGGTTGATGGGAAGGGTGAAAAAAGTGAAATGGATTAAGAAACATAAATGTTCAGATATAATAGTCATGGGGATATGAAATACAGTCACTAAGGCTGTAATAACTATGTATGTGTCATATGTGTACTAGACTTATTGGGATGATCACTTCATAAGGTATATAAATGTCTAATCACTGTGCTGTACACCTAAAACTAATAAAATAGTGTAGATCAACTATAATTGAAAAATAAGAAAATGAAATCTACTAGGAAGGTCAAAGGCACAAGTAGCAAATTCTATTATAACCAAGTGTCACAGAAAGAACCAAATTTCTTTATCAATAATGATCTCTCACTGGATCTTTTAACCAGGCCATAGGGAAGCCTTATGTCCTTACAGACTTTATTTTACTCTGATGCTTTTGCAAAAGTGCTTCATCTTAAGAGACTTTTATGGAAAGGATTCTGACAAGTCAAGTATTAATTACTTGGAACTGATGAGTATAATTATAAAAATGTTGTGCCTTTTTCTTTAAAGCATGCTGGTTAATATTTTGTTTTTCTGGATTAAAGGCAGTCTTTTCTCTTGAGCTATATATGACTTATAGCAGCATGGTAAATTATAATTTTGTGAACGAAGATAAAACAATTACTTTTTCTCTCTACCTGATCCTGTCAGGATTTGGAAACTGTTAATAAGTATTCTTATTTTCATGGCAATATTATTTTTAGGTGTATAGCATAGTGGTTAGGCAATTACATACTTTATAAGTACCCCCCTTGGCAATATAGATAATTATAACAATTTATTTGAATAAATTCAATAAGAATGGTAACAGAACATCATTGGAAACACTGGTTTAAGTATCAAGGCTTTGACTGAAATTTCATATTTGAGAATTATGTGCATAGACTCAGATATGACCAGACAGCTTTATGGAACTAAAGTTGACTTCATGGAACCAATTAAGCCCCCTCAGAAAAGCCATGTGGTACTGGGCTTATAGGGTTCCCAGCAGCCTATCCAGAGAAGTAAGGAAGTTTACTTCCTGGCAGACAGAGGAACCTCAGAATATTTGGGGGATCCTGGAAAGAGAGGAATTGACCCAAATCTGTGTGTATTACAGGAAAACTCTGGTGGTGAATCCTCGGCTTAGCTTCCTGGCCTTGAGTGGCTTTTAAAAGTTCAATTTGAGATTCTTTATGAAAAAACAGCCTATGTGATCAATCACTATTCTTTTTTTATTAATTTTTATACATATCTCCCCATTGCCCCCCAGTGTCTATGTTCATTGGTTATGCTTATATGCATGCATACAAGTCCTTCGGTTGATCTCTTATCTCCCCCACCTCTCCCTAACCTTCCCACTGTAAATTGACAGTCTGTTTGATGCTTTACTGCCTCTGTATCTATCCTTTTGTTCAACAGTTTATAATGTTCTTTATTGTCCACAAATGAGTGAGATCATGTGATGCTTCTCCTTCATTGACTGGCTTATTTCTTGCTTCACTTATATAAATAACCAGGCTATGGTTATTGAGACTAGACTTCTTTTGGGAAAAAAAAGTAGTCTTGTTATGATTATATCTGAGGGAATTAGAGGGCGGTGGTGACTATAGGGGAAAATAGGTTTCAGTAGAAACTATAATACACACTCATGGAGATCAGATTCTAACTTCTGCTCATTGTCTTTGGGGGTGGGAAATGTTTGTATCATTTTCTCTACCTTGGACAGGAAGTCAGGTGGCATGGCCGTGAATAGGACATTTTCATTATGTTTTGAGACTCCTAAACAAATCTACTTAAGCGTGAACCATCCAAATATCTAGGGAAGTCCTACACAAAATGAATTCATTTTGCAGCTAAACCTCAAGCACATAAATTCATAAAACTGAATATATCCTGGGCCGTCTCCATCACTGAGCAGAATATGCCTTTCTCTTTGGAAGATCTGAATTGGAGAAATGGCACATTGCAGATGATTTGGATCATTTTGTATTCCCAAAATATGTCTCCATTCAGTTTACGCAACTTGAATAAACTCTCAGTGAAAAATGGTCTGTGATGATTGGTCATCACTGCACTATTTTGTATTACAATACAGTATCGTGTTCACCGTTATGTCATTTGTGGCTAGCACAGGACCTGGCATAAAGAAAGCCTCCAATAAATACATGGGAAAGAAATTTTAAGAAGTTAGCCTGGATACAGACTGCATTAATGCAAATCATGAGTGAGAATAGCAAAGAAAACCAATCCTAATCTTCTATTGAAAAGTATCGCCAATAGCACCAGATGCTGGTTAACTTCTCTTAGTTCCCTTATTTGAAAAATGAGGATGTTCTAGGTGTACAGTGCTGGAATTCTTTCTGGGTTTCTTCCTCTACACCCCCCAGCTTTACTTATGGGCCAAAACTTATCTGAGATAACTGACATGTTTTCTTTGTCAGTCTCCTCTCCTAGGCTCAAGCTACTACACTGGCTTTCTTGAAGATCTCTTCGTATTCGATTTTAACTGTCCTTTACATACAAAAATAAGAGTCTTGGACCATCCTAGTTAGTTTATACTACAGCCTCAAGTAGGCTACATATTTTTCCCCTTTCTGTCATATTTTAGCTTCTCTTCCTAACAATGAAACTAACTTGCAAGCCAGCTTCCCAAGACTGACCAAAGTCTGTGATGATATCTATATAATAAAAGCCTTAAGCGACCCTTATGGCCAAATGATCGGTCACTATGATGTGCACTGACCACCAGGGGGCAGATGCTCAATGCAGGAACTGCCCCCTGGTGGTCAGTGCGCTCCCACAGTGGGAGCGCTGCTCAGCCAGAAGCCAGGATAAGGAACAGTGAGCCGAGCGGTAAGGAGTGAGGGGTCTCAGACTGCAAGAGGGATGTCCACTGAACATCCCCTGAGAGGTTCTGGGGTACAGGCTGGGCTGACGGATCCATTCCCCCACCCCCAGTGCATGAATTATTTTGTGCATGGAGCCTCTAGTATACTAGTAAAATAAAGCCTCAGAGAATTTTAATTCCTATCATTGGCCTTACCAGCATGGTGTTTTAACAACTTACAAACCTTGGACAATCTCAATTACTAGCTTAAGCAAACAAACTGTAATGTAGCCTTTAAGATGACAGCATCTTCTCAAGCTAATAAACCTATCACCTTACTTGTCACTAATCTAGTACCTGACATAAACAAGCATATATTACCTTCCAGAAAAAAATGCTTAGTGTAGCATACATCTACTATTTCTATTTTCTTATCCATGAAGAGGTTTTCCCTTATAACTATCTTTTCCTCACATGTTCATACAAATTTAGATACAGCATGAAAGAACTAACTCTCTGACTACAACCATAAGATATATAAGAACAGAGTAGAATACAGCATATGGAAATATAAATTTTGTGTGAATAAGAAATTATGTACAATCCCAAATCTAAGGGTTAGGTTTGTTCAGAGATATGATGACATGGGAAGATTTTAACAGAAAACAGACAAGAAGATGAGTGAAATCAAACACCAGTTAACTAAAATGTTTCTGGAATGAGATCTACCAAATAATTTACATTCCTGGTTAATAGTAACTAGACTTTGTATGTTTTTGAAGAGTTTGTATGTTATTTATTTGATCCTCACAACTACTCAGGAAAGCAAGCCAGATGTAACTATTATCCCAATTTCACAAATGACAAAACGAAGGCTTAGAGAGATGCAGTTACTTATCAAAGATTATACCACCAGGAAATGATAAATAGATCTTCTAACTGAAAATTACTTCGCTTTTTCAATATACTGTATAACATTTTGATTAGCCAAGAGTTAACCCAAACCACTTTTTTAAAAATCCTAAAAATTGTTCTAAAGCATATTTATATACTTGATTCAGGAAGAAACAAGTTATGCTAAACATATGTAAATCTTGATAATGTAGATATGAAAAAAAAAATCTGATCTTGCTCATGGCTTAGTGGTTGAGTGCCAACTTATGAACCAGAAGGTCAAAGTTTGATTCCTGGTTGAGCATCGTCCCATGAACCAAGAGGTCACAGTTCGGTTCCTAGTCAGGACACATGAAGCTTTGATCTCCAGTGTGGCATGTATAGGAGGCAGCTGATCAATGATTCTCATCATTGAAGTTTCTCTCCAAAATCAATAAAACATTAAAAAACAAATCTAAAAAAATACTTGTATAGAAGAAAATATAAGCTTTAAATTTATGAACATTGGTCTCAGAGAGGTTTTAGTGACCTTGTTACCAAAGGCAAGGGAAAGAAAAACAAATTAATATGACTGCATCAAACTAAAAAATAATTTCTTTAGCTGTGCAGAAGCTTTTAAGTGTGAATAATCCAATGATTTATTTTGATAGTTGAGTTTTTCTTGTATTGAGTTTTTCAGAAGAGCAACAAATTCCATTCTTTTTAAAATCCGATATGAGTCTGTTTTGTAATCTAGAATCATCTGCAGTCAGAAAGATGGCAAGACAGTTGTACCTCATTGCTTACAATTAGTGTAAAATCATCACCTAGCCTAAACAAAATACCTATATGCAAAGAAAATGCATACATATTCATATACTGACATATTTTAAAAACCACCAACTAATTGGAAAACTTACAAAATTCGGGAAAATTGAAAGGAGAGTCATAATTCTAACATTAAATGAGTATTTGGAACACTAATTCATTGCCTGAGAAGCAATGAATCACATCTGAGTATCACTATTCTCCTCGATATTTACTCTGATATCCTTCTAAATGGTCCACCATAACCACTCTTATTTACTGAATAATGCCTACTAGGTGTACTAGTTAATAATGAGGATTTTTTTTCAATAGATGGAGTTATACATATGTTGATATGTATGCTATTTTGTTGTATTGATAATGCTTCAAAACTTCATGTCAAATTTACTGAAGGTGTTAACATCATACATATTTTTATGCTTAAAAATGTTGAATTTTGTACGAAATAAAAGCATTTGCTGGAAGTTTTAATTCTTACTTTATCTTGAAGAAAAAGTTATCGTATACTTTGGGAAGCTTGTGGTGAACATGCTCCATCTCAAGATACTTGTGAACATTGGTTTAAATGCTTTAAAAGTGATGATTTCGATGTGAAAGACAAAGAACATCCAGGTCAATTTGAAGCACGCTTTGATCATAAAACAACCAGAATGTGCCAGAAGACCCAGCAAAGTAATTTTGCTCTTGATGACTCACCATCACACCCTTCAAAACCAGTTAAAGACATGTTAAAAGATCTTGCCTGGGAAGTATTAACCCACCCGCTGTATTCACCAGACCTTGCTCCTTCAGATGACCACTTGTTCTGATGGATGGCACACGCACTTTCTGAGTGGTTTGCCTCAAAACAAGAAAAGTCCTATTGTGATGGTATCCACAAATTACCTGAAAGATGGGGGAAATGTGTAGCTAGCGATGGACATTACTTTGTATAAAGCACTTTCAATGTTTCTCTTTAAATTATCGTGTTTTCTTGGATTACAAAATCCATATTATTAACAGGTACACCTAGTAATCCAGTCAGAAAGACAAGTGTCACATTGTGGGAGCCCCTTTCCACGTCCTGCGTGGTTCGGGTTCTTAAGGAGGCCGCCCACAAATGAAAAGAGATACTAGAAAATATTAATTTGGCAATATTGGGGGGCCAGGCGGGAGCCTTCCTCTAGTGCAGCGGTTCTCAACCTGTGGATCGCGACCCCTTTGGGGGTCAAACGACCCTTTCACAGGGGTTGCCACCACATGAGGAACTGTATGCAAGGGTTACGGCCTTAGGAAGGTTGAGAACCACTGCTCTAGTGGATAGGACTACCCCTTGCTCTGGCCTTTTTCTCCCTTTTATTAAGACTTTGAGACACACCCCTAGCCTTTAGGCAGGAAATAACAAAACAGAAATTAACACGAAACAAACAGGTAGAGGTTGCTTTAGCTAACAATGTTTTCAACTAAACAGTGAGTGATTAGCTCTGACATTTCAGAGCAATTAAGGTTGACCAGCCTTCTGGTTACATCCATTTAGTGAGAACAATGTTTGGATCTATTTTGTTCATCAGATTCCACATATGAGTGAGATCATGTGATGTCGGAAACCAGAGACATAAAAGCATCAAACAGACCAACATATCTCAGAGGGAATGCAGAGGTGGGTGGGAAGAGATAACCAAAGAAGTTATATGCATAATCCATGGACACAGACTATAGAGTGGTAAAGACCTGAGGGGGATCATTAGAGTAAAAGGGGGGACATCTGTAATACTTCCAATGATAAAGAATAAAAAAAAATAGCAGTACCTGACATGTGCTAAGTATTCAATATACATTTGTTAGTAATAGTAGATAATTCATATTACCAAAAAAATAATCTCAAAAATTACAAGTAAAATGAAAGAATAAATGCATGTTAAGGGAAATAGAAAAGGGGGGAAATAGGTGACTATTTTTAATAATCACAAGCACAGGATTTGATTACAACTTAGTCCTTACACTGAACCAAACACTGACTTTCAAAATCCTAGTGTCGCCTTCTCTGTCCCACTTTTGTACGTAAATCAGTCTCCTCATATCCTTTGTCACAGTTCCAGACATATCCCACTGTAGAATACCAAAGCCATAGTCGTGTTTCCAGTGTTCACTTGTGAAAAGAAATGAAGATCTAGAGATCAACCGAAGGACGTGTATGCATGTCTATAAGCAAAACCAATGGATACAAGACACGGGGTGGAGGGTGCAGGTGAGGGCATGTCCTGGGGGGTAGGGGAGGTCAATAGGGGGGAAAAAAAGGAGACTTATGTACTCCTATTTGTAAAACTTTAAACAATGAAAAAAAGAAATTAAGATCAGCTTGTTGAAACCCCCTCTAAGCCTGCAGCATTAACTTATCGATGGCATAGACAGCCCCAAAGCACATTAGCCTCCACTGATTCATTAAGTGACTGCCTCAAGTGCCAGGCAAATGAACCCTGAAGGACATGGAACCGCTGACATTTCTTTTAAGCGTATGACATTTTAAAAGGATTCTGGTTATCCACTTATTCCACATTGGCTAAGTGTGCTGTCTCCAGCCTAAATCCTGATGGGCAGAATGAAATGAGCAAAAGGAAAACTTTTTTACCACAACCAAAGAAAGAAGAAGAAAATATCCAGGTTCTTTTATCTAAAGGCAAGGCGTCTGCCTTGTTGATTCCTTTTGGAAGAGAGCTGAAAATCCTAAAGGAAAAATGTCACAATTAATTGTCCCTGAGCAGAAAGGTACAAAAGTACTAAAAAAAAAAATCCTGGGGCCTCACTTTGTCAAAAAATAAAAATAAAAATTCTGAGATGTTCTGCATTAAATGACAGTGGCCGGAGTGAGATAAAGAAGCAGAACTCTGGGCCTGTTAATGGCTGAGGGCCAGCCAAACAAAAGCCTGCTCACATTCCTTCTGTGTCTGTTGGAAATTCAGGTTCATTTGCAGTTGCTATTTCTGCAATTATCCTGGCCAGACATCCTGGAGCTTCAGGAGTCTCCACTTCTTATTTACAGCAGAGATTTCTGGACTGCCGCCACATCCAATACACAGGCCGGACATTTCTCTTTGGAGGCCCTGCACCTGTCCATGGCTAATGTAAATTCTTTCAGGTGGCTTACATCTTACTCCCCACTCCACCACTATATGTTTCAAAAGGCTTGTAGCCGTGGCCAGTATGCTAAATGGTTAGAGCACTGGCCTGGGCGCCAAAGGGTCTTGGGATTGATTCTCGGTCAAGGACACGTACCTGAGTTGCAGGTTCAGTCTCAGCCCTGATTGGTCGGGGCACATGGAGAAGACAACCAATGTGTCTCTCTCTCTCTCTCCCCCTCTCTCTGAAAATCAATGCAAAAAAGCTATCATCAGGTGAGGATTAACAAAATATTTTTTAATAAATAAAAATGGCTGCAAATTCTGGAATGAGGAACATGTATGTCTTCTCTATCTACATAGCCATGCTACTAGTGGTTTGGACTTCATGCCCCAAACTGCTACTATTTGGCTAGCATTTATTTTTTCTTCCACTTATTTGTTTTTATTTTCAATTCTATTTTACTTTTAATATTATTTTGTATTAGTTTCAGCATAGTGGTTGATTAGCATTTGGGGCTCAAGAAATCTTTCTTTAAAAAATATTTTCAGCCAAAACCGGTTTGGCTCAGTGGATAGAGCATCGGCCTGCGGACTGAAAGGTCCCAGGTTCGATTCCAGTCAAGGGCATGTATCTTGGTGGCGGGCACATCCCCAGTAGGGGGCGGCTGATCAATGTCTCTCTCTCATCAATGTTTCTAACTCTATTCCTTTCCCTTCCTCTCTGTAAAAACTCAATAAAATATATTAAAATATTTTCAGCCATGGAAATTAGCATATTTGTTTAACAATAGGTATTGGTAGAAATCGTTGGAAATTATAGTCTTACTTAGGACTTTCAGATATTTCTTTTCACATGAATAATTCCCAAAATGAATATTTTAATGTCCATCTCAGAATAGCATCTAATCTCTCACTAGGATATATAATATTGACAAATAGGAAGTATTTATCAGATTGAAACCTCTTTTCCTGAAAGTATCAACCAACTATTTTTTCTTTCAAAGGCCAATGGTAGACAACTTCAGCCTAGAATTCAGAATGCCTTGAGTACATGCATTGAGCCTAAGCTGGTTCTTTGCTTACTGGCCCTTTGATTCCCAGAGAAGCCAATTATTTCCTTCTCATTGTGTTCCTGTCCCAGCCCTGGAGCTATTTGATTTATTGATCATTGTCTATTGATCATGTGCTTCCACATCTGTCTATTTTCTAGACAACTTTGACAACATAATATGCAAAGGAGCTTTATGTTACTAGAGGCTCAATGCACGAATTTCTGCTAAGGGACAACGTGGCCCATGTAGCTGGACCCTGGGGGGGGTGGTGCAATTAGGACCCAGATCGGGCCACAGTGTGCATCATAACCACTGGTTGTTCTGCCTTTCCAGTCACTGGGCTTTTATAGAGAGAGATAGTACTTGTTCAGTGAAATAGAATAAGTTTGGTTGGATTCTACTTTGCCTTAATTTATGAAGATATTCTAAGATCCTCTAAAATAACCAGAAAACAGTTGGGTGGTCCCTTTTAAGTACCAAGTTCTCCAATATTTTCAATGGTTTCCATGGGTACAGGTGGAAAAAAGTTAGAAAATAGGATACCACTCCAACGTTATAAGTTCTAGCACAGTGGTCAGCAAACTGTGACTTGTGAGCCACATGCAGCTTGTGAGCTGCGGTTTGCTGCTCTGTTGACTAATGAGTTTGCCAACCATGGCCTTAGGGGAAAATATGTAAAAAAACATTTTAATAGTGTACTAATGTCTTTAACCTGAAGTCAAAACTTCTGGGAAAGGGTAATGCCTTACACAGTGGTCAGCAAACTCATTAGTCAGAGCGGCAAACCGCGGCTCATGAGCCACATGTGGCTTGCAAGCTGCAGTTTGCCGACCACTGTTCTAGCATATACGTACAGTATATATTTTCTCCATAGAGACAGACTATCAGCATTTATCTTATATCATAAAAGGCTAATATGCAAACAGACCAAATGGTGGAACAACCAAACAACCGGTTGCTGTGACATATGCTGACCACCGTGGCGTTGACCTTGGTGGGATGGTGGAGCAGAGGTGCCAGACCAAGACAAGTATGAGCAGCAGCAGCTAGCCCCAATCTCCCCTCAGGGCTTCTCCACCTCCCCCTGCTCCTGAGGGGCAATTGGGGCAGCAACTGCCACTCACTCTTGCTACTGGCACTGGACCCAGTTATTCTATGCCATTAGTGGGTACAAGGCCGGTGCCAGCAGTGTGTGGGAGCAGCAGTGGTGGGAGCAGGGCTGTGGCAGGAGGGGCAAGGCGGGGGTGCTGAGGATGGGCCAGGACTGGCATGCCCCTGTGCCCACCACAGCCTCGCTGCCCACAGTTCCTTTCAAGGTGCATGAACTTGTGCACTGGGCCCCTAGTATAGTATAAGAAGACAGGGCTGAAATTCCTATGCTAGTTTAAGGAAATCATTTGAAAAGTTAAACTAATATACAGTCATGAGAATAAACAAATTATACTTTCCCACACAACATACATGAACCCCACAACTGAGTGAAAGAAATGAGATCACAAACAGTACATATGGTTTGATTCCACTTATTTAAGGGTTTAATACAGGTAAAGCAAATATATAGTTGTTGAAATCTACATAGTGGTTACCCATATAGAACAGGAGGTGAGTGAATTGAATAAGGAATAAAGGGAGTTTCTGAGAAGCTTGTTAAATTGTTTATTGATCTGGGTTTTGATTATATGGGGTTACCTTGGTGCCAATTCATTGAGCTCTATGATAATTATGTGTGTCTATTGCTACATGTATGTTACATTGCCATAAAAATGTCCTAACAATAAAACAGAAGAAAATTTGAAAAATTTTCGCCAACACCAAAAATAACTTGAATGTTATTGTATTCAGAATGAAATCAATAAGATTTAGATCAAAATAAAAACGTTTTAGAAGTTTTAAAGGGAAGATATCACATCAAAAAATTAATAAGAAAAAGCGTGCCCAATAATAAAATGAGAACCAACGTTGAAATACTGCTATAACTGAGGAAAATAAATCCCACACAGAAATTTAGGAGGAAGAATGATTCCAAACTATATAGAATTGTATTGCTCATCCAAACATTTCCTTTTACAGATGAGGATACTGAGGGACAGAGAAGCCACTTGCTCGAGCTCACCCTGTTGCTCTGGAGCAGTGTGGACACCAAAACCCCCCCTCTGCTCAGTCCTCGGCCTCCTGTGTAGATGAGAGCAACAGTTAGTGGGACTTTTCAACCACAACAGAAAGTAGATCGGGTAACGTGCAAGGTTAAGGGCAGGTGAATGGCCGCCGTGTGACTTTGCATTTTCCAGGGCCCCGCTCCTTGGGAATGTCACAGGAGTGACTCCCCCGGGGGCGCAGTGAGTCATAGAAGAAGGTTTGGGAAGGCAACTCCAGCTCCTGCTGAGAATTCAATGTAAGAAACGGAATCGACTGAACAGGAATAGCAACTCTGCGCATTGGCAAGACCACGGCCCAAGGATGAGCTGTCCCCGTTTTAAATGGTCTTGACGAATCTCCAGGTCGATGGCTAGAATTGAATGCAGAGAGTCATTTACCAAGATTAAACATTGGGGCCAGCCTTTACACAGGTCTGTGAGTACTGTGTGTGTTGAATAGGCCACGGCCTCTTCTCAGAAGGCCCCGTTGGGAGAATGACCTTGTATTAGGAGGGAGTGAAAGAGATATAAGAAGCCATTTCCACTCCCTGTGTTTCCTAAGTGATGACTGACACTAGGGGATGCCAACAGAGGAGCGCGAGGCGTTAGCAGTGAGACTAAAGTCACATGGACAGAGGGATTCATTTAGAAGGCAGAGTCAACAGAGATGGGGTGACAAGTGGGCACAAAGAAGAGTCAGAAAACTCCGCCTCGATGGGAAGGATACATCTAGTCAGGGGAAAGGAACGCTGCCTCCACAATTATGACTTCTGTTTTCAGCAAGAAACCAGGGAGGCACTTGACCAAAGATGCGAACTTAGGACGGCCGTGAGATGGGAACGGCGGAGAACAAAATGATGGCAGTGACTGTGAAATGACTCAGAGAAGTAAACGCCTTCATTATCATCTGCTTCCCAAGGCATTTTAAAGACGAGCATTTGAGACCCACTCATCATCCATCTCACAGGTTCCATTGGGCTTTACAGCGCGCAGAGCGATGGCAGCCACGTCGTGGAAGGAGGTGTCCTCAGTCTCCTGAGAATGCGGGGCGGGGGTGAGGCGGCTGCCTGCCAGTTCCCCGCTAGGGAACTAGTGGCTGCGACTGAGCACTCCTTGGAAATGGCAGTGTGCTCAAGCGATCGGTCGGGGGACCTCTGCCTTTGAAAGCTTGTCACAATTCAAGGGCTGTGGAAACTAAGAACACACTTAAGGAGACAGACGCGAAGGCACACAATGGTTATGTGTTGTTGGTCTTGGTCTCTCTCTCTCCCTTTGTGAGACCGGGGTTAGAGGAGGGTGTGTATGTCAGTTTCCCAATCTGGGGTCCCTGTGGGAGTAGGATAAGGGCTGGGTTATCTCACAGCCTGGAAGTATTAATAGTTTTCTATGTAAATCATAGACATGCCAGAAGTCCTAATCGTAGGTGCATGATTCATAAACCCTTGATAAGTTGCAGAATAGGTGCCCTCGAAAAACATCCGAGTCAAATCAGTACCCAGACACCTTATCCTTCTCTGGGTCATCCTCCATCCTCACCCCTTCCCAATGTATCTTCTGGGGTGCAGGGGTATACAGAGTGAGGTTTCATTGCTTTGTCTTGACAAAAGTAGCCTCCAAAAGAATGGCAGGAAGCTCAGATGTCAGTTTTCATGCCCCTATCGCTTCTAGAACTGAAAGCATTTCATCTGAACTGTATATCTTGTCATTGTCTGGCAAAACTCGAAAGCAATGACATATATACATGTGAATCTACACACACGTGTGGCATAAATCCATCAATTTGTATTGTTGTGATCTCCACACTGCAAGATACTAACTGTAATATATGGCATCTTCCAAACTTCATCTCTCTTGGATAGACAGCTTCTCTAAACAAAATTAAGAATAATAAACACAGCACCTGGAAGTCATGCCTCATCCTTCTCTTAACATTGTGGCCTTAATCCAAGACATTATCTCATCTGGCCTATCTCTCAGACTTCTGTCCATCCACTGGAGGGTTGCATCAATCTAGGAATGTTCTTTTTGCATGTTTTTTACTTTCACTGGAATCCCATCTCAAGGCTGTTGGCTTCTCACCTTTATCTCCAAAGCCTTCCCCAGTTACATGAATACTGAGTTTATATAAACAAGTGCAAGAATAGCGGAAAATGAGAGCTTGCTATAAAGATATTCACTTGATGAGGGCCATTTCTATGTGGCCAAATGAAACCAGACACCAAAATTTAATTTGTATATATCTACACAGCCAGGCTACCTGGCAAGGGTCTGAAATAACAGTTCTGTTTCTTCCATGCCAGTAAGACTACTCTGGAGAAACTACCAAGTAAGTTCTCAGAGTCCTGTGTTCAAGTTTTTCCAATTCCAAAAGGATGGTGCATATTGGTCAAGAAACTAAACATGGCTTTGTCTTTCTCATCATTTATCATAAATAAATCACATAAAAGCCTCCCTTTACCCTGACTCACCCAGAGACTAACCTGGGTGTGCCTTTCTTTCTAACCCAGGTCCCTCTTTAACATGAGACATCCTTGATCCTTCCTTCACAGGCAACTCCAACTCCCACCACAGCCCAATCATTCAATAGTTGTGCTGTGAAATTTCATGAAGGCCTTTTGAAAAGCTAGAGGTCGATTTTAAACCAACATGGTGGCATAGGCGAACACCTAAACTGCTGCCTCGCACAACAATTTCAATACTACAACTAAAAGACAGAAGGGACACCATCCGAAACTACAGGAAAGCTGGCTGAGTGGAAATTCTACAACTAGAAGTAAAGAGAGGGGCTCACGGAGACTCAGAGGAGCTGCAAAAAGCTGAAGTACGGAGACATGCACAAGAAGAGAATGGTTAGCAGAGTGCCTGGCTGGCTTCCTCTAACGGGAGACAGAAACTCCCAACTGCACTGAACCTTAGTTCTGGGTGAGACGCATACTGGGGGAGTCTGGACTGTCATGAAAAGGGAGGAGTGCACAGAAACTTAGGGGAGCCACGAAAGGCAGTGGTCTGGAGGCACACACAAAGAGGACTGACTGCTGATTGTGCCCCAGGCTTTCTCTAGCGGGAGGAAAACAGAACCTCCCAACTGCACTGAAATCCAGGTCCGATTGCACTGAACCCCAGTTTTGGGCAAGATCCTAAGGACTCAGACTGATACGGGTCCCCAGAGTGCAAGGAAACTCAGGGGAGCCAGAAAGGCAGAGGACTGGAACAGGGCGTGCGTGTGCATAGAGAGAGCTGCAGCAACTACTAAGGGACACTGAGACCCAGGGGCCGCCATATAGGGCAGGGCTGCCAGGAAGCCAAGCCTGTCTGCTCAGCCTTGAGATTCCATCACATCCAAGCCCAGCACAGAAGCTGTTGCAAGACTAAAGGAACACAAGAATCAAGTCAAAGATTTGAAATGCAAAGGAGCAGAAAACACTCAACTGGAAAAGCAAGAAGAGAAAAGAATCCAAAAATGTGAAGATAGTGTAAGGAGCCTCTGGGACAACTTCAAGCATACCAACATCAGAATTATGGGGTGCCAGAAGAAGAGAGAGAGAGAAATACTGAAAATCTATTTTAAGAAATAATGACTGAAAATTTCCCCCACCTGGTGAAAGAAATAGAATTACAAGTCCAGGAAGCACACAGAACCCCAAACAAAAGGAATCCAAAGAGGACCACAACAAGACACATCATAATTAAAATGCCAAGAGCAAAAGACAGAGAATATTAAAAGAAGCAAGAGAAAACCAGTTAATTACCTACAAGGGAGCACGCCTATGATTGTCAGCTGATTTCTCAACAGAAACTATGCAGGCCAGAAGGGAGTGGCAAGACATATTCAAAGTGATAAATAGCAGGAACCTACAACCTAGTTTACTCTATCCAGCAAAGCTATCATTCAGAACTGAATGGCAGATAAAGAGCTTCACAGATGAAAAACTAAAGAAGTCCATCATCTCCAAACCAGTATTAAAGAATACCTTTCAGCATTTCATATAAGAAAAGGAAGAAAAAGTTAAAGATAAAAATTATGAACAAATACATATCTATCAACAAGTGAATCTCAAAATTAAGTGAATTGAAAATATGACAAACAGACTAAACTGGAGAATATAATAGAATCAGGGGCAAAGAAAGGGATTGGTCTGACAATTCTCAGGGGTAAAGGGGTGAGGGGGTGCAGGGAGAGACTGGACAAAAATCATACACCTATGGATGAGGACAATCGGGGGGAGGTAAGGGCAGAGGGTGGGGTGGGAGCCAGGTGGAGGGGAGCTATGGGGGGAACAAAGAGGAACAATTGTAATCATCTGAACAATAAATATTTTTAAAAAGAAAAGAAAAGCTAGAGATCAAGGGTTCAGTTGTAAGCCTTGGGTAAACTACTTAATTTCTGAAGCCTTTAATTTTCCAATCTGTTAAGGAGGAATCTAGAGTCAATTACGATAAAAGGTTCCTTCAAGTTTGAAAAAGAATCCAAAAATGCTAGATGAAAGGAGGAAGAAAAAAAGAGAGAAATAATTAGCTTATCTGTCTTTGGAGCTATAAGCTGCTTCCCTTCCACTGCCCATCTTGCCCTAAGCTTGTCTGTCATCAAAAGCCCAGAGCCTTGTCTCTAGCAAGACATACTCTCAAGACAGAATTGTCAGTTATTGCCGTACACCATGAACTCATTCCAACCAGAGTCTATAACCTAGCTCTAATTCTCTTAATTATCCTTAAACTACTAAATGCGATACCACTTTCAGGCATCTTGTCAATAAAACTTTATTCTCTGAATAGGATGAGAGATAGAATATCCTTAGAAAATAAAGAAGGGTCTAACTCAATTGCCCATACTCTCTTAGCAAAATATCAAACTTTCAAGGAAAAGATTAGGTACCAGTTTTAAGAAAACCTTTTTAAAAAAAGATACCGTGTCCTAATAAATTGCAAAAGAAGTAGGGAATGGAGGCTATATTTTGCAGAGCATCTTTCCATTATCCCTGAAAATTGGTTGACCTTTAATGTGTGCGTGTGTCTAACCACTGAAGCAGGTTGGAGAGCAGGACATAAATCCAGGGAAAGACACTTGAGATAATGGGAGGGCTCCCCCTATTTGTATCATTGAGGATCCTGGCAGGAAAGACAACGAAACACTCAACTGGGGGCTAGTTTAACAAAGGACTATTTAAGGGAATCCAACAACGGATAATCCACTACTCTGAGGATAGCACAGCAGAGAGCTGTTACCACACCCAAACCTGAAAAAGTGCCCTGGCCCAGTGTGGCTCAGTTCATTGGGCATTGCCCATGCATTGAAAGGTTGCCCATGAGATTCCTCATCAGGACGCATGCCTGGATCATGGGCGCAGTCCCCAGTAGAAGGCATGAGGGAGGCAGCCAATAGATGTTTCACTCTCACATTAAAGTCTCTCTTCCCCCTTCCTATTCCCTTCCTCCCTCTCTAAAACAATCAATAAAATTATTTTTTAATATATTTTATTGATTCTTTACAGAGAGGAAGGGGGAGGGATAGAGAGCCAGAAACATTGATGAGAGAGAGAGACATCGATCAGCCACCTCCTGCACGCCCCCTACTGGGGATGTGCCCACAACCAAGATACATGCCCCTGACCGGAATTGAACCCGGGACCTTGCAGTCCGCAGGCCGACGCTCTACCCCCTGAGCCAAACCGGTTTCGGCTAAAATTATTTTTTAACTGAAAAGGCAAGGCACAGACCAACGAACCGGAGTCACAGCCTTCAGCCCAGGAAGCCCATCCACAATCACTGGACTGGGTGGGAGCTGAGATTAAAAAAAAAGTTTCTGGTCTTTTCTTCCTGCCCACCCTGCTTGTATTGGTGCCTCACACTGGGCACAACCAACTGGAAGCCGAGGGACAAGTGGGCCCATTGAGACAATCCACAAAAGCTAGCCTCCTGGGAAAAGAGCAGAAGCAGACCTGCGATGGCAAGTGGAAAAGATCTAGCCGGCTACTCAGAGTTTGCTGACAAGCATGACAACTTCCATCCATGCCAACTAGAGCTGGTAAAGCCCAGGTGTGACCATGGTTTTACCAAGTCCTGCGTGCATCTCTGTTCTTCTCCACAGGTTTGCCCCGTCAGAATAAGCTCCAGAATCCCCATGGAATGGCAATGGATTTTTTTTTTTGAAATCAAGTGTGCACATGCAATGGTTAAAATGTGTATTTTTAACTTTAGAAAAGTAATGGATTAAAGTCTGTTAATGTGAAATAAATCTCCAATTTAAATTGCATTCCTGGAGGGGATAAATGGTGATAGAAGGGAGACGACTTATGGTAGTGAACACACAATACAGTGTACATATGTGTTGTGGAATTGCGCATCTGACACCTGTATAATTTTCATTTTGTCAGTGTCACCCCAATAAGATTCAATAAAAAGAGGGGGGGAGAAAATAAAAAGAACTTGGGTATCTTCTCCAATTGGATCCATCTTTTTAAGAGGAAGTATTCCGCTAGATAAGAGTACCGTCCTGCAGCTTTCAGCCATCACCCCATACTTGAAAGAAACTGTGCCCTCCCTCCGGGACTTTATGAGGAAACACCAACTAGAAAGATCTGTTGGACACAAAAGCAGAATCTTTCCCTCCCTCTCTCTCCTTCTGTTCTCTTTTTCATCTCCTTTTACTCTGGACATTAAACATGAATCAGATTGTAAAAATTAAAGCCCCATCTTCACTTTAATGAAGTCCAATTTCAGTGCTGATGAAATACTTGACAGCAATGTGCGCCTGTTTACTCTTCCCTGAAATGGAAGCTCTAGCCAGAATTCGGGGGGAAATTACCCTTTCCAAGAAGCTAATGGGATCATTTTATTCCCTTTGAAAAAACCAGGCCAGAATAACCACAGCTTTTATTTCACTGAGAGGCCTAACTAGTATCCCTTTCTATGTAAAGACCCTTCTTGCTTGGGAACGAACTGTCAAAAGACCGTAGGTTTCAAAAGAAGGATGGATTTCAGACAAGCCAGAATGATGTCCAATTTCCTGGCGTCCAGATGGTTCTGTCAGAGTTGTCTTCGGCTGCTTGATTCCTGCTGATTTTTTTTTTCCTGAGAGCTAAGTAGATGTGGGTGATAGGAATGCAGCAAGCAACCCCAGGAACCCATCTGAAGGACTGCAGAAAAATGTTCTAGAACATGTACCCACCCCGATCTGTACTTCTCTGACGAGGTAGGACTCTGAAGCCATGGCAGAGCTATGTTCTCACCACACCCGGACCCCAGGGGATTGGACCAAAAGTGGACACTTGACTCAGGGAGACCAATTCAGAGTCTCGATTAGCAGAAACACATCTTTCACCAGTTGGTACTGGGACAGAGAAAGGCCAGGACAACTCATTGTCCTCAGGCAGTCATTTGGTCAACTTAACTGCAGGCCACCATCAAGAGGCAGCGATGACATGCCACACAGAGCAGCAGCAGAGGCCTTAAGAACAAGAAAACTATAAAGCTAGTAACATTGCCGAAACCGGTTTGGCTCAGTGGATAGAGCGTCGGCCTGTGGACTGAAAGATCCTGGGTTCGATTCCGGTCAAGGGCATGTATATTGGTTGTGGGCACATCGCCAGTGGGGGGCGTGCAGGAGGCGGCTGATCGATGTCTCTCTCATCCATGTTTCTAACTCTCTATCCCTCTCCCTTCCTCTCTGTAAAAAAATCAATAAAATATATTTTAAAAAATAAAATGCAAAACTATAAAGCTAATAACACATTAGCAGATATAAAAGACTGGGTAGCCCCTGGGAGAGAACTGAGAGGAGGGGTATGCCTTAGCTTATATGGAATTTCCAGAACCTGTTTCCACTCCCTCGTCAGGCTTGCCCTTCAACACACCCTTGGTAAGCCTCCAGGGAATGTCCTTTGTAGATGAACCCACGTTGGATTTTACCACCAAAGTGATGCGTGGACATAATGAACTCCGAAAAACTCGAATCGAGCATCTCAGAGCTGAGGCTTCCAGAAGCAATCCTTTCCCACGGGGATTCCTACAAAAGGGGTGGACATGGTTCTCGAATACCAGGATGGAGGCCATCGGAGGGGATCTTTCTGTAGCATCAGAGGCGGCCAGAGGATTAGCAATCCTTCCACAGAAGATGGAGTTACGTGTGGCAGCTGTTCATGTTTTATGGGGGGGAAGGGGCACGTCGGGGATAAGGCTTCTTCGAAACACTTGCCTCATTACTCTGTTCTTTGTCAACACTTGACGTTTAGTAGCACTCTGAGAGGCGTATTTACATTCTGCTGTCAGCCTGCTTTATGCATCAGCCTCATCTTCATTGTAAGTTCACCAAGCTTATGACGTTGGACTGACCCTACCAAATCACGTGTTTAATGCAGTAAGGATGAGACATTAAAGTTAATTTGTAAAGCAGCGCCTTATAAAATATGTAACATGTTCTATGAAATTACATGAGGTACCTACATTACTCCCAAGTCCTTGCTTGTTGACTCAGGTGATATCTGCAGGTAATAACTGAGTTCGGGGTAATATGTCGCAGAGGCTTTTAAATATTCTACTGTAGTCAGCTCATCAGCGACTCGGCGAGTTTGGCAGGGAAGGCAATAGTAAATTCATCGTAAATGGAAAATGTGAAGTTCGGGAAGTCAAATGCAGCTACCGTTAATACGTGAACAAATGAGGACACAGATTTAGAAGCTCTAACTCTGAGGCCTATGTTCCTCCCTCCACACAGAAGAAGGGTAGAATTGTGCAGAATGTCTAAAATGCAGTCTTTGGTGTGACCTAATTAACATAGGTTCTTGCTACAGCATTGCCAGTTTAATAAAACATGAGGGTAAGACTATGTCTGACTACTGTTCATGTCTGCATTCCTAAAAACCAGAACTGTATGGGCTACATTTAAGGTGCAGGGTTTGGCCTGGTTTTCCAAAAGCAAAAGCGTGAGATAAGAATTCATCTGAAGAGAGAAACCAAGATGGCAGCATAGGTGAACACCTAAGCAGCTGCCTCGCACAACAATTTCAAAACTACAGCTAAAAGACAGAACGGACACCATCCAGAACCACAGGAAAGCTGGCTGAGTGGAAGTTCTACAACTAGAAGCAAAGAGAGTGACTCACGAAGATTCAGAGGAGCTGCAAAAAGGTGAGAAACTATGCAGGCCAGACAGGAGTGGCAAGAAATATTCAACGTGATGAATAGCGAGAACCTACAACCAAGAATACTCTACCCAGCAAAGCTATCATTCAGAATTGAAGGGCAGATAAAGAGCTTCACAGATAAGAAAAAGCTAAAGGAGTTCATCACCACCAAACCAGTATTATATGAAATGCTGAAAGGTACTCTTTAAGAAGAGGAAGAAGAAAACGGTAAATGTAAAAATTATGAAAAATAAACACATATCTATCAACAAGTGAATCTAAAAATCAAGTGAATTGAAAATCTGATGAACAGAATAAACTGGTGAATATAATAGAATCAGGGGCATAGAAAGGGAGTGGACTGATAATTCTCAGGGGGAAAGAGGTGACAGGGAGGTGCAGGGAGAGACTGGACAAAAATCATACACCTATGGATGAGGACAATGGGGGGAGGTAAGGCAGAGGGTGGGGTGGGAACCAGGTGGAGGGAAGCTATGGAGGGGAAAAAAGAGGAACCATTGTAATCATCTGAACAATAAAGATTAAAATTAATAAAAAGAATTCATGTGAAGATGGTTTATTAGGAACTACCCCCAGGAAATTAGTAGGGACTTGGGAAAGGAGAAAAGGGAGAGAAGGAGACCAGGCAAGGATAGGACATTAATTCCCAAGGATGATTGTTAACTTTGGCTCATCCACAAGGGAGCTCTGGATATTGTCTAGGTCACACCCCAGAGTTGTCCCTGTTCGGGGATACGATAACTGGACCATTTCTTTCTTCCCACCTGTCAATTATTGGTTAATGGATGCCCACAGGCGATGCCAATTCCCAGGCCCTTTGGTTCTTCAGCAAAGTGGGTCCTGGCAGCTTGAAAACCACCCTTTGAGAGAGAGACACAGACCGTGGATTCTGGGAGTTGTGTGCAAAAAAAAAAATGTGTAAAGGGATCCAAGGGAATATGGACAAAGTACTGACAGAATCTTGTCCAGCGGCTCACCAACTGTTTGTTGCATGAAAGAAATAAAGGGGGTCGGAGATTGGAAAGAAGAAGGAGGCAGGGAGATGGAAAGAGGGAAAGAAGAAAGGGGAATTAATGCATCCCAGGTGCTGAGTAATATTTGAGCTAAACATCTTGGCAATTTTTGCAGAAAGCCATGTTTTTCTCCATTCGAGAGGAAGCTCAGAATGGTTAAGTAATTTGCCTAAGGCCACACAGCTTATAACCAAATAACAGTAGAACCAAATTCAGACAGGTCCATTTAGCTCCAGAGCCTCTGTCCTCACTTTCCAGCACTCCACTCCACCACACTGCGCTGCCATTCACACACTGCCTGCCTTACATGCAAACAGTGTAGCCTGCCTTTTCAACTCGCCAACAATGAGTTCCCATGGGGCCCTTTGCAGGATCCACATTCCTTGGCCTCATGCATGTATGTTCTCTTATGCCCTAAGACCCTGTCCATTTGCAGGAAGAGTTGGGCATACGATCCCTATGCAAAAGCAATGGGAGGTGCCAAGTCCTAATGAAGAGTGCAGTCTCCGGGCAGATCCCGGCATTTGCAGCAGACTGCAGTTTGGGGAACATGTCTGTGTTTCCCCGAGCATGTCTGCTCGGAATGTATGAGCCACAGCCTCCTAGGGATTTTCCATCACTTGTTTATATTGCGCCTGGATCTACTTGAATGAGTTTATTATAAATAAGATCGAGTGATGAGGTTTCTTTCATGAATTGAGACTGAAAATTGGTTTTAAATATTGTTTTCGGCTCCAGACTAACTATAAATGGCATTTAGACTGATTGCACTATTAGTAGGTAAAGGGTGCCGAGTTTTTAAGGGATTACAACCTGATTTAATATAATTATGAAACCAAATTATAATCACAGGGGTTTGGTAGGAGGTTATAGGAAGCAGCCGTTTTCTTTTTTCCGTATACTACTGGAGTCTACCCCATTTAATATACAATTCTCTTTCAAAGAAGAGAAAAGGAAATACAGTGGTACCTCGAGATATGAGTTTAATTCGTTCCGTAACCTTGAGGCGTGGGAAACTATGAGATGCTCGAGTCGCGGTAAACTGGTGGGTCGTGTGCAGCCGGCCGATCCGCGCGATGACTCCTATCTCAACTGTTGCTCGTATTTCAAAGCAAAAATCGCTCGCTCGATGGCTCGTATCTCAAAAATCTCGTATGTTAGGGCACTCGTATCTCGACGCACCACTGTAAACCCGCAAGTGTTCCTAGAGCTGAGTGCTCTAGTTGTGGCATGACCTAATCTCTTTCAGGATCCTTCTAGCTGTGATGTCTTCTCCACCAGTCTCCATCACATCCATCCAATTTATCTCATTAAATGTCCTAACCGCTCTCTTAACTTTAATTCTACAAAAGGATGAGTCCAAGGCTAACAGGGCTGGACTGGGTCCATGAAGTGTCTCCTCTTGGGCAAAACTGTAAAATCATATTGAATTTCATCTTTCCCTTCCTTTCTTGGGGCCTCTTTCCCCACCAGGGTTCCCAAAGTGCTCACACCCTAAAACACTGATGAGTGATAATCACTTGAGCTTTGAAGCTATCTCCAAGGCACTGCCATTTACAGAACAACCACCAAACAAACAAACAACAAATCTTAACCTAAAAGGACAGAAGACAGTGTGGCAATCTCATGAGGACATTGGTCAGGATAAAGCTTCTCAAAGCAGTCCATGCAAGCTGTAACCTAGTCCATTTGATGGGGCATGTAAACAAACAAATATGCCTGTTCAGTAGTGTCTCCTTTTAGTAAGAAATTTAACCATGCTCATTTTACCATCTGATTTGTATCAAGTATAATTGGCTCCTCTTCAAAATGGAAAAAAAAAAACAACCTAGCACATATATCCTTTTATTTAATTCTTAAAATTCTCAATAATATATTGATTTTAGAGAGGGGAAGGCAGAGAGAGGGGGAGAGAGGGAGGGAGAGAGAAACATCGATGTGAGAGAGAAACATTGATTGATTGCCTCCCATATGTACCCCAACCACAACCTAAGCATGTGCCCTGACCAGAATCAAATCCCCAACCTTTTGGTCCATGGGACGATGGTCTAACCAACTGAGCCACCTGGCTAAGGTGCACATATATCTCTTTTAATCTCCCTTAGACACATCAAAATAACCTCAACTTTTTCTTAGCTGGCATACAGCTTACCACAGAAGCATAAATAAGTCCCATGGGGCCTAGCTTACTTCGTAACAATTATCCATCCAACCTGTATATTGACGAGCAGTAATAAATAGCTGTTGTTTTAAGCCATTGTGTTTGGAGTGGTTTGTTATGCAGCAATAGCTAACTGGTACAGGTCTTGTCCATCATAAATAAATCAGCATTAGTACAAGGCTTGCACAAGAAAAGAAGTCCCCTATGCTCTTTTATTATTTGATCTATGAAACGTTGCAAAGAGGATAAGTTTAGAGACTGCTCATGATTTATGAAAAGTAAGCTTTTAAATTATGTTCTGTTAAATAGAGACTGTAAGAATAGCCCACTTCAGCAACCACCATCTTTGTATTTTTCTATTGTTTTGGGGTTTTTTTTGTTGTTGTTTTTAAATATATTTTATTGATTTTTTACAGAGAGGAAGGGAGAGGGAGAGTTAGAAACATTGATGAGAGAGAAACATCAATCAGCTGCCTCCTGCACGCCCCCTACTGGGGATGTGCCCACAACCAAGGTACATGCCCTTGAACAGAATCGAACCTGGGACCTTTCAGTTCGCAGGCTAATGCTCTATCCACTGAGCCAAACCGGTTTCGGCTGTATTTTTCTATTGTTAAAACACTTAGCCATGACATTCTTGACTCCTGTGGCCCAGAGATATTCTCTGCTTCTTACTACCTATCGATTATCCTGGATAAAAGGAACATGGAAATGGCAGCTCTGAGTTTATACTGGAAGATGCACATTCTACGAGTTAGGCCCAAAGCAAACACCTTCCCCTATACCTGATGCCTGAAATTATTCATAAGGAACGACCTTAACCATTTGTGTTAGTATAGATATCTATCTCTGATTGCTAGCCAGTTTTCCTAGAAATTATCTGACCATGGCTTAGAGGTCTATCTGTGTTTGACCAATACTAGATACACTGGGGACTATGAGTTTTTCAAACAATAACCTCAAAGCCTGGTGTTTCTCTATAAATAATATGTGCATACTGTTTTTCTAATGGATTAGGCCTTATCTCTTATCCCAGGGAGCCAAATTTAAAAAAAAAATACTTCTTGGAATATCATCTGAAAGTTTTCAAAGTGTTTGCAAATCTCATTGTGTCTTCATTCCAACCTTGAAAGAGAGGGAACTAAGAATTAGAAAATTTAATGAGCCTGCCCATGGTCATACCAAATAGTTAAACACAAACATTCGTTTGACCACAAATTCCTATTTATTTTTCTTTTTTAAAAAATATATTCTATTGATTTTCCACAGAGAGGAAAGGAGGGATAGAGAGCTAGAAACATCAATGAGAAACATCCATCAGCTGCCTCCTGCATGTTCCCTACTGGGGATGTGCCCGCAACCAAGGTACATGCCCTTGACCGGAATCGAACCTAGGACCTTTCAGTCTGCAAGCCAATGCTCTATCCACTGAGCCAAACCGGTTTCAGCCCTATTTATTTTTCAAGGCCAATTTTAAATGTCACTACCCACTCTATGAAGCCTCCCAGACACCACAGGCAGTGGTGCTATAGCTCTTTAGGATACTACTGTGTGTTTTAGTTATTGGTAATGATGCCCCAGCTAGAAGATGGTTTTCCAAACCTCGAGAAAACCATGTCTTCTTGGTTAGGATAGCTCAGTGCTCAGTATAACACAAAGAGCTCTTCCATACCTGTGTAGTCGATGCCTTAATTGATTCACAGATGATATTTTTTAGTACAAATCATATAAATATCCTCTGGCAGGAGTAGAGGAAAACAGAAGAATCATGGTGCCAAGAAGGTAAACAGAACTCAGGGTGAATCTTCTGACACTCAATCACCTTGGATAGGTCACGTCACCTCACTGAGCCTCCACTTCCTTATCTGCCAAGCGTTGCTTCTACAACCACATAGTTAAGGCTAGTTTCCAAACGTTTGATGCAACTACAGTCAGAGAATGGGAAAGAAAAAAGAGGCAACTGAAAGTAAGAGGTAGTGCCCTAGCTGGTTTGTTTTAGTGGATAGAGCATTCGCCTGTGGACAGAAGGGTCCCAGGTTCGATTCCGGTCATGGGCACATGCCTGGGTTGCAGGCTCAGTCCAACGTGCAAGAGGCAGCCAATCAATCAATGATTCCTTCTCATCATTGATGTTTCTACCTCTCTCTTCCTCTCTGAAATAAATAAAAATATATATTTTTTTAAGTAAGAGGTAGAAAGGGACCTTGGCAAGTTTCATCATGTGATAAGAACTATAATAATTTTGAGACTCTGTAATTAATCATTCAGGGAACAACATTCAAAGGCCTACAATGCATAAGGTGCTAGTCTCTGAGCATGGAGCTGAATGAAAACACATATTCTCTAGTCTATAATACAGCATGTCAGTTGTTTGGTGCAAAGAGGGAGGATACTCCTGAATGTCACATGTTTCATTACTAGGACCTCAATGGAGAAAACAATTCTTTCCCAGTACAATGCCTGCTAAAACGTGAATATTTTCCAGCTTCTATGGCGGTGGTGATATTGCAAAACACACAGCATTCCCCACATCAGAGACGCTGATGAACAACCTAGGTCCCCGTCTACCGACCCTTTCACCTCATGCACATATATCCCTTGATCACCACAGATGTACACAGCTTCCAACCCAAGACGGCTCAAATGGAAACGGCCATTCTATTGCCCTCTGTCTCAGAAAAGATGGATGCTGACCAAACCTTGGTCAGAATGGGAACCTGGATAAATAATCTCCCCACTCCCGGACATCAAGCAAGATATTATTGAGTTTCAATATTACTGTCATCTCCTCTACTGGCAGGGAGCAATAAATGAAATATACGTTCCTATTACCTGCCCACCCTTCAGAGTGACGGATGACCGGAATGGGAAGGGATATTGCTCCTGGGCTCCAGAGAATGAGAGCTCTCTCTTCACGAACGTTAATACCCAATGGTGGGGCGAAGTGGCCACAGTTGAGGCAAGAAGTATCTGGTGGCTCCTTCTTCTTTCCTTTTGTGTTCCAAAAAATAAGCAATGTCCTTTGCCTTCTCCCATTTCCCACATACTTTTCCGTTAGAAAGTAAGTAATAACATCATCTTTCCTCCACTAATGGCAGTACTATCGGCCATAATTGGAGGCTTGAAATCAAAATAATGTGCTTCGAATAGAGCTTAAAGGAAGCTGGACCTCAACACTCTGCTATAAAGGAATATTGGCAATGTTTCGCGGACCAGAAGGTTGACCTCATCTGTCACAGTGGAAGATTTTAACAAGGAGAATATTGCAAAAAAAAAAAGCATCTAGTTATTAATGCTAATAATAAGATTTTGATTAAAATGCCCTGGAAGTGAAACTTTTGCAGAAAATAAGTTACCCCCAAAACCACTCTATTTCAGCATTTGCAGTTCAGACTTTTAAAACTGATTTTCCTCTTTTTTATAGTATTAGTAAATCTGCGTTATTCCTTACCAACTGGCAGTGGTATAGTGCCCGGAAGTCATTGCAAAGGTGACTATGCTGCAGATGGAGGTGAAGAAAACATGTGAACAATCATGATGGATCTGACCCAGGACCATTTCCTGGAATTGTTTTTCGTTTTGTTTTTTAACTAAATCCCTAATGGCAATTGATTTCCTGGCCACTGGCTCTTTGTAAGTCTAGGCCAAAGCAGTTCCCAGCATTTGAGTTCACTAAGTCAGATTTTATGGAAGGAGGAGGCGATGGTAGTGCTTTGTGGAAAATACTGTTGCATTCCTTTAGAACCCAAACTTAAAAAAAAAATCTAAAGGAGCCAAAACCGGTTTGGCTCAGCGGATAGAGCATCAGCCTGTGGACTGAAAGGTCCCAGGTTCAATTCCGGTCAAGGGCACGTACCTTGGTTATGGGCACATCTCCAGTAGGGGGCGTGCAGGAGGCAGCTGATCGATGTTTCTCTCTCATTGATGTTTCTAACTCTCTATCCCTCTCCTTTCCTCTCTGTAGAAAATCAATAAAATATATTTTTAAAAAATCTAAAGGAGATTTTTGAAGGCCAACATGGAGTGATGGTAAGACAGGGACACATGCTACGTCTCTTTGCCTTCTGCCCATCTTGCCCCACACTGATGGTCTTGGAGGATAGACACAGGGCGGTGAATTTCCAGTCAGCAAGATGCTCAACCCTGGCTGCTTTTCTAGGGGGCAAAATTCTGCTATCAATGACAGACTTTAGAGATCATGAACACTATAGACCAGAAGTCCACAGAAAACCTATGTTCTCAGAAAACAATTCTACGCCAATTTGGTCCAACTTGGTTTATAAGAGAAATAAAAATATTCTACAAAGTAACTTCTGGGGATTTTCTTTTCACGACCGGAAAGGAGTACCATTTGTGCCATGCACGAACATTCCCCAGATTTGTTGCAGACGATTCAGTCTGAGAACAATCTGCTGTGGATTCATTTAAAAGCCCTGCTCAGGGAGCATCGGGGATGCCCACAACAGCTGAGCTAGAAGAGCGAGCAGGAAGGGGAAAGAAAAACAATAGGCAAGCACTCCTGACTGTATTAGCAACGTTAGACCCTTTCGTGTAGAAGAGCCAATTGTGCCTTTGAAAATGTTTAGCTTTTCAGATTTCACCTCTGAGACTCTGAGGGAGAATATATTTTTTTACATTTGATGACTCTTTCAACTTTCCAGATACAAAGAACCCAGCCAATGTGATACAACGTGCTAGCAGTTGAGAGATTATGTATACTAGCATATATCATTTTTTCCTGAATCCAATCTATAGCGATAGATGAACCACTACTTAAATATCCATTCACTGGCTGTCTTCAAGAATTGGAAGCTGCTTTTCCCATGATGAAAGATCTAATATTCATAATAACAGTTCACCACATTAAAAATGAAAAAAAATGTCTAGTGCATCAAACTAAATTAAGCTTTAGCAAATGTTCCGACTTAGATAAATTTCTATTGCAACTGAAGAAAAATCCTTTAATATCTGATCAAGACCACATTTGAGTTGCTTATCGGATTACATATGCAAAATGAGCTAGCGCTCATTTCCCTGGGGTGTTTCATGATCTTTGGACAAACTATATCATTCTCAGTGGTTATCCAATGGTTATCTGACATCACAGTTTTTGGGCAAACTCAGAATCTCTCTGTTCCGTGGCCACTTCGGTTGCCAGCTGCTTGCTCTGCCTCAGCCGCTTCCATGGCCCATCAACTCCCCTCAGAGCTGTGTGGTTCCGCCATCTGGGATCAATCAATTACTCGCCTCCAAAGTGCTGGATGCATCGCCTTCGCCTCTGCCACGCAGCCCGGTGACCAGCCGTGTGCCCGGTTTCTGACTCCGACGCTGAATCAGGAAGGAACACCACTCCACAGGGCGTGAGATGGAGCATTCTCGAAGACAACAAAGGAGCAAGAGGATACAATCTAGAAGAGTGGGAGAATTCACTTCCTTTGGGGGCAAACCCTAGCCCACAGGAAACAGGAGAGGGGAGAGAGCCTCGCACATAAATTCTGTGTCTTCCCTCCTGTGAACTGTTTGGAGGCACAATTTGTCCACCCAGCTTGATCGCATACATCCATGGATATCCTGACTAAGCGGACACATCTGCCAAGTGACCAGTTATGTCTCTTCGTGGCTCGTTGTGAAATCCTGTCACGCATCACCTTGCATTGCTTTCCTTCCTCCCCGCCTTACCTCCTCTGTCCTCGCTCTCACTGCCCTGGATTTGTACCTCCCCAGGAAAGTATTAGCACTTGATCCTTGCCACACACTCTAGAGCAGTGGTTCTCAACCTTGCTAACGCCGCGACCCTTTCATACAGTTCCTCATGGTGTGGTGACCCCCAACCATGAAATTATTTTCGTTGCTACTTCATCACTGTAACGTTGCTACTGGTATGAATCGTCATGTAAATATCTGTGTTTTCCGATGGTCTTAGGCGACCCTGCGAGCGGTTCTCAACCTGTAGGTTGTGACCCACAGGTTGAGAACCGCAACCTGTAGGTTGTGACCCACAGGTTGAGAACCGCAACCTGTAGGTTGTGACCCACAGGTTGAGAACCGCAACCTGTAGGTTGTGACCCACAGGTTGAGTACCGCTGCTGTAGAGCCTAAGACCATCGGAAAACAGATATTTACATTATGATTCATAACGGTAGCAAATCACAACACGAGGAACGGCATCAAAGGGTCACGGCATTAGAAAGATTGAGAACCACTGCTGGAGAATCTGAGCTAAGACAGCTCGTTAGAAATCACTTCTACATTTTCACTGCATGTCTTTCTCAGCCAAATAATGTGGCAAAGTGAGTCCCCAAAGCAATAGCAGTCAAGCTATTAACATGTATTTGAAATTTTTATGTTTATATGTAATGAGAAAATAATGTGGCTCCCTTTAAACTCTAAAATGCCAACGAAGAAATGGGTATTGACCGTTGTTTTGCTATGTTCTGAGGGAAGAGGGTGATAAGGTCTTATTTTGTCAGATGACTTACATTTTATGGTGGTCATGGGATTTATGTGAACTTTGGAGTCGCAAAGAATGGGGATAATATCTCAGTTCTGCCACCCACCTAGCTGTGAGGTCTAAATTACTCCAACACTCTTGAGTTTTGTTCCTCAATTTATAATATGGCACTAATGATACACACTTGGTAATGTTGTAAACCACCAGCCCTATGCTTAGAGGAGTGAGAGGACTCTGTAATCGGTGGCTTTATACATTATTACTAGAGCTTTCCAATTAAGCAAGAAAGAACAAGTCAGGTTTCTTACAGAACTTTTGGAAGAGCTGTTCACATTTGAATTATGAAGAGGTACAGTGGTACCTCGAGATACGAGTTTAATTCGTTCCGTAACCTTGAGGCGTGGGAAACTATGAGACACTCAAGTCGCAGTAAACTGGTGGGTCTTGTGCAGCCGGCTGATCCATGCAATTACTCCTATCTCAAATGTTGCTCGTATTTCAAAGCAAAAATCGCTCGCTCAATGGCTCATTCTCAAAAATCTTGTATGTTAAAGCACTCGTATCTCGAGGTACCACTGTATTTTGCTTACACGTGGTAGGATTTCAACTAAAGCTTAAAGAACGAAGTACAATTGCTGACTCAGTGCAGAGAGAGGAATGGATCTGCCTCAAATGTCAACAGGTCAAATGCTTTGGGCTGTGCCTTCTCTCCCCCCCCCCATCCACCAGGCTTACTTCCCTCTATACACTGGCTCCCTTTGCTCCACAACATCCACCAGCCTTAGCCCATCTCAGCTTAGCAACCTCAGTGAAAAGACAGAGGGGCGCATCTCTACATCTACATGTCTGTTCTACAGATAGGACACGCAGGGCCTCTTGGACCAATCCTAGTTGTGAGGGTGATAACATACTAGGATTGGCTAACTCTGAGCATTGGTCCACGCTGGTAGTCCAGGCGACAAACTATTTTATATACAGAGGAGGGCCGAGAAGGTTCCCTAGACATGCATGTGCATAGATGTATACACACAGACACCACTGTGCAGAGATCACAAAACTTTTTCTATGAAGAGCCAAATAGAAAATAGTTTACATTTTGAAGGCTACAGAAGGTTCCAGTGGCATATTTTTCTTTCTGCTTTTATCCTTTGAGTTTTACAACCCTTTAAAAAATAAAAACATTCTTAGCTGGCTAGCTATATAACAATAATCCCCAAGCCATACTTTGCCAACCACGGCAATATAGCATAATGCAGCAAAATGAATACAAAGAAATGTTCACCATGGAATTGCTGATATGGTGGATACAGGTATAAATATTTAGACTTTCAGAATGCTACATTACTGAGGAGGCACAGGGTAAGGCGGGGGAGTAAGGAAACCATTTCTATCCAGCAGTCAAACATTTTTGAGCACCTACCTTGGAAATTCCAGAATTAACAGCACACGCATAAATTGGGCAGTGTATTTTAAAGGCTCCAAGCAAGCTAGATTTTGTATATCAATAAGTAATTAGAGGGAAAGAGGAATATAACAGATATTCTAGAACTTGAAAGGGAGCGATAAAAAGAAGATGACAAAAGAACTTTTTATCCAAATGTCTATCCTTCCCGATAAAGTAGTATGCATATCAACTAATGGGAGGAAATGAGAATTTAAACATTTGATGCCCTAATGAATTCAATTCAAAATCTGTTTTACTATTAGACATCTTTATGAATATTAATGATCTCCAACATAAGTAACTAGAGAAAAGAATATTCAGCATCCCTTCACCACGTCACCCACTTCCTCTCTCACTGCTCCTCTGCCTTCTGATGTGGTTTTCTAAGAGTAAGATAAAACACTGCAAAGTGTGAAGGTTAAATAAGGATAGCAATCCTGAGACAAACGGCAAGGGGTTAGAGATCAACCAAAGGACTTGTAACATGCATATTAGCATCACCAATGGACACAGACACTGGGGCGGTGGGGGCTTGCCCAGGGTGGGAATGGCTAGGGGGAGGGGGTCAATTGGGGAAAAAGGAGCATATATAAAACTCTGGACAATATAAAAGCAAGTGTATCAATATAAGTCACTGTTTAAAAGAATCCACATGACTGAATATCATTTCTGAAGATCTATCCATTAACAGCAGACCACCGGTTTTTAAATCAGAGAGTATATGAATTTGCATGGAATAAAAATATCTTTATTTTCACTAATCATTAACTTAAATTTAGCATTTCTTTGAGTTTTAAACATAGTTAACAAACCGCACTAGTATTAGCAGTACCTGTGACTTTGTCACAAAAATCACAGATATTCTTATATTACATCTTTACAAATTACATCTCCATATTACAATTTACATATTATACTGAAGATGTTTCAGATCTCAACATATCATCTCTGCTCATAACTACAATACTTATTAACTCACCACTAGATCTAGTTATACAAAATCCTATCTAATAATGAGGGGATATGCTAATTGACCATCACTCTCACAAAGCTGGTGGTGCCCACAGCCAATAAAAAGGGAATGTGCTAATTGACTGCCACACCCGGAAAGATGGCAACACCCACAGCCAAAAGATGGTGGTGACCAGTCCCCTTAGCCCTGCCAGGGTGACAGGCAAACAGGCCTGGCTGCTCCAAGTGCCTCCAGAGTCCCCCAGTCCCCTCAAACCCCCAGCTGCCCAGGGCTGGCCCAAGACAGAAGCAAGCCTCAGATGGCAGCCGACGCTTGTGCTGCTGGCATTGGCAGCAGCAGAGGTGTGATGGGGGTGTCACCTTCCCTTGCTAGCAGGGTCGCCTCACATCCCTGAGAGCTCCCAGACTGTGAGAGGGGGCAGGCTGGGCTGAGGGATCCCCACCTCCAGTTCATGAATTTTCTTCTTTTTCCCAGTTTTATTAATGTATTACATGTGTACATATCTTCACACTGCCCCCCAACCCGATTCCCATTGATGCCCTACCCTCCAGTGTCTTGTGTCGATTGGTTGTGCTTATATGCATGCATACAAGTCCTTTGGTTGATCTCTTATCTACCTGACCTCTCCCTAAACTTCCCACTATAATTTCACAGTCTGTTTGATGCTTTACTGCCTCTATCTTTTTGTTCAACAGTTTATAATTTCTTTATTACCCATAAATGAGTGAGATCATGTAGTATTTTTCTTTCATTGACTGGCCTATTTCACTTAGTAGAATGCATTTCAGTTCCATCCAGGTTGCTGCAAATGATAAGAATTCCTTATTTTTATGGCAGCATAGTATTCCATTATGTAGATGTACCATAGTTTTCTGATCCAGTCATCTGCTGATGGGCACCCAGATGTTTCTAAATCTTAGCTGTTGTAAATTTTGCTGCTATGAGCATAGGGGTGCATATATCCTTTATGATGGGTGTTCCTAGTTTCAGAGTGGGATTACTGGGTCAAATGAGAGTTCCATTTTTAGTTTTTGAGGAAACTCCATAATGTTCTCCACAGTGGCTACATCAGTCTGCATTCCCACCAGCAGTGCATGAGGGTTCCTTTTTCTCCACATCCTCACCAGCACTTGCCATTTGTTGATTTGTTGATGGTAGACATTCTGATAGGTATGAAATGGTATCACATTGTTGTATTGATTTACATCTCTTGGATAGTGACTTTCAGCATGTTTTCATGTGTCTCTTGGCTGTCCTTCTGTCTTCTTTTGAAAAGATTCTATTGAGGTCCATTGCCCATTTTTTTTATTGGATCATTTATCTTCCTTTTATTAAGTTGTATAAATTGCCTATAGATGTTAGAGATTAACCCTTTATCAGTGATAACATTTGCAAATATGTTCTCCCATTCAGTGGGCTTTCTTGTTGTTTTGTTGATTATTTCTTTTGCTTTGCAAAAGCTTTTTATTTTGATGTAGTCCCATTTATTTTCTCTTTAGCTTCCATTGCCCTAGGAGAAGTATCAGCGAAGAAATTCCTTCTGCATATGTCTGAGATTTTGCTGCCTGTGGATTCCTTTAATATTTTTATGGTCTCCCGTCTTATGTTTAAGTCCTGCATCCATTTTGAGTTTAGTTTTATGTATGCTATAAGTTGGTTGTCTAGTTTCATTTTTTTGCATGTATCTCTCCAATTTTCCCAACACCATTTATTGAAAAGACGGTCTTGACTCCATTGTATGTTCATGCCTATTAATTGAGCATAGTGGTTTGGGTCAATATCTGGATTCTCTATTCTATTCCATTGATCTATGTGTCTGTTCTTGTGCCATTACCAGGCTGTTTTGAGAACAGTGGCTTTGTAATATAACTTTAAATCTGGTACTGAGATGCCCCCTACTTTATTCCTCTTTCTCAGGATTTCTGTGGCTATTCAGGGCCTTTTTTTTTGTTCCAGATGAATCTTTGGAGAGTTCTTTCTCGGACTGTGAAATATGCTGTTGGTATTTTGTTGGGGAATGCATTGAAGTTATAGATTGCTTTGGGTAGTATGTTCATTTTAATGATGTTGATTCTCCCAATCCATGAGCATGGTATACTCTTCCATCTGTTTATGTCTTCCTCTAGCTCTTTTTTCAATGTCCTGTAGTTTTATGCATATAGGTCTTTTATCTCCTTAGTAAAGTTTATTCCTACATATCTTAATTTTTTGGTATGATAGGAAATGGGACTGCTTTTTTAGTCTCTCTTTCTGTAAGTTCAGTATTGGTGTATAGAAATGTCATAGATATTTTGGCATTAATTTTGTATCCTGCTACATTGCCAAATTCAATTATTATGTCTATTAGTTTTTTGATAGATGCTTTCGGGTTTCTATGTAAAATATCATGTCATCTGCAAATAAGGATAGCTTACTTCTTCTTTTCCAATTTGGATGCCTTTTATTTCTTCTTGTCTAATTGCAATGGCTAATACTTCCAGTACTATGTCAAACAGGAGTGGTGAGAGTGGGCATCCCTGTCTTGTTCCCGTTCTTAGGGGAAATTGTTTAATTTTTGTCCATTGTGTATGATGTTAGCTGTAGGTTTATTATATATGACTTTTATTATGTTGAGTTATTATCCTTCTGTTCCTAAATTGTTGAGAGTTTTTATCAAAAATGGGTTTTGGATTTTGTCAAATGCCTTTTCTGCAACAATTGATATGACTATGTGATTTTTATCTCTCAATTCGTTTATATGATGTATCACATTTATTGATTTGCAGATATTGTACCATTCTTGCATCCCTGGTATAAATCCTACTTGGTCATGATATATGATCTTTCTGATGTACTGCTGGATCCAATTTGCTAGAATTTTGTTGAGGAATTTGGCATCTATGTTCATGAGGGATATTGGCCTGTAATTCTCTTTCATTGTGTTGTCTTTATCTGGTTTTGGTATTAAGGTGATGCTGGCTATATAGGAAGAGCTTGGAAGTGTTCCTTCCTCTTGAGTTTTTTGGAATAGTCTGAGGAGGATAGGTTTTAATTCTTCCTTGAATGTTTGGTAAAACTCCCCTGTGAAGCCATCTGGCCCCAGGCTTTTGTTTGCTGGAAGCTTTTTGATGACTGCTTCAATTTCTTCCATAGTTATTGGCCTATTGAGATGTTTAGATTCTTCCTGAATTTTGGAAGGTTGTATTTTTCTAGGAATATGTCCATTTCCTGCAGATTGTCCAGTTTGTTGGAATAGAGTCGTTCATAGTATTTTTTGACAATCCTTTGTATTTCGGTGGATCTGGTGTTATTTCACCTCTTTCATTTCTGATTTATTTGTATCCTCTATCTTTGCTTCTTGGTGAGCCTAGCTAGAGGTTCATCAATCTTGTTTATCCTTTCAAAGAACCAGCTCTTGGTTTTGTTGATTTTTTGTATTGTTTCTTTGGTCTTTGTTGTTTATCTCCACTCTGATCTTTATTATTTCCTTCCTTCTGCTTACACTGGGCTTTTCTTGTTGCTCTCTTTCTAACTCTTTGAGTTGTAAGGTTAGGTAATTTATTACCATTGTTTCTTGTTTTGGCAGTAGGCTTGTAGAGCTTTGAACTTTCCTCTCCAGACTGCTTTCACTGTGTCCCATAGATTTTCTATTGTTGTGTTTTATTGTCATTTGTTGCCATGAAGTTTTTAATCCTTGATCTCTCTGGTTACCCAGTCATTGTTTAATAGCATGCTATTTAGTCTCCATGTGTTGGATTTCCTTGGATTATTTTCATTGCAGTTGATTTCCAGTTGTATGCCACTGTGATCTGAGAAGATGCTTGATATGATTTCTATCTTCTTGAATTTTAAGAGACTTTGCCTATAACCCAAAATATGATCTATGAAAATGACCCATGTACACTTAAAAAGAATGTATATTCTGTGGTTTGGGGGTGAAATGTGCTGAAGATGTCAATTAATTCCATCCGGTCTAGTGAGTCATTTAGGATTGTTTCTTTGCTGATTTTTTTGTTTAGAGGATTTGTCCAATGGCGATAGTAGGGTATTAAAGTCTCCTACTATGATTTTATTGCTGTCAATCTCTCCCTTGATGTCCTCCAGGCGAGGGTTTTTTTTTATGTATTTGGGTGCTCCTGTATTGAGTGTGTATATGTTTACCAGAGTTATTTATTCTTGTTGGATTGCTCCCTTTAGTATTATGAAGTGGCCTTCCTTATCTCTTGTTATGTCCTTCACTTTGAGATCTAATTTGTCAGATATAAGTATTACTACCCCAGCATTTTTTCATTTCTATTTGTCTGAAAAACTGTTTTCCATTCACCCTCAGTCTGTGTGCGTCTTTTTTTGTGAGGTGGATTTCTTGTAGACAGCAGATATATGGGTCATGTTTTCTTATCCAATCCGTTACTCTATGTCTTTTGATGGGGGCATTTAATCCATTTACATTTAAAGTTATTATTGATAGGTACTTATTTGTTGCCATTTTTATTTGTTACCCCCATGTTCCTTCTTTGCTTCCATTTTTCTTTTTTTCTTTTTTCTTTTATACAGCAGATCCTTTAGCATTTCTTGCATTGCTGGTTTGGTGGTAATAAATTCCCTTAATACTTTTTTGTTGTGAAGCTCCTGATTCCACCTTCAGTTGTGATTGTAGCCTTGCTGGTTACAGTTTTCTTGGATTCAGACCCTTCGTTTGCCTGACTTTGTATATTTCATTCCATTCCCTTCTGGCCTGCTGAGTTTTTGTTGAGAAATCAGTCGCTAGTCTGATGGGGGTTCTTTTTTAGGTAACTTTCTGTTTCTCTCTGGCCGCTTTTAAGATTCTTACTTTGTCATTGGTGTTTGTCAGTCTAATTATAATGTGCCTTGGCATCAGTCTTTTGGAGTTCATTTGACGTGGGACTCTGAGCTTCTTGGATTTGTGTGGGTTTTTTCTTCCCTATATAAGGAAAGTTTTCTGTCATTAGTTCTTCAAAAAGGTTTTCTATTCCTTGCTCAGTTTCCTCTCCTTCTGGTACCCCTATTATGTGGATGTTTTTTTGTTTGTTTAGTGTTGTACCAAAATTCCTTTAGGCTCTCCTCCTGCTTTTTAATATTTTTTTCTAGAAGCTGCTCTACTTGGGTATTTTTTCCTACCTTGTCTTCTCACTCACTGATGTGGTCCTCTGCTTCTTCTAGTCAACTTTTGATGCTTTCTATTGATGTCAGTTTTCATTTCTTCTTGGTTCTTCATTTCCTCTTGTTTCTTACTCATATTGTTGAATTTGTCTTCCATTATTTTCAGCCACCTTATGATCATTTCTGTGAATTCTTTCTCTGGTAGGTTGCTTGCCTCCATTTCATTTACAGTGGTACCTTGAGATATGAGTGCCCTAACATACGAGATTTTTGAGATATGAGCTGTTGAGCGAGCGATTTTTGCTTTGAAATATGAGCAACATTTGAGATAGGAGTAATCGTGCGAATCAGCTGGCTGCACACGACCCACCAGTTTACCGCGACTCGAGCGTCTCATAGTTTCCCATGCCTCAAGGTTACAGAACAAATTAAACTCGTATCTCGAGGTACCACTGTACTTCCTTTTCTGGTGATGCCTGCTTGTCTTTCATATGTGGGCTGTTTCTTTGTCTTACCATGGTCTCTCGTCTCTGGGTGTCTGGTTATGTAGTTATCTATTTCCTTATCCCAGGCAAAAATCCGACCTTTCAGTGTGGAGTTTAGAGGTCCTCTGAATCCGTGTGTTTGTGCCAATTGGGGACCAGTGTTCTGCGGTTTGCAGTTGTTTGGTGGGTGCGGTAGTTGTAGATTTGTAGGCTTCCGATAACATCCACTTTCCCCTTCAAGATGGCACAGTCTCCACATCCAAGCTGGTAGCTCTCAGAGAAAAACCCAGCAGCAGTGGGGGCTTCCTCATCAGGAGAGCCCCATCTAGCAGTCCCCCACCTTCTCCTAGACCTAGAGTATAGCTATCCCTTAACTCCCCAACAAACACTCTCCTGCTGTTCTTTCTGTCAGCTCAGGGACAAGGCTTGGGACACATCCATCTATTCTGTCACCATTTAGCCAAGCCCAGTGCATGAATTTTCATGCACCAGACCTCTACTGTTAATATAAACATATATTACTGTCAAATTTGTTTTAATTTTTGACATCTCTACTTCAACATAATTGGTTTCCTTTGTAAGGCTATGTATTTTGTTTTGTGCATTTAAAAATATTTTTTTCTGAGAAATGTCACATAGGGCTCAACATCCCAGAAACACTATGACATAAAAATGTTTAAAAACTTATTTACACAAAGTTAACTATACTCTCCAACTGAAAATAATTTCTTCTCATGGTTTTCTCAGCTTTTAGGTCTTCTGATTGTCCCTCTGCCTCAATGGCCAATCTACTCTGCTGATTTCTCCTCTTTGCTTTGAATTCTACATTGGAGTATTCTATGGCTCATTCCTGTGTCCCTTTCTCTTCTCTATCTGAACTCTACCTGATAATCTCATTCCATCCATGGCCTTATCGACCACTGGTAAGCTTATAATTTAAGATTGCCTTCTTCAGCCTATTGTATCTGGTCCTGACATCTCCAATTGAAGATCTAATAGGAATCTCATGCTTAAGATGGTCATCAGAGAATTTTTGATTACCCTTCCATTATCACAACCTGTGTTTCCACCAGTTTTCTCTATCTTTGGAAATGGAACCACCTTCTAAATCAATTGCTCAATCAAAACATATCTTTGATTCCTATTTTTCTCTCTCATGCTTCATATTCAATCCATCAGCAAGTTTTATCAACTCTACATTCAAAATACATCCTGAATTTTTTCTACTTCTCTTCCTCACCCCTGTTACCACCCTAGTTCTAGCCACAGTAATCTATTACCTAAAATTATACAGAGGCCTTCTAAATCATTTTCCTACCTCTACTATTGCCCTCTAACAATTAAATTTAAATAGAGTAATAAGAATTATCTTAGAAATATGAAATATTGCAGAACTTCAAACAAAAGAAAAAGATTAATATAACAAACATTTAAATCTATCAGCCAGTAATATTTTTATATTAGTGAATCAAATCATTGTTATTTATCTGCCTAAAATAATTACTATCCATTGTATTTTTTATTTTTCATATATATTTTTATTGTTTAAAGTATTACAAATAGTAGTACATATGTCTCCTTTATTTTTCCCTGTTGACTTCCCCCCGTCCTTCCCCACCCCCCAGTACATGAGTACATGCCCTCACCTGCCCCCCCACCCAATGTCCTGTATCCATTGGCTATGCTTACATGCATATATACAAGTCCTTCAGTTGATCCTCCTACAGCCCCCCACCTCCCCTGCCTTCCACTGTAGTATGACAGTCTGTTCATTGCTTCTTTGCCTTTTTCTTTTTTTCCCCCTGATTCTTTTAGAATAAATTATCAACTCTGCCATGGCTTACAAGGTCCTATCTGATTTAGTCCTTGCCCATATCCATAACCTTTTCCCTCACCCCACTTCCTCTCTCCCACTGGGTGCTACAGTTAAAAGGTTATTCAGTGACATCCCAGATGTTCCTAAAACTAACTAAGCTCATTCTCACCTCAGAAGCTTTGCATTAATTATTCTCTCTGCCAGGAATTCTCTTCTACCAGATCTTTGCATGGCTGGATCTTTCTTATCCCAGCTTAAAACCTCATGAAAAGATGTTTTCTGTTCACCCAACCTGAGGAATTCACCCACTAATCCCTCTCTAACTTATTTTCTCGTCATCATCATATTTAAAATGGATATTTTTATTATTTATTTGCCTGTGTATTTCTGTAAACATCTCCCACCTCACATATGCATGCATAGCTGTGCAAATACCACACACACACACACACACACACACACACACACACACACACACATATCCTATATAATAAAAAGCTAATATGCAACTACACCAAATGGCGGAACAATTGGAACCGAACAATCAGTCGCTATGACACGTGCTGACCACTAAGGGGCGTGTGTGGAACATGGTGGGCATTGGACGTGGTGGGATGGTGGAGCAGGTAAGCGGGGATGCCAGACCAAAGTGGGGCACTGGTTGCTGTCATAGGGGTGAACCTCTGGTGGTTACTGAAAATTCTTTGCTTCTGCATGCCACAGTCCTGCCTGGCACTTGCACCCGCTGCCATACCCAGCACCGGTCCTGATCACTCAGCGCCATCAGTGGGTGTGAGCGGTGACTGCTGGCCCTTATCACCCCTGAGGGCTTCTCCACCTCCCTCTGCTCCTGAGGGGTGATCAGAGCAGTAGCCGCTGCTTGCATGCACTGACAGTGCCGTCCCCAGTTTCTCTGTGGCATCAGTGGTTGTGAGCAGGGCTAGCAGCATCAGTGCATGGAAGTGGCAGCAGCAGGAGTGGGGCTGCCCACAGACAGGGCACTGGGGGCTATGGTGGGAGGGATCAGGTGCGGTCACGGAGAATGTGCCAACACCTTCCCCTGTGCCTACTGCAGCCTGGTGGCCCACAGTTCCTTTCAAGAATTCGTGCACTGGGCCCCTAGTGTGTGTGTGTGTGTGTGTGTGTGTGTACTCTATGAGAGGTAGGATGTTGTCAGACTTGAATAACCTTTTAACTCTAGCATCTGGTAGGTGCTCAATAAATTACTGGAGAAGGAAAGAGAGAGCGAGGATGGGGGAAAAGAAAGGGAGGAGAGAAGGAAGAAAAGAAGGAATTTAATATTTTTAAAGTACTCCAATTTAAAACCTGTCATATAAATATTTCAAGCAACCGACAAATCTCAATAGACATTTCCAGAGGATGAAATTGTTCGCCACACCCATTAACTTAAAAAAAAAATCATACTCGGATCTTAAGGGAAAGAGGCAATTGTAAGAGATGAAGGCTGAACAATTGCTATTAGAGCTTGAGGCATAATTGCAAAATGTGCCACCCACTCATCTTTCCACCACTCTTGTCTTCACCAACAATGCCAAACTAACCATGAAGAGCACAATGTGGTCACTCAACCAGAGAACAGTGTCCTGTCTTTCCACTCAGATGAGCTGATTATCTCCTAGAAAAAAATAATTATTCCCCAGAAAAATCTTTAACTGGAGACGGAGCACAGACATAATTCCTCTCAATGAGAATTCTAAGGCTGTTCTCGCTCATGTTTTAAAGGTGTTAAGTATTGATGGATATGGTCACCAGACCTCAAAAGGAAGGTGCTTCAAGCTACACACCTGGAGTTAGGCTTCCTATTCTAATCATCCACGTGAAGAGGATGCTTTAGAAAGCCTGGGTGGATTCAAAAGAGCTCAAAATGAGACATTTTCTCTGGGTGGTATCAGCCTGGTTGTCACCTACTTATTTGAGAGGCATCATTTGGATACCTATTATGTGCTAGTCCATTGGTCGGCAAACTCATGAGTCAACAGAGCTAAATATGAACAGTACAATGATTGAAATTTCTTTTGAGAGCTGAAAACCAATTTCTGCACATGGGCCACGAAGTTTCAATCACACTATATGTGCGTGCCCGCACATGGTATTTTCTGGAAGAGCCACACTCAAGGAGCCAAAGAGCTGCATGTGGCTTGCGAGCTGCAGTTTGGCGACCACTGTGTTAGTCCATGCACTATAGGCCAGGGACTCAGAGATCCTGGTTCCACCAATGCCTCACAGTATGCCTTAGGAAAAGAAACTTAGCATCTCTAAAATCAAATTCCTATCTATAAAATAGGAACAAAAACAGGACTTCCAAACTTACCCAAATCATTGACAAAATTTATTTCCTTGTGGCTAGAGGATTCCTGGCAGCTAGCTTCTTCAGAGCTACCAAGGAGAGTCTTTAGAGTGAGCCTACTGGCAAGAAAAAGTTTATACAGAGTAGGGGGGGTGTGTGGAACATAAGTTTATAGTTGTTCATATGGAAAATCTACACTAATAAAAGAGAAAGATGCAAATTGACTGTACCTTCCCAATGCCCAGCAGCCAATCAAGAGTGGGTATGCAAATTAACCAAAGATGTCAAGTGAATTTGCATACTCAAGCTCTGAGTGGCTGGGGAAAAGTAGAGGAAGGAAGGCCCATACTGTAAACTTAGTTTTTCGCCACCCTGTATAATGTATCCTCATCATGAGAATGGCATCCCATGTTTGCCATATTCCATTGGCCAGAAGCAAGTCACAGATTCCCAAATCAAGTGGAGAAAATTATTCAAGAGTGTGGACACCAGGAGATGAGATCATGTAGGCCACCTTAAAGTCTGTCCACCACAGTCGGGGATAAAAACAAATAAACAGACACAACAGCGTATGATAAATGCTATGATGCTCAAGTACAGAATGGTATGTATATAATCTTTACTGGCTGGGTTGGTGAGTGTTGGTGGTTAAAGACTTCCCAGAGGACTAACCATAAGCTGCAACAAAGAGAACGTGTACATGTTTGTTATGTGTGTATTGGGGCAGAAAGCCTGATAGAATAAAAAATAATACATATAGCCAAACAATGTTTCAATTTGGTTTAGTGTTCTATAAATTACTAACATCTTACCAAGAGAAGGTTCTCCATAATGGGCACAGGGTTAGGCTCAATAAGTTTAAATACTTTCTTAAGTTAATATCTAAAGGAAAATGTATTAAACTATGTTCCTCACCCTCAGAGAAAAATGTTTACCATTTGTCTAAAATAGAAAAGATTTCCATTTTATCCGTTCCCATCATTATTTAAAATAGTGATCTCGGAAGAATTTAATACATCCTTGCTTTTAAATAATCCCAGCTCAGATACCAGCTCTTTGTCAATCTCTAGATTAATTATCTTTGGAAAAGAAAGGCCCCATGGATGGGAAAGCACCAGCTGTTGAACACCTAATATTACAAGCCAAGTGAATGGCCAATTGCACAAATAAAATAGGTATCTAAGCCAGGTGGAATTATTTACTCTAATTTGCGTATTCAAATTGGAGTGTAACCAGTTAGTTTTGTGAATAACAAATTAATATTGATTTCTAGACAATAGCCTCCTCTATGTTTATACTGAACTTCCATGTCGAGAAGACCCTGAAATTTGTTCTCTGCTAAATCCCTGATAATGATCAGATTTCTCAGCCATATTTAACATCAACTCATGAAAAGTCTATAAAACAGGGTTTGAGCATACAGCTAGCTTATAGATTATAAAGCAAAAATTTTATTAAGTTATTTCCAAAGACTAAGTTCTAGTAGTTCACATTCCTAGTATGCTTACTTGTGTCCATAAAATGCCTTCAGATGTAAGAAACAGAATTCCTCATATAAGAAGGCTAAAACACTAAAGAGGATTTAGCAGCTGTTGCAACTCCCATTTGACCCAGTGATCCCACTTCTAGGAATATATCCGAAACACCAATCAGAAAGGATATATGCACCTCTATGTTCATAGCAGCACAATTCACCATAACTAAGATTCGGAAACAGCCTAAGTGCCCATCAGCAGATGAGTGTACATCTACACAATGGAATACTGCACTGCTGTAAAAAGGACAGAACTCCTACCATTTGCAACAGCAGGGATGGACCTGGAGAGCATGATGCTAAGTGAAATAAGCCAGTCAGAGAAAGATAAATACCACATGATCTCACTCATTTGTGGAATATAATGAACAACATAAACTGATGAACAAAAACAGATCCAGAGACAGAGAAGCGTCGATCAGACCATCAAACCTCACAGGGAAGGTAGGGGAGGGTGGGGTAAGGAGGAGAGATCAACCAAAGGACTTGTATGCATGCATATAAGCTTAACCAATGGGCACACCAGGGGGTGAGGGCAAAGGCATGAGGGGGGGGCGCAATGGGGCGATAAGGACACAAATGTAACACCTTAATCAATAAAGGAAGAAAAAAAAGAAAAATCCAGATATAGTGTCAGTTTCAGGTATAGTTTCATCATTCCTTTGGCTCACATCTTTCCTAAATTCTAAGCAATTTTTTTTCAGCTTTGTTTACCCTCTCTTTTTTTTTTTTTTTTGCAAGGACAATGACGTGTTTTATTTATTTACCACAAAACATTTGTAACATAATTAATCCTATCAAATGCACACAGCAATCTCTATTTGTATATAGCCAGGGGATATTAGCAGCTGGAAGGGGGGTTGGGACTGGAAGAAAAGCCAAGGATTAATTCCATTAACAAATAAATAAATAAATAAATAAATAAAAACAAGAAGCTGCCTTAAAAATAGCATTTTTCTACTTGCCAGTAGTGACACTTTCCCCTAGCGTGTGCATGAAAGTGTGCAGCAGGAAACAGTGCCTGGGGAAACATAGATCGGCAGCATCAGAGTTGAGGCACTGCCCTGGGCTGCGGGATCTCACCCCCTCCTCCAAGCAGGCCACCGTGACTCAGTGTGCCCCAGGGAGTTCTTTCTTTCCAAAAGGACACCCTCACCCCCACCCATCCTGGTGGACAGCTCAGCAGCCTCCCTTCTCCTGCCTGCAGTTAGCTGAGGACCCTTTACTTTTCTCTTACCCTGGAGTCCTTATCACCAGGAGCAAACATCCAATGGCGCCTTTCTTTCTCTTTACCTGGGAGGTTCCTATAAGGTCAGTTCATTATTGACGGCATGTTTGAAGGGCTGTTTCCACCTGACTTGAACTAGGAAAGCCGGGGCCTTCTGGTAGTCCTGAGCAGACAGGCCTGTGGGCACGGGAAGAGGGCTTTGGCATCTTTCTGGTCAATGATCAGAACCTGAACTCCACCGCGGAGTGGCTCCAGCCACACGCTGTTAAAGGAGAGGATACAGAACGCGAGAAGGCTGGCAGCTTCCATGAGATGCTGCTCTTCAGCGGGCGCTGATTGCCAGTGGAGAAGCAATAAGGCCCATGCCTCTCTCCCTTTGGCATCACAGAAACGAATTTGGCCGAAAAGCTACTTGCCCAACGCTCGTTCGGTATCTGCTACTTTTGGGACCTTCAGAAGTAAGATCTGACCTTGTTCCTCGGCTGACAGGGCACAGAACTTGGGTGATGCAACACAATCCAGGAAGTCAAGTAGCTCCGTCTGGAACCGTATTGTGGTGTTTGGGCAGTGGTTCTCAACCTTCCTAATGCCGATGCCCTTTCATACCCTTCCTCATGTGGTGGTGACCCCCACCCATAAAATTATGTTCGTTGCTACTTCATAACTGTAATTTTGCTATTGTTAATCGTAATGTAAATATCTGCATTTTCTGATGGTCTTAGGCGACCCCTGTCAAAGGGTCATTCGACCCCCAAAGGGGTCGCGACCCACAGGTTGAGAACCACTGTGTTTGGGGGATCAAGGGTAGGTTGCCCCGTGTTTCATCAGCATAGGTGGCCAGCTCTCCCCTCCGCATGCTCAGAAGGCCCAGCTCCATGCCACAAAGTGTTAATATCCTCTCCAAGCTTCCTGAGCCGAGTTTCCCTAAAGCAATTAGAATCAAAAGGCTTGTCTGTGCCATAGGGGCTTAATCACAGGAGCCACAACAGCCTGTAATTACTGGATTCTAGAGTCTAGGGCAGCAGCCGGCAAACTCATTAGTCAACAGAGCGGCAAACTGCCCTAGCTCAGTGGTCGGCAAACTGCGGCTTGCGAGCCACATGTGTCTCTTTGGCCCCTTGAGTGTGGCTCTTCCTCAAAATACCACGGCCAGGGCGAGTCTATTTTGAAGAAGTGGCATTAGAAGAAGTTTAAAAAATGTGGCTCTCCAAAGAAATTTCAATCGTACTGTTGATATTTGGCTCTGTTGACTTGATGAGTTTGCCGACCACTGCCCTAGCTGCTTTGGCTCAGTGGATAGAGTGTTGGCCCACGGACTGAAGGGTCCCAGATTTGATTCTGGTCAAGGGCATGTACTTTGGCTGCAGGCTTGATCCCTGGTCCTGGTCAGGGCATGTGCAGGAGGCAACCAATCGATGTGTCTGTCTCTCTCGCATCGATGTTTCTCTGTCTCTCCCCCTCCTTTCCTCTCTCTCCAAAAATCCATGGGAAAAATATCCTCAGGTGAGGATGGATAACAACAAAGGCTTGCCCATGTGCTCCAGGCACCCAGAATATTTCACGGGCACCAAAGTATCCAGTGGTGCCCGATCACCAGCACTCTCTTAGATGATGCCGTTCAGCATGCCCTAGTCCCTGGAAATGCCCTGTATCCACTGCGGTCCCCTCTGACAGAGAGCAGTTGTCTGCTCTGGACCCCGCACTTTGCTCAGGTGCCCTGAGGAAGATGGCCTATCCTCTTTTAAAAGGTTGATTTCAGACAGTGGTTTCACGTGGCAGTTTACATCCAACCGTTCAAAATCCCAACCACTGAGCTAAAAAAGCTCCATGCAAACCAACCCCTATATCCAGGGGAGTACCATTTGCTAACTGGTTTAGTTACATGAATTTTCAAAGCGATGTGGTTGTATAGGCCTTACTCTGTGATGCTAGTGTGAGGATCCAAGTCCCTTGGCTAGTGTATGGGTTTGCTGTTGTTTTTTTGTTTGTTTGTTTTTGTTTTTGTTTTGTTTTTTTTGTGTGTTTTTTTTTTTTGTGTGTGTGTGTGTGTGTGTGTGTGTGATAAGAGAGCATTTATTTGGTAGATTACAGAGGTAGAAGAAGTCATTCCTAGAAGAAATGGGCTTAGGGAGCAAGTTATAAAGGTTAAGGAAGGGCCCTAAGAGCTTGGGCGTGAGGAAGCTAGTGGTAAAGTGCAGGGGGTGGGGTGGGCTGGAAGGCATGGGCTTGCGCCCAGAAGGCAGAGCACTACTGGGTCCTCCTCCCTAAGGTTTTAAGGGCAGAGATTTTAGGGCAGGTCCCAAGGAAGATATGCAACAGCTTTTCAGGGGTGTGCTTTCAGGGGTGTGATCTCGCTGATTGGCGGGCACCAGGGCAGGGGGTCATGATTCAATGCAGCTGGTCCTGAGGTCAGCCCTGGCTGGTTTTTCCGCTACTGTATGTTTTTACACGCTATCCAGCATCTGCACCTCAACATGGCTGTCTTTTCTCTGTTCTACATTGTGCTCATCTTATGGATTCTTGAGTAAAGGGATGCCTGAGGTAGGTAGGTCAGTTAAGGGCCAACTCTTGTTGGAGTTTGATCATGTATGACAGTGCAATACATAAGAGCTATTCTTGAGTAGATCTAGCTCCCCAATTTCCCTGGGAACCAAGCTCTTAAAGTAATTGCAGGATAGGGGAAATAACGCCACCTGCATGAGCTGCCTCTACCTGACCAACTGGCAGAAGAAGGTGGAATTCTGTGTACCCGTGGCACTTCAGGATCCCATTTCCAAATCTTCTTTTTGCTCCTCAAATGTTCCAGGCCGGCACATCTCTCAAGATATCAAATATGATCGTTTTAGGAGCCAACCAAGTTATACATAATGCAGTTTTATGTTCCTAAATTAACAAAGTGACTTTAGATCTGTGAAGGGTGTTACAAATTATATAAGCCATGTAAGTATTTTTATTTGTTCGAACATTTCCAGTTTCCTCCCAGGCTGAAAAGTTTCTGAGAACTTTATACTCCCAAATAGGCCCAGCTTGTTATGTGTGGTGGGGGAAAGGTAGTCTAAAAACATCTCTATTTTTTTTTATGAGAGGCCTCACAGCCAGCATTTTTTTTTTTTTGCATCTTCTAGAATACCAAAAAATAATTTGGATTTATTTATTTCCAAGCCATAGAATACTAAGACCTCTTGCTTATTTCTAGTCATCCTTCAATGAGGTCAAGCAGAACCTGGAACAAGGATTTGAATGTAAGTAGTTTATCTGTGAGGCGATCCCAGAAAACACCAATAGGGAAGAAAGGAAGGGAGAATAAAGCAGCCAGTTCAGGATGTACTGCCTGTGAGCAGGTGTCTTTGTGAGCTCTTGAGCCTCAACCTGGTGGGGAATTCTGACAGAAAACAGGGGAGAGTAAGTTGCAGTGTGTGTGTGCATTACCTGACCGGAGGCAAAAGCAGCTGGGACATTTATTCTTTTACGTAAGTTCTTTTTTTAATATTTTTATTGATTTTTTTACAGAGAGGAAGGGATAGGGAGAGAGAGTCAGAAACATCGATGAGAAAGAGAGACATTGATCAGCTGTCTCCTGCACACACCCCACTGGGGATGTGCCCACAACCAAGGTACATGCCCTTGACCGGAATCAAACCTGGGACCCTTGAGTCCACAGGCTGAAACTCTATCCACTGAGCCAAGCTGGTTAGGGCTGGAGCATCTATTCTTTAAACCCTTTCCATCACTAATGGGGAGACTCTCCCTAAGAGGGGGGGGGTTAACTCCTGGAGATTTCTATCCTTCCCATGCAAAGATCAGGAGAAAGCCCATAAGCAAAATGTCACAGGTGCCTATAAGATGGATGCTAATAGCATGCACTGGTCCAGTGAGTAGAGGATATATGGATGGGACACCAACGTATTTCTAACAATGCTTAAGGCCAAAAGGTTAATTTGTACTTCTTGGAACTAGTCATAAGCAATGCTGGTTATTTTTGGCTGTAACCTTAAAAAAATATTGCATTAAATGAAATTCAAATTTCTCAGGGCTTAGTGAAATCATTCCACTTGCAAGGGTTCATGGCAGAGAAAAAAAAAACAACCCTGAATTCAGAATGATCAAAGCTACGTTCTAGTTCTAGCCAAGACTCTGTGGCCTTACATACAATGACTCATGACTCTGGACCTCGGTTTCTTAAACATAAAGGTGTACAGCTAATGATAATAGAAAACACACATATGGCCTTATTACATGCCAGGTTGCAACACCATTCTGAGTGTTTTACAGGTACTAACTCATAAAACCCTCATGACACTCAATGAGATGAGGACTAATATTAGATCTCTATTTTACAGAGAAGAAAACTGAAGTACAGGTGGTTAAATAACTTGAATGAGGTCACATGGGCAGTAAGTGGTAGATCCAGGACTGGAACCCGTGCCCCAGCTGATTTGTCTCAGTGGATAGAGCATTGGCCTGTGGACTGAAGGGTCCAGATTCAATTCCAGTCAAGGGTGCATGCCCGGGTTGTGGTGTCCATCCCCAGTAGGGAGCAGCAAATCAATGAATCTCTCTCATCATTTGATGTTGCTATCTCTCTCTCCCTCTCCCTTCCTCTCTGAAATCAATAAAAATATATATTTTTAAAAAAAAAATCAGGACCCTTAACTCTGATGAGGCTTTTTCTTAATGCAATAATCTCTAGGCCCCCTTCATTATTGGTCATCTGTAATTCTTGACCTCTGAAAAAATCAGGCAGGAGAATGTTATATACATCTGCCCTGTGTTTTGATTTCTATTATTTGACACAAACCCAACTTGTATCATTCCTTTCGTGGAATAATTTACAAGACATATTTACAGAAGCCATCAATAAGCAGAAAACATGATATAGCCAGTAGGTCCTAATATACCCCCTCTGGAAGTGGAAATTCATGTCTGCACCAGGGAGAGATGTGACTTAAATGCCTTCCTTAAAGAAGAAAAAGAATCATCCGATCTTTCCAATACGCTTGCAAATATTTCACTAACTGTGGAAGCTTTAAACCATCAAAAACTGATCTGCCAGTTTTATTACCATAGTACATCCTTTCAAAATTTAACCTACATTTGTTCAAGTAAGATGCCAATAAACCAGTCATCATGACTATGAGGCTGGAATTTTCACTTTGCACTGGAGAGTTGTAATAAATATCAGCTCAAGGTAATCATTAGAAGCCAATTTCTAGCATCTCTTAAAGTCTGATCCAAAAACCTCAGAATATCACTTTGAAATGTCGGAAAGTTTCCCTTTGAAGTCATTATTATGATAACAGTAATGTAATTCATTTATAAAACGTGCTAATGTCCTACTACCTACAGCCTACTATGCTAGGAATTGAGATTTGAGGCTAATGGTATCTATTTAATATCCCTCCCTTTAAAAGCTTATATAGCAGGTGAGAGTGATATCCTATCTAATAAAAGAGTAATATGCAAATTGACCATCACTCCAACACACAAGATGGCTGCCCCCATGTGGTCAAAGATGACTGCTCCCATGTGGACACAAAATGGCCACAAGATGGCCAGCAGTGAAGGGCAGTTGGGAGGGATCAGGCCTGCAAGGGAGGGCAGTTGGGGGCCATCAGGCCAGCAGAGGGTGGCAGTTGGGGGGGACCAGGCCTGCAGGGGAGGGCAGTTAGGGGTGACTAGGCCAGCAGAGGGGGGCAGTTGGGAGTGACCAGGCCTGCAAGGGAGGGCAGTTGGGGGTGACCAGGCCAGCAGAGGATGGAAGTTGGGGGCAACCAGGCCTTCAGGGAAAGGCAGTTGGGGGGAACCCAGGCCTACAGGGGAGGGCAGTTAGGGTGACCAGGCCTACAGGAGTAGGCTGTTAAGGGCAATCAGCTGGCAGGGGAATGGTTAGGGGTAAACAGGCTGGCAGGCAGAAGTGGTTAGGGGCAATCAGGAAGACAGGCAGGCGAGCAGTTGGGAGCCAGCAGTCCTGGATTGTGAGAAGGATATCTGGCTGCCCATTTAGGCCTAAAAGGGCAGCCAGACATACGTTGAGGGGTCACAGATTGGAAGAGGGTGCAGGCTGAGCTGAGAGACACACACCCCTGTGCACAAATTTCATGCACCAGGCCTCTAGTGTGACAATAATACAAGAAAGTGCATGACACATAGAGAGCTATATTCTAAGTGTAAGGTGAATATGGAATTGGCCATCCTCAATGTTCTAAATTGTTGTAATAGTGTCTAGTGGTGATGACTGAAAATCTTTCTTCATTCACTAACTATTGAGCACCTATTAACTGCGGGAATTTTGCTAAAATAAGGTAATTTTTGCAGTAGAGAAGATGGATATGAATCCTGCCTTTATGGAGTTTATAGTTTAGTTGGATGATTGGTAGACGAATTAACAACTGATCTACCTTTAGCATGTCTCTCAAGTCTCTTATCATAATAACCTTCAAGGAGCCAGTTCTAACTCCTCAAACATCCATCCCTAATTGATTTTCTCCACTTCATGCCATTACTGGTTCTCCCTATCAGGTTAAGAAGGATTAGAAAGATGTGTTTTTTTCAAAGAAAGAGAAAAGGTCATCCTTTCTACCTATAAATCCTCCAACTAGAGCCAAAGGCAACAAGGTGACAAAAAAAAGGAGGCACATGGAGGCACAAAGAGTAAAATAAATCTGGAATTTTCTACATATTGAAGGGGTGGGTTTAAGGAGCAATCATGCCAATAAACATCGGAAGAGATTATAGGAACCTACCTCCCCCTTCCCTGGGGTCACCTTCAGATTGCATCCTCTTTTGAGCCTTTGGAGGCAAATTTGCCATTGGACATGTTTTGTTTGTTGTTATATAAGAGAAAAAGAAAAAAATTCAGAGGCAGGAAGGAAGGAAGAGGAAAGAATGGACCAATGGTGCTATGAAATGCAAGTGCTAGCCATTATAAATAGCAATGGTAATGAAATGCATTATGCCTTTGACATTCTTTAAAGTTTCTGGATATTCTGCCCACCCTTATGAGCAAGAATTCATTTGGTTCTCTGCTAACTTTATGCTTAGATTTATCATTATGAACAGCAACTAAGAATGTGAGTCTGGCTATGATAACATGACTCAAGCACACCCCTTGGCACATATTTTGGTCTCTTATCAGATGACCTGCCTGACCTTGACAGCCTTTTCTGCTTCAGTACAATATGCAGGATAGAATGTAAGTTCTAACTCCTTTTATCCCCAAAGGCTCCAAAACCAGCAATCTTGGAATGGTCCATGTCTTGCAATTCTCACATTTATCTTATCTCTAAGACTACTTTTAGAGTTCCCTTTGATGAGATTGGAAAATAGTCTCATCTTGACCTCCAAAAAGAATTATATATATATCTTGACCTCTTCCTGTGTCAACTTTTGCAATGCTACCACTTAATACCTTTCTAAATCCCTTTTGAACATTATAATTCTATTTATTGTAGCCACCCCAAACTCTCACTCATCTAAACTATAGTTATTTGAATTGTTTTTGAACTCCAGGTTTTAGAAATTCAGCATATATCACTTCTTACAGCTTAGTTTATAGCCAAGGGTTTTATACCACTGACGTCAGTTTTCCACTGTAAAATTTAATTGGAGAATTAAGGCAAAGATATGGCTAATCCAGGGAAGAGCTTAAAGATAAAAATAAGAAATTGAAATGGTTTTATCACCAATATTGGCAATTCTCCCACCATTTTACTACTCCCTTCTTTGAGTTAGAAGAGAAAATGAATTAAGACAAAGAAAAAAATCAGCATAAGAGAAGAGGTGAGAAGGACCCTCAGAATCTGGCTAATAGAGAACTGAACTTTGCCTCCCATCTTTCCCAGTCTTTTATCAGGTGCTGTTTTGCATTGGACTTTTTCCTGGAAGGAGCCTTTGTGAGAAAGAGTCATTGTGTCTTGAAAAGAACATGAACATTGAAAATGGATGAACTTGGACTCCAGTCCAAGCTCTGTCACTAACTTGCTGAAAGACTTGGACAAGTTACTTATCCTTCTCTGAAACTGTTTCCTTATCTTTAGAATGGGTATAATACATGCTTCCCCACAGGACTGTTGTGAGAGCTAAATGAGCTAACCTACAGAAAGCATCTGTCAATGGAATACACTTAAGATATGGTCCATCTCTTCCATTAGCCTGGTCTGAAGGTTTTTCTCAACACTCCCAGTGCCTGCTTCAGGCCACACCAGAGCACCACCCAATTAGCTCCACAAATGACACAACAAAAGGGAGGAATTGTCAGGTACCATAGCCCTGCTAAAGTGAATCCCATTCCATGGGGTCACCCAGGGATAACAGTTCATTTACTGTAGTCATGGCCAGTCCTCACAGCCAGTCAACCTGAGGATCAATTGCACCAACAGAAATAAAGATTCAACTACAACAGGAGGACACACACAACCCACACATGAAACACCCCTAGAGCACCCAGCTTGCCTGCCACTGAGACCCATTGGATACCCACCACATAAAGCCACTATGACAAGATTGGGAGACAAAGCAGATCTACCCAGTATATAGGAGCAAACACAGGGAGACAAAATTAGGAGCCAAAAAGTCATGTCCCAAGTGAGAGAAAAGGACAAAACTCCAGAAAAAAAATAACTAAATGAAATAGAGGCAAGCAATTTACCAGACACAGAGTTCAAAACTCTGGTTATGCCCAACCAGCATGGCTCAGTGATTGAGCATTGGTGGAGCTATGAACCAAGAGGACATGGTTCGATTCCTGGTCATGGTATATGCTCAGGTTACGGGCTCAATCCCCAGTGTGGGCTTGCAGGAGGCAGCCAATCAATGATTCTCGTCATTAATGTTTCTATCTCCCTCTCCCTTCCTCTCTAAAATCAATAAAAATATATTTTAATAAAACAACACTGGTTATAAGGAAGATCAATGACTGTAGGGGGAAGAATAGATGAACTCAGTGAGAATTCACACAAAGAAATAGTAATCATTAAAAAAGAATGAGTCAGGCCCTAAACTGTTTGGCTCAGTGGATAGAGCGTCAGCCTGCAAACTGAAGAGTCCCAGGTTCAATTCCGGTCAAGGGCATGTACTTTGGTGGTAGGCACATCCCTAGTAGGGAGTGTGCAGGAGGCAGCTGATCAATGTTTCTCTCTAATCGATGTTCTAACTCTCTATCCCTCTCCCACTCTGTAAAAAAATCAATAAAATATATATTTTTTAAAAATAGTGAGTCGGAAATGAAGAGGACAATAACTGAAATGAAGAATACATTGAATGCCATCAGCAGCTAATCATATGAAGCATTGAATCAAATCACCAATTTGGAAGACAAGGTAAAGGAAAACACCCAACTGGAATAGAATAAAGAAAAAACTCAAAAATTGAGGATACTTTAAGGGACCTCTGGAACAATACCAAGTTTAACAATATTCACAACATAGGGGGACCAAAAAAAAGAATTGAGAGATTCCAGGAAAAACAATTTGAAGAAATAATGACTGAAAACTTCCCTAACCTGGAGAAGGAAATCGATATGCAAGTACAGGAAGTTTAGAGAGTACAAAACAAGATGAACCCAAAAAGGTCCACACCAAGACACAGAGATCCTTGAGTCCTAGTACAGTTGTCCAAGTCAAGGTGACAGACACATAGGTTCATTCATTTTATATATAACAGCCCCATTTGCCATCTGACTTGAGAGACCCCAAGAGAACACAGCAGAACCACCCAAATTACAGAATTGTGAGAAATAATAAAAAGGTTGTTTTAAGCGATTAAGTTTTCAACAATGAAAAACTAAAACAGTTGCCAAGATTTGAAGGGTCTTAAAATCCATAATGAGAGATCTGCACTAGAAGAAATTAACAAAGCAACAGTCCTAAATGAAGTTCAATGAAACTATTTTGGAGACAGAAGATAAGATATAAGAGGGTACTTTAGCCGACACCAGTTTGGCTCAGTAGATGGAGCATCGGCCTGTGGACTGAAAGGTCCCAGGTTCAATTCCGGTCTGGGGCATGTGCCTTGGTTGCGGGCACATCTCCAGTGGGGGGCGTGCAGGAGGCAGTTGATCAATGTCTCTCTCTCATTGATGTTTCTGACTTTCTATCCCTCTCCCTTCCTCCCTGTAAAAAAATCAATAAAATATATTTTAAAAAAAGAGGGTACTTTGCAACTATTCTCACATTTAGTTATCACAAAACACTATAAGGTAGACACTATTATCTCCCTTTTATAGATATAAAATTGAGATTAGAGAGTTTGACACACTCACCCCAGGTCACAGTGTTAAAGCTGAGACTAAGATCAGGACTCTGGTTCCAAACCCATGTTCTTTTCATTACTTCACCATGATGCCAAGAAGAGGAGGGGAAAAGAGAGAGAGAGAGAAAGGAAATGTTGTATTTGAGAGATATTTAGGAGGAAGACTATAAATATGGTGAATGACTGGGTTATGTCTGGGTCATGGAGAACATTCAGCAATGGTATCGGCTTCTACCTCTATGTATTATTATAAACTAGAGGCCCAAAGCATGAAGATTCATGCAAGAATGGGCTTTCCTTCCCTGCCTTTTCGTTCTGGCCCAGAGCTGCCTTTCCACCTTCCCATGCTGCCCAAAGGCCTGAAGTGGCTGGTGGTGTGGAACACTTGTGTCTTCCCCGGCAAGAACGCAAGTATCCCGCCCCAGCCCTGGCCACTCGGTTCCTGTGTATGCAAATTAACCAGCAATCTTTGTTGGGTTAATTTGTATACTCACTCCTGACTGGCTGGTGGACATTGCAAAGGTATGGTCAATTTGCATGATACTCTTTTATTAGTATGGATGGTGCATGGTTGAATATTACAGAATTAAAAGTAAAGAATCAGGTAAAAAGGAACTAATTCTACATATAAAGGAATAAGTTGAATATGGTGATATTTGGGGTTTTGTTTTTGGATAGTGTTTTGCAGAACTGATAATATGCATAAAGAGGATCTAGGAAAATAAGTTCTAAAACATCACACATGCAGGAGAGAAACCAAGACAGCAGCACAAGTAAACACCTAACCTGTTACCTCACACAACAATTTCAAAACAACTAAAAGACAAAGCAGACACCATCCAGAACCACAGGAAGGCTGACTGAGTGGAAATTCTACAATTAGAAGGAAAGAGAAAAGCACACTGAGACTCAGAGGAGCTGCAGGAGACAGAAGAACTAAGATGCACACATGGAGAGAACTGGCAACTGAGTGCGCAGCTGGCTTTCTCAAGCGGGAGGGAGACAAATGCTCCTGACTGCGCTGAACTCCAGTTCCGGGCAAGACTCTGGGGACCCAGATTCATTCGGGGAGAAACTGTACTGTCAGGAAAGAGAAAAGCACACTGAGACTCAGAGGAACTGCGGAAGATAGAGGTATAAAGGCGTGCACATGGAGAAGGCGGGCAACTGAGTACATGGCTGGCTTTCTCAAGTGGGAGGGAGACAAAAGCTCCTGACTACATGGAACTCCAGTTCCAGGCAAGACTCTGGGGACCCAGACTCATTCGGGAAGAAACTGGACTGTCTGGCAGCAGGCAGACCTCAAGGGTGGCTTTCTGTCACAGGTGCTTGCAGCAATTACTATGGGACACTGGGACACAAGGGCCTATTAGGACAAGGCTCACAGGAAACCAATGCTGTCTGCTCTGCCCTGAGACTCCACCCCATCCAAGCCCAGCACTGAGACTTTTGCAAGTATTTTCTCATAAGGGTGTCTCTAGCACAGAAGTTCTCCCAGTGTAGACACAGCTGATCCTCACAGCCAAATGGTCTAGAAGTCAATTTCTACCAGTGATTCCAAGAACAATCAAGACTTAACTACAACAAGACTGTGTACACAGCCTACAAAGGGGTGCACCAAGAGTGTCCACCTCAGGTAACTGGGGAGGCTGAGCCACTAAGCCCTATAGGACACCTAGCGCAAAAAGCCACTCTATCAACTCAGGGAAGTAGCTAACATGCGGATACAAAGAAACAGATCACAAACGAAAGAAATGGAGGAAAACAAACGGCTGGATATAGAGTTCAAAACCAGGGTTATAAGGTTTTTCAAGAATTTTCTAGAAAAGGTAAATAAATTTAGTGAGACCCTTGAGGATATGAAAAAGGACCAACTAGAAATTAAGCATACACTGACTGAAATAAAAAATATTATACAGAGATCTATCAGCAGACAAGAGGAACACAAGAATCAAGTCAAAGATTTGAAATACAAAGAAGCAAAAAACACTCAACCAGAAAATAAAAAAGAATCCAAAAATATGAAGATAGTGTAAGGAGCCTCTGGGACAACTTCAAGCATACCAACATCAGAATTATAGGGATGCCAGAAGAGAGAGAGCAAGATACTGAAAACCTATTTGATGAAATAATGACCAAAAACTTCCCCGACCTGGTTAAAGAAATAGACTTGCAAGTCCAGGAAGCACACAGAACCCCAAGACAAAGAGAATATTAAAAGCAGCAAGAGAAAAACTGTTACCTACAAGGGAGCACCCATACAACTGTCAGCTGATTTCTCAATATAAACTACGCAGGCCAGAAAGGAGTGGCAAGAAATATTCAATGTGATGAATAACAAGAACCTACAACCAGATTATTACACGCAGCAAAGTTATCATTCAGAACTGAAGGTCAGATTAAGAGCTTCACAGATGAGAAAAAGCTAAAGGAGTTCAGCACCACCAAACCAGTATTATATGAAATGCTGAAAGGTATTCTTTAAGAAGAGGAAGAAGCCAAAACCGGTTTGGGTCAGTGGATAGAGTGTCAGCCTGCAGACTGAAAGGCCCCAGGTTCGATTCCGGTCAAGGGCATGTACCTTGGTTGCAGGCACATCTCCAGTGGGGAGTGTGCAAGAGGCAGCTGATCGATGTTTCTCTCTCATCAATGTTTCTAGCTCTCTGTCCCTCTCCCTTCCTCTCTGTAAAAAAAAAAATCAATAAAATATATTTTTTAAAAAGAAGAGGAAGAAGAAAACGTAAAGATAAAAATTATGAACAAATACCTATGTATCAACAAGTGAATCTAAAAATCAAGTGAATAAAAAAATCTGATGAAAAGAATAAACTGGTGAATATAATAGAATCAGGGGCAGAGAAAGGGAGTGGATTAACAATTCCCTGGGAGAAAGGGGTGTGGGGTAGCAGGAAGAAACTGGACAAATATCATACACCTATGAATGAGGACTGTGGGGTGGGAAGGCAGAGGGTGGGGTGGGAACCGGGTGGAGGGGAGCCATTGGGGGAAAAAGAGGAGCAATTGTAATAATCTGAACAATAAAGATTTATTAAATTAGGAAATAAAGAAATAAAAAAAAGCATACATGCAAAGGACAAACTATCTCTAACTCAGCCCTCCAAGTTTTAGGTCAGAAGCTGCCTTACTACATGCCCTCTGAGGTTTTATACTAGTGCGAAAAGTTATTTACATTAAAAACCATTGAAAGAAAATATTTCTTTCCTTCACGATCCAAAGTATAGATTTTTTTTTTAATTCACCAGAATTAGAAGGGGAAATTTCAGCAATGGATTTTCAAGAACTACAGCAACATCATAAAAATAGTATATTAACACCATTTTTCAAGAACTTGAAAATGAAAACACATATAAAAGTAGAGACTGGATTCCCCAGAAAAATACTATCCACACATCCATCCATTGTGAAGCAACAGGGGTAAGATAGAGAATATTCCTGCGAGGGCCATGGACACTCAGGAAGGAAGAGAAATCAATCAAGGACCCAATAGGAAACTACCTTTATTTTTATTGTCTTTTAGAATGAGCAATAAATTGTTTTGTGCTTTAAAAATGAACAAAAGGAAAGACAGATTACCACCCAATGTAAAAAGTGTATATTAATTATAAAATTATATGTCTCTTGAATCTGTGCAATGAATACAGAAAATAAAGAAACTTAAGTGAACTCAGGCCTTGCTGAGTCCACAGCCCATGGATTCTCCAATACACCAAGCTGCCTATTACGGAATCAAAAGAATTGTTTCTCTAGAATGTAGCCCCTGGAAAAGAAGAAGTAAGATGAAGTTTTCCAGAGGAACACTGTGCTTCAGTCGGAGTGAACTTTCTGTTCCCTGAAACACACCTCACTCTGTTAATGAGGTGTGATGGACTGACTTTCCCAAACATCAAACATAGCCACAATATCACTGGGACTTCCCGCAAGTGGTCAGAAGCAGCCTTGCGTTTCCTTCCTTGGGCTTTTGGACTGCTCGCTCTCTGGAAGAGCCCTTTCGGTATGCTCTCTGAGCAACCCAGTCCCCATTCTGTGAGAAGCCCAAGCCACATGGAGAAGCCATGTGTAGGTCCACTGGTCAGTAGTCCTGCTGAGGCCAACCATTGAGTCATGCCAGACATGAGAGGGAATAAGCCTCCATAGGATTGAAGCCAGCAGCTCTGAAACCACTCCGGCCCACTGAGCCTTTCCAGATGAGGACCCAGACACCATAGAACAAAAATCATTCCTCCCCACCATGCCCAGTCCTGATGCCTGACCCAAGTCATTTGTGACCATGAAAAAGACTCCTGTTTTACACCAATAAGTGTTGGGGTGGTTTATTACATGGCAACGGATAACCGAAATACACTGAGTGGCCAGATTATGATGATCTCTGAACGCATAATAATCTGACCACTCAGTGGATATCCTATATAATAAAAGGCTAATATGCAAGATGTCTCCTCGACTAGGAGTTCGACCAGCAGGCAGGCCGTCCAACCGCCCATGTCCCCTCCCCCTGGCCAGGCTGGCCAGACCCCACCCATGCATAAATTCATACACCGGGACTCTAAAATATAATACTGAGTGGCCAGATTATTATGCATTCAGAGATCATAACAATCTGGCCACTCAGGGTATATGTACTCGGCAAACACTGTTCCCTCTTCCCTAGCAGCCTCCACCATATATTTTCATGTCTCATTTTACCCACAATTTTCTCCAGGAAGCATCTATCATCCACCTTCCAGCTACTAACACAAGTAAAACAAATGTGCTTGCATTGATAAAACAAGTTAAAACAAGTCTCTACCCCCCTTTCTAATCAGATTGCCCCTCTATATAGAAATTCTGGAGCCCTCACTGTTCGCATACCTACCCATACAGAAGACATCTCACACCATGTCTTAGTGTCTGCTGGCCTCTCACATTATAATTCTGTTCCCTGAGGTTGAATGGTGTCTTGCTCACTATTGTCTTCACATAGTCTAATATGGTGTGTGATACGGAACAGCTACTCCATGTATATTTACTGAATGAGTGAGTGAAGAAATGAAGGTGTCTACACATGGCACCAACCCCACAAGCAGTGATCTAAGACGGGACACATAACATTGGCACAACTGAGCGAAGGGAGCTTGCAAAGACTGAAATGTCAAGGGGGCCTTATATTATACTTTCAACAATAAAGATTTTTTTAAAAGACTGAAATACCCATGAGCCTAATCCTTCCCTCTACATCTAGGAGCAAGTTAGGAATATTTTTCCAAAAATCAAAACAGATAAAAATCATAGCTCACATATAGCACTCACTATCTGCTGAGCATTGTTGTAAGAGCTGTACACAAATGTATCAATTTCATATGCTCTACAATAAAGCAGGTAGTTATTCCATTTTACAAATGAAAAACAAACATATATTCAGAGACTGAATGACTTGCCCAACATCATATCACAAGATTTACTCCCAAGATCAGAAAATCAGCTCTGCTGCCAGCAATAGCAACAACCAAAATTCTAGAGGAATGGCAACCTGATAAGAAACGGTATCTCATGGCTATCCACTACTCCCTTCCATCTTCTCCCCCCTCAACACAATACATACAGAAGATTATGAAGCCTTAAAAAACTCAAAATACATTTCAATACCACATTCAATCCTACCACTTACAGTGAATGCAAAGTCCTCATAAGCAGGTTTTAAAGAAAGAAATGAAACCCAAAATCAAGAAACGCTGGCTATTCATAGTCCTAACGTGGGTTTTAACTGTAAACGATATCATGAAAATGACATGTGCCCATCAGTTTTAAGAATAAATAGACTAACAAATTAAAAACTCACCTCGTGCCCTGGCCAGTTTGGCTCCATGGATAGAGCGTCGGACTTTGGACTGAAGGGTCCCAGGTTCGATTCCAGTCAAGGGCATGAACCTTGGTTGCGGGCACATCTCCAGTGGGAGGTGTGTAGGAGGTGATTGATCGATGTCTCTGTCCCATCGATGTTTCTGGCTCTCTATTCCTCTCCCTTCCTCTCTGTAAAAAAAATCAATAAAATATATATTTTTTAAAAACTCACCACGTGAAATCAAAATTATTTATGTCATATTGATCTTCTTACCCTGCCCAACATTTCAGCTACAAAGTTTAGCTGGTTCCTTCCTAGCTATATATTACACTTTGGAAACTTCTGGTTTCCAGTCCAGCATGTAATGCATTTGGAGGTCATTATTTCCATCCATACAATAAGAAAAACACACACACACACATGCACACAGCTAAATAAACTGAACGTAGTCAAAGGGCAAACTGTTGCCATCCAAAATTGGAGAGGCAGTCAGGTGAGTATAGAAAATTACAAATCACGAGAGCAGAAAACCATGAGCAGAAACTTCTGAGGGAACTACTGTAGTCTGCTATAGGAAAGCCTAAACTGTAAATGATCGATTGCTGGAGGTTCACTATGGACACATTTGAGAGTTACAAACTCCAAGGGGCCCAGTCTTATGGGGTCTCCCACTTTTGTCAGTTTTACCTCCGGAAGCCCTACCAGGTTCGCCTGGTGAGCCTGGAGAAAAATCTCCCAGAGTTTCCAGCAAGAGGAGGTGGGAAGTAGCCATTTCAAAATACACTCGATAACTGCTCTAAGGACTCACCTCAAAGTAAATTATTTCATGCCAGGTTATTTCACTTATATGTGGCATCTAAAAAACAAACTGCTATAAACAAGCAGAATGGAAATAAACATACAGACAGAATATTTTGACAGTGAAAAAGGTGAAGGGATTGAAAAGACAGATTGGTGGTTACAAAATAGTCATGGGAATGTAAAGTACAGCGTAGGGAATACAGTCACTAATCTTATCTAATAAAAGAGTAATATACAAATTGACCATACCTCCACAACAACCACAAGCCACGCCCACCAGCCAATCAGAAGTGAGTATGCAAATAAAGCAACCAAGATGACTATGGCCACAGAGAGAGCAGGAGGGAAGCTTGGTTGCCCCAGTGATCAAGGAAGCCAAGCTTTCCACACACCCTGGCTGACCCAGGCCTCTGCTTAAGGCTACAAAGTTTCAATTATAGAAGATAAATAAATTCCAACAGAAATGGCTGCCACCACGGAACCAGCAGTAGGCTTAGCTCCGCTCCAGGCTACAAAATTTCAATTGCAGGAGATATATAAATCCCAGATACCAGGGCCTCTGCTTGGGTCGCTGGGGGGCATGGCCAGCCTGCAAACCACCACAGGTCCCTTGCCCAGGCCACCCCAAGGGAAGCCCTTCCTGATCTGGGACACCCTTCAGGGAAAACCAGCTGGCCCCCACCAGTGAACCAGGCCTCTGATCTATCTAATAAAAGAGTAATATGCAGATTGACCATCATTCCAACACACAAGATGACTGTCCCCATATGGATACAAGATGGCCAGCACAAGATGGCCTGCAGGGGCGGGCAGTTAAGGGTGACCAAGACTGCAGGGGAGGGCAGTTAGGGGCAAACAGGCTGGCAAGGGAACAGTAGGCATCAATCAGGCAGGCAGGGAAGTGGTTAGGGGGTGATCAGGCTGGCATACAGAATTGGTTAGGGGCAATCAGGAAGGCAGGAAGGCGAGCAGTTGGGAGCCAGCAGTCCTGGATTGTGAGAGGGATGTCGGACATCCCTCGAGGGATCCCAGATTGGAGAGGGTGCAAGGCTGGGATGAAGGACACCCCCCTCCCCTGTGCACAAATTTCATGCACCGGGCCTCTAGTATTGTAATAACTATGTATGGTATCAGATGGGTTAATAGATTTATTGGGGTATAAGATATATACAAATGTCTAATCATGGGATTGTACACCTGAAACTCATAATATTGTATAACAAATGCAACTTAAAATATTTTTTAAAAAGAAATGATTTCACCAGAACCTAACTGACCTGGTGAAACCAACTCCAGCCCTCCCTATCCTTCATTTCTCACCTAAGGGGGTAGAGGGTGGGTAACTGAGAAGGACTAGTGAAGTCCACAGTCAGGGGGACAGGCTTACTAAGAGACTTAGCCCTAATCATGCTTTCCCTACCCTCTACCTTCCCACTGTATCACTAAATTTCTATCTACCTCAATTCCTTTTAACCAGTGCATCTTATCCAGCTTTCGTTTTTTTTTAAAAATTAATTTATTTTTAGAGAGAGAAGGGAAAGCCAGAGAGAAGAGAAAGAAACATTTGATCCCCCACACACACCCAGACCAGGTGTCAAACTAGCAACCTGGGAATGTGCCTTGGTGGGAAATCGAATTGGCAACCTATTGATGCATAGGATGATGCTCAACCAATTGAGCAACACAGCCAGGGTGATATCCAGCTTTCAAGAAAATTACAAGGTAGAGTAAAAGGCAGGGTCAGATATGGGAAGGATGTTAAAATAATTATGATTAGCATGCTAAGGACTCTAATGGAAAAGGCAAACAATATATGAGTATATAGGTAACATAAGTAGAGAGATGAAAACTTTAAGAAATAATTTTAAAATGCTAGCAACTATAAATTCTGTAAGATAAATGAAATTCCTTTAATGGGTTCAGTAGACATAGCCAAGGAAAATATCAGTGGGCTTGAAGATATGTCAATAGAAACTTCCAAAATTAAAATGCAGAGAGAGAAAAAAAGAGACTGGAAAAATGGAGCAGAATATCTAAGAACTGAAAATTACATTACACTTTGGATATAATAACAGCATTCTCATCTGTTACCCATATTTGTCAAGAAGTTAATCACAGATGATTAATCCAATATTTATGTACATATTCATCCATGTAGAAGGAGGCCTGAGTCATGAATCATAAGTATACACAGACACCTGAAATGTTGACAAATTCTCAATATTTTGAGTAATGAAAATAGCATTTATAGAGTATATACCTCCATGAGGAAAAAAATCTTTTTAAAAATGGTTGTGTAATTTCTGATTACAAACTTTCTTTTGGCTGGAGGTGGATGCTCAATGGAAAATGTGTTTAAGGGAACTAGGGTAGACCTGTAGGGCAGCATTGTACAATAGAAACATAATGTGAGTTGGGAGCCAGCATTCCTGGATTGTGAGAGGGATGTCTGACTGCCCACTTAGACCCAATCCCATTACATGTGTATTTTTTAAATATCTAGTAGCTTCATTAAAATGTAAAAATAAACAGATAAATTGAATGTGGTACTACATTTTACTTAACTCAATCCATCCAAAATATTATCCCTGGAACATATACCAAATATTTCAAAATTATTGAGATAGTATACCTTCTTTCTTCCACACTAAACTTCAAAATCCTACATATCAAGTGCTCAATCACTATAGTATTGGATAGCATAGCTCTCAAGCAAGCATGTCAAACTTGCTTGCTCTAGAGCAGTGCTTCTCAACCTTTCTAATGCCGTGACCCTTTAATACAGCTCATGTTGTGGTGACCCCCGAACCATAAAATAATTTTCGTTGCTACTTCATAACTGTAATGTTGCTACTGTTAATGGATCGTAATGTAAATATCTGTGTTTTCTGATGGTCTTAGGCTATACAGAAGCCTGTCATGACCCACAAGTTGAGAACTGCTAGCAGGGTTGCCTAAGACCATCGGAAAACACAGATATTTACAATTCGTAACAGTAGCAACATTACAGTTATGAAGTAGCAACAAAAATAATTTTATGGTTGGGGATCACCACAACATGAGGAACTGTATTAAAGGGTTTCAGTATTAGAAAGGTTGAGAACCACTGTCCTAGAGCCTTATATCTCAACTAGAGGTCCAGTGCACAAAATTCGTGCATAGGTAGGGTCCCTAGGCCTGGCTAGCAATCAGGGCCAATCAGGTTCCCCACCTCCCCGCCTCCCCACCTCCTCCTCCCCTCACTCCCTCAGCACCCCACCACCACCACTGGTCGCCCACCATGTTCCCCACTGCCCCCCTGGTGGTCAGCACACATCATAGCGAGCAATCAAAATCCTGTTCTCCCAGTTGAACTTCCGAAGGGACACTATGCATATTAGCCTTTTATATAAATAGATGTGTGGTTCCCAAGCCAGAAGCATCAGAATAACCTGTGAACATGTAAAAATTCAGAATCTTCAGTCTCACCCAGATCTGAGTCAGAATCTGCATTTTAACAAGAACCCCCTGCCCCCATGATTCATGCACATTCAATTTTGAACATCACTGGTGCAGTGTGATGGGCCAAGAGAAATGAGCGAAGTATGGAAGAGCAATAGGACAGTATAAATTTTTTTAAATATATTTTTGTTGATTTGAGAGAATGGAAGGAAGAGAGAGAATATCCATGGATTGCCTCCTACACGCCCCTATTGGGGATTGGGCCTGCAACCAGGGCATGACCAGAAATGGAACAAGGGACCTCTGGAAATTGAACCGTGATCTCCTGGTTCATAGGTCAACGATCAACCACTGAGCCACACCAGCTGGGTAGACAGTGTAAATTTTGATGTGCTCTAACAAGTTCTCTAATCACACTTTGGCTACAATTTGTATGGCACACTCTTAGAAGGTTTAGTCCAGAAGTATCCTCTTAGTATTTCCTCTTTTCCCGCCACTAGGTCAGATACAAATGTGCTAGTGTTAATCTAGCCCCAGAACAGCCTATGTCTACTTGGAGAGACAAGACCACTGCCAATGAAAACACCAGGAAGCAATAAAGGGAAGCATTACTAAAGCACCAAACTACTGAGGCAGAAAGAGAAGGCTATGAGCTATCAGGGATAGGAACAACCTGAATTTGGGTCAAAGTTATCAGAAAATAAAGCTTCTCTCATTGCTGGAGAGCAGCCTAAACTGGGCTGTGAAAGGGAATAGCTGCCTTTAATGAAAAGGTGACAACATGGATGGACCTTGAGAACATCATGCTGAGAAAAATAAGTCAGTCAGAAAAAGCTAAGAACCTTGTGATTTCACCCATGTGTGAGATATAAAGCGGAAACTCAGAGACACAGACAACAGTTTGGTGGTTATCAGAGGGACAGGGTGAGGGAGTGGTCGAGGATAAATGAATGACAAAATATATGGTGACAAAAAATGATTTGGCTTTGGGGAGTGGGCACACAATGTAATATACAGATCATTATCATAGAAAGATGCACTTGAAACCTATATAACCCTATTAACCAATGTCACCCATATGTGAGAGATAAAGCTGAAACTCAGAGACACAGACAACAGTTTGGTGGTTATCAGAGGGAAAGGGTGAGGGAGTGGTTGAGGGTAAATGAATGACAAAATATAGTAGGCGCACAATGTAACATACAGATCATTATCATAGAAATATACACTTGAAATCTATATAACCCTATTAACCAATGTCACCAAAAAAATTTTAATTTTTGAAAAAAAAAATAGGTGAAAGGGTGGATCGGAGAGTCTGGGCTCTGGTTAGGATGTGCAATGGTTACGGTGTGCAATGATTCCTGGTTATTCACTGTTTTCTTTAAATGATCGCTAAACGTTTTGATTTTGCACATATATCAGTAAAAATACTGTTAACTCATCCTCATATTATGTATATTTGACACATCCTCAGATGATATATATCTAAAATAATAAAAGCATAATATGCTAATTAGACCAGACATCCTTCCAGATGACCTTCTGGACGAAGCCAGGGTGGCACGGGAAGCCCGGGTGCCAGGTGCCCATTGGCAGCCGGAGGGAAGCCCAGATTCTGGGTGCAGAGGGCAGCCAGTGCTGGCAACCAGGGGAAGGCAGGCCTGGCCGTGCACAGATTTCATGCATCGGGCCTGCAATTTATTTATAAGCTGTAAACACATACCATGCCCATCCAGAAATGAAGTAGTAATAAATATTTCTTAGTTCGTAGAATAAGTATCCATTCATATTCCAATAGCATCTCCTGCTCTCTAATAGGTTTGGAAGCCCATCTGTCTCTAAAGGGTTATCTGTGACAGAGCAAGCCTCAGTAGAGTTTTGATAAATGCCCTTCCCCTGGCAGATGCTTTATCCTTCAGGTCTCGGTTTAAAAGTTCCTCAAAGATCCCTTCCCAGATGACAATCTAACTTACAATCTTGTTGATATCACTCGTCTCATTTTATTTTCCTATATAATACTTATATTTAAAAAAAGAATTACAAGTTGCAATATTTTATTGATAGTTTTCAGAGAGGAAGGGAGAAGGACAGAGAGTTAAAAACACCGATGGGAGAGAAACATCCATCAGCTGCCTCCTGCACACCTCCTACTGGGGATGTGCCCACAACCAAGGTACACGCCCTTGACTGGGATCGAACCCGGGACCCCCCAGTCCACAAGCCAACGCTCTATCCACTGAGCAAAACCACCTAGGGCACAATTTGTAATTCTTAGTGGGTTTGGAGAATCATGCCTTTCACAGCTGTCTTCCTTGCTGGACTGTAAGTTCTGGGACAGTAGGGATTTGGTCACCACTGTGTATCCAGCAATCAGCCCCAGCTCTGACACACGGGAGGTGCTTGATACATTTGTATAGAATGAATGACAAAGGAAATAAAATATGGACCTTATAGTCCTTTTAGTTCATATATATGCTAAAATTTTCCATTAGGTGATGCTGTCAGAACTAACTTTTCTTTCTCAAAGGGAGAGAGAGAGAAGTAACCGGGCCTGCTCCACTGGAGCTCAGTGACTATTTAACCACACTGCTGGATAGACTGGAGGGGTGATAGCATACACGATATGCAGGTTCAAATTTTCATCCCCATTTTAGTCCATCCTTAATTGCAACTCTTTTCATAAATGCTTTTCCGAGATGCTATAACAATCTATATTGTTTGGGCCTGTGAGCCCTATTGGGCTTAGAGGGGAAATGTTAGCTACTATCAAAATCACGACTTGATACTGAGGTTGAGGGAATCCAATCAAGCAACACACAGTCGACAGCGGAGGATTTGTTCCGTACTTTCTCTGGGCTCTTGTTTTGTTACTTACAAAGTTCATGCAGTTGGTCATAGGTTGTTTGACTCAGTTAATGCAGCCCGTCTAAGCCGAGATCCGCTCACTGCGTCTGTACAACAAAGCATGTCCTGACTAGAAATACTGATTATGTCTGACATGCCACACATGCCAAAGACCAAGAGCCCCAGTTACTGTTAGACTTAATATTATATCCTTTTCTGTCCGCATCTTTCAACATTGTACAGACTTCCCTTTGATGTCATAATCAAGCCACTTTTATACCGTATCAGAGTCAGATTGGTTTGCTCGGCTGGCTGCAGGAAGCATTATCAAGTTTCCATCGTGCTGTTGCATGAGTGCGTTTTACTAAATGCACTTAAGAGATAGCCTTATATTGATGTACATTACATAAATATGCCATTATTGATCCTTGTACGGCTGCCTTTAATCAATTCTAGCATTTTCTTCAATAGATCCTATGCATGTATCATTTTGTCATTTCTCAATTGAGGGAGTGCTCCGAAGTTGCCAGAAGCAGCCCAAATTCACATTTATAGAATATCCTTGCACTGTGTTGAGATTTTTCATCTTTCATAACCTTTCTGGGAGACATCTCTGAGGGATTTCGCCGAAGACAGATGCGTTGGCTTCTGTGACTGATGACCGTCTGACTTCACAAGTGGCCTTTTTGAGAGGTTACCGAGACTTGACATGTTAACATCCCATAAATCTCCCGAGTTCTAATTCCAAAGCATACATTTGCTTGCCACCCGCCAGAGCACAGAGGACCCGCCTGTGCTCCTTCGGCTGCCCTGCCTAAAAATGGAAAAGGGGGAGCCGCGTTTGCAGACACAGGAACCTGCAAGATGTCTCGGGGATTTTATATGCACACCCTACTTCTCTCTGGCAGTCTCCAGGAAAACATGTGTGACCTTTGGTAGCTCGGAAAAATCTTGTAAACCTCTCTCTGATGTTTAATAATGGCATTATTCTTCCTGCAATGATGTACCAGCCGGTACAGACAGCTTGTTGAACTCGGCTCATGGGTAAATGTTCAGCCTCATGCTGTTTTAACAATATTGGCTCCATCATCAGTGCAAATAGAACCAGTAGAAGGAGTCTGAGGAGTGAGATATTTATGTGGAATTGAGGCTGTGATTATGTGTCGCCAGGCACTGCAGTGAAGGTGCACTTTCTGGAAGATGTCACCGAGTCTCTCGTGAGGGCTTGCTCAATATTTGCTGCTGCTGCTGCTGCTAATGATGTAAACCCATGAGGCAGCCGTCAGTTAATGAACCCCATGTGTCTAAATCAGCTCTGATTTAATTTGCCCTTCAGTGAAGATTAAAATAGGAAAAACTCAAAATAACCATTTCTTAGAAGAAATACACTGCAGCTTTTGAATGAATGCACAAGCCATATATATATATATATATATATATATATATATATATATATATATATCCTTTTGAAGGAAGATGTTGAATTTTTCCATTATTCCTCTCCAACTATATGTGTCTCCTCTCTCCCTGGGCAAATTACAGTTATATTCAATTTACATATAATTTATCCTATATAATAAAAGGCTAATATGCAAATAGTCCCCATGGGCTGGAGTGCAACCTACCAGTAATTGGAGGTGCTGACCACCAGGGGGAGGTGGCGGCAGACGGCTGGGAGAAGGGAGGTCCTGGCCAGCAGCCGGTAGGGATCCTACCTTGCACGAATTTCATGCACTGGGCCTCTAGGGTGTGTGTGTGTGTGTGTGTGTGTGTGTAATTATATACAAATAACATTAATTCTAGAACATAATGCAACTGACTTTATCATCATAAAATAGATGGTGTACAGAATATTTCCTGCAGTTGGGTTCACAAACTTGCAACATTTTCAGAATGGGCTTGTGCTTCTAATATGAATTATTTGTCCTTCTTTTCTTCCTTCCCGTTATATCGATGGTTTACTCAGTATATTAGACTTCACACTATGATCAACATCTTTCAGGGCCAGTCTTACAAATATCTCTACTAGTGGTTCTCAACCCTGGTTTCACATTACAATCACCTGGGGAGCTTTTAAAAGTCACTGTGCCAAGCTGCACTCTATGCCAATAAATCAGAATTTGAGAGCCATGGAACCTGGCGTTAGTGCTTTTAGAGCTCCTGAACTGACTTCAATGCGTAGTCATGAGTAAGAACCAATGATCTACACCAAAGGTAGGGAACATCTGGCCTGCGGGCCATAGGAGGCATGAAATCATTTGGTCTGGCCCTGACAAGGCATTAGGGATGAGTTAATTAAATACTTGACCAAATATAGCAGTCTAGTTTTTAAGTTGATAATCTTGTATGGCCCTCAAATGATGTTATAAAGTGAGCGGCCAGATTATTATGACAGCCCCCATCAGCACTTCGTTGGGCTACCTTTTGCCTTCAATATTGTGGCGATTCTTCTCGGCATTGACTCCACGAGATGTTGAAAGGTGATGCGGGAATCTGACACCAGGCCTGAGGAATAGCACTGTCCAGTTCTGTGAGATTGGATGGTTGAGATCTGGTGATGGGGGGAGGGGCCTAAGCAAGGTAAAGTCTCCCTCATGTTCTTGAAACCACTCCTGCACAATATGAGCACCGTGGCCTGGCACAATGTCTTGTTGGAAGAAGCCATCTCCATTGGGATACGCCATCAACATGATAGGATGAACTTGATCAGCAACGATACTTAGGTACGTGGTGCTATTCAGACTTTGTTCCACACAAATTAAAGGGCCCAAATCATGCCAGGAAAACATGCCCCAAACCAGAGCACTGCCCCCACCAGCTTGAAGGGTTGTACTCATGCATGTGGGGTGCATGCTTTCATGCTGTTTCCGTGAAATTCTCACTCTGCCATCTGCATGATGCAACTGGAAACGTGATTCATCAGATCACATGACTTTTTTCCAATGCTCGGCTGTCCAATCCTTATGTTCCTGTGTGAATTGGAGACGTTTTATCTTGGTAAATGCAGACAGCAAAGGTGTTGGAACAGGCCTTCAGCTTCCATGTCCCATACAATGCAGTGTATGGCTAATTTGCCTATAAACGTCAGATGGTCATAATAATCTGGCCACTCAGTGTAAATATCCAAATGGCCTTTAGCAGAAAAATGGTTCCCCACACCTGATCTAACACCAACAAATAGTTTGATTAGTTAATAGGCAGTTCTGAGTTAAAAATCTTAAGTTCCATAAGGCCATTAGACAATAGACAATGATATAATCTAGAAAGATTTTACAAAGAATTACCTTGTAAGGATGGAAAGAAATGTTAATGTGACAGGCTTAGTAATCACTGCATTCTCTGAGCAACTTTCCAAGACAGTATGTAATAGACTAGCTGGGTTCTAATTCTATCTTTCCACCTCTCTTTGTTGTTGTTGTTAATCCTCACCCAGAGATATTTTTCCCATTGATTCTTAGAGTGGAAGGGAGGAACGAAAAGAGGGAGAGAGAACCATCGATGGGAGAGACATACATCGATCAGTTGCCTCCTTCCCATGCCCCAACCAGGGATCAAACCTACAACCCAGGCGTGTTCCCTTGACTGGGAATCAAACTCATGCTTCTTTGGTGGATGAGCTAATGCTATAACCACTGAAAAACTCTGGCCAGTGCTATATCTCCACCTCTTAATAGCTGTAAGACCTTGGCACATTCCATATCTCAGAGTCTCAGATTCCTCTTCTATGAAATGGAGTTATTGCCAAAATCTTCTTTACACCATGAATATTAAGTGGGCTAAGAGGATTGGCAAACATTTTCTGAAAAGGGCCTATAATTTCATTTTTATAGGTCATACAGTCTCTGTACAACTACACAAGTCTGCCACTGTAGCATAAAAAGCAGCCATAAACATTAGGTAAATTAATGGGCACGCCTTTGTTTCAATAAAACTTTACTTACTAAAACAGGTAGGGCCAAAACTGAGCACACAGGCTGTTATTTGCCCATGTCTGGACTAATACATGCCACAAGGTTGGTACAGTAGGTTGCCTTTTTCTGCTGTTGTTACGAAGTATGAAAAGTAAGCCATCTCCTTGAAATTTACCCATTTACCCTTCTCTCTCAGCTCCACCTAAGCCTCCTTTTAAGCCAACCAGACTCCATCTTGTAGAACAGAGCTACAGTGGTTACAGTTCCTAGGAAAGCAGAAGACAGAATATCCCCTCAGTTTGTGAGTCTTTTCTGCCCTTACTGTCACTACGGTCACAGAGCTGGGGAAAAACAAAACTAAGGTCAGAGCACAAGACCAGAGTTCACTGCTCTCAGTGGTGCATCACTTTACAGAAGAGCAAACACCACCAACACAAAAGCTATTAGGAAAACTGTGAATTAAACCATGAGTCTTATGGAGCTGTAGAAATCCCAGAGATACAATAAATCATTACTGTCAACTGCTCAGCATGGGTAATAAAAAAAAATCTATCCACTTAGCTAGAAATGAATTTGAAAATTGTGCTTAAACAATAGTAATGTGTGAGCAAAATAAACAGAGGTGCAGTTCTGCTATTTCATATTTCAAGGAAAAATAGAGGAGAGTGATCCCAAGGCTTAGTTTCTGGTTTCTTTTGCATCAAGATAGCAAGAATCAATGACAAACAGCTGTGTGAGTCAGCAGTTAGGAACAAAACTGAAGGTGATGGTTCACTCCTTCTTGGCATATTAAACCCATCATTTTTTTTGCAGGTTCTATGTCAAAGGCCAGATCCTTCCCAAGGCCCAAACTGTTCCTCAAATGCTTTCAACAAGTCATTTATTCACTAACTAAAGGCATGGTGCATGAAATTCATGCACTGCAAGGGGGGGGTCCCTCAGCCTGGCCTGTGCCCTCTTTCAGTCCGGGACCCCTTGGGGGATGTCCACCTGCCAGCTTAGGCACCTTAGGCCCTGGGGGGATGGGACCTAAGCCAGCAGTCAGGGATCCCTCTTGCAGTCTGGAACACCTCGTTCCTTACCACCCACCTGCTCACTGCTCCTTACTGCTCAGCTCACTGTTCCTTAGCTCACGCCACTGCCACTGCGCTCACCAACTGTGAGCCTGACTTCTGGCTGAGTGGCACTCCCACTGTGGGAGTACACTGACCACCAGGGGGCACCTTCTGCACTGAGCATCTGCCCCCTGGTAGTCAGTGCACATCATAGTGACTGGTCGTTCTGCCAGTCGGTCGATTTGCGTGTCAGAGTTTTATTATATAGGATCATTTAACAATCACCTCAGTGTGCTCAGAGCTGGAAATGCAGAGCCCAGAAGCCTCTTCCCTTACCCTGAAGATTTCTCTGACCACTCTTTGAATTTGCTAATTCAGACACCCACATTCCTAATTTTCTCCCAGGAAAACTAATGACCAAATCATATCTATTTTCTCAAATGGCTTCAAAGACCCATGTCATCATTTGATGTCATGTAATTCTTTGCTGATGTACTTTCATCTTCAAAGTTGGCTTCCTTTCTGAAGCTGTCAGATAGTTGGGGGGGGTCTTTCTCATTAAATCCTTTCCCACAAAACTCTAGCGTGTTTTCCTCATTTAAGAAAAACTAAAGGCTTTCTGACTTGTTTCAATGTGTGGAAAGATTTATGAAGAAAGGGAGATTGTCACAGTTACTATCTGCAAACTCGAATAAAAATGGCAGGAGCTGGAAAGTCAAATGCCTGGTGGCACTGGAGTTCTCATTCCGGAGTGCACCTGTGGTAGATACAAGGTACAGTAATGACCCCCCAAAGATGTCCATGACCTAATCCTAAGGACCTGCGAAGATGTTACTTTACCATGTAATAAGAACATGGCAAAAGGGACTTCGCAGATCTGATTAAGTTAAGGATCTGGAGATTGATCGATTGTCTGGGTGGGCCAATGTAATTACAAGGAAGCAGGAAAGTCAGAGTCAGAAAGAGATTTGAAGATGCTATGCTGTTGGTTTTAAAAAATGGAGGAAAGAGCCACGAAGCAAGCAGCACAGACAGCCTTACAGTGGATCCAAACATGGGGCACAGGCCTCACAGGGGGGCAATTTGATTTTTAAGGGGGGGCAATTTGAGAATGAATGCTTAACAGTGAGTTCTTTGCATTTCTTATGGTTCTAGGAGCCTCATAACTATAATAATAAAAGCCTAATATGTTATTGAGACCAGAGAACTTCCGGATGAAGCTGGGGCTGCAGGAGAAGCCCGGGTCCCAGGTGCCTCCCAGCAGCCAGAGGGAAGCCCATGTCCCAGGTGCCAGAGGGAAGCTGGTGCCGGCAGCTGGGGGAAGGACGGTCTACTCTTGCACGAATTTCGTGCATTGGGCCTCTAGTACGGTATATAAATATATACTGTGACATATTTATTCCTTTCAGTTCTCTATTATGTTTTGAAACTATTTGCTATTTTTTCATATTACAGTGGTACCTCGAGATACAAGTGCCCTAACATACAAGATTTTTGAGATACAAGCGGTCGAGCGAGCGATTTTTGCTTTGAAATACGAGCAACAGTTGAGATAGGAGTCATCGCGCGGATCAGCCGGCTGCACACGACCCACCAGTTTACCACGACTCGAGGGTCTCCTAGTTTCCCACGCCTCAAGGTTACGGAACGAATTAAACTCGTATCTCGAGGTACCACTGTACTTCATATTATTATTTTTATAACAATTTCTCAGGGATTTCCTCCTCAGTACTTCAACTGTCCTTTTGTTCTTTTTCTTTTTCATGGATGCCATGTTCTTTGGAAGCTTGTTTAGATCAAGTTAATGGCCTCTTCGGCTTCCTCCACACGAATAGGAATTAGCTTTTTGAATAATAAGAATTATATGTCACGGGGACAGAGCGGAGGCATCGGGATTTCAGAGATGCTTAGGTGGGGCATGGTCAAAAAAAAAAAAAAAAGGTTGGGAACCACTGCAAACTGAAAAGGGCAACAAACACATTCTCCTCAAGATCCTCCAGAAAGGACCGCAGCTCTTGGTCCCATTTTGTATTCTGACCACTGGAACTTAATAAATCGGTGCTGTTTTAAGACATCGGGATCGTGGTAATTTATTAGCGCAATTACAGGACACTAAGGCAGCATACCTGCACAGGTATATCGCTGACAGGCACAGAAAGGGAGAGTGCCCTTTCATCAAGTGTGCCAATTTGCCACGCCAGCTGATTTGTTTATAGTCATGATATAAGCAAAGGAGTTTTTTTCACACTGCTTCTCTGTTCTAAATACAGTAAGACTGTCACGATGGTTTGAGACTATTTTAAAGGAACAACATGGTTTTTTACATCAAATTATTTGTTCCTACTAATGATTGAAAAGCATAAGAAAATACAAACTAGCACTGGAGAAAATCTCTAAGAGAGGAACAATTTTGTGTTTATGGGTATGAATGAAACCTTTTATTGTTTTGTTTTTTTTAGCTCTGGAGGGTGCCAAAACACAAACACATTAATAAATTGTAAATAATTTTATCTTAAACAACAAATGGCCCTGGTTTAAACAGAATGTTATATTTACATATTCCTAATTTCAATACAGAGTCCATTTTAAATCTCCATTTAAAAGACACTCATTTATGTTCAAATTAAGTATTCCAGAATAGGGATATTTTAGAGCAATGCTTATCACTGTTCAAGGAATCAGGGTCACTGTGGGTCGTGAGCCATCAAACAGGATTCCAGCTTTGACTGTCAGGAGCTCTCAGTATTTTGATGGTATTAGTACCGTATTTTCTGGTGTATAAGATGACTTTTTAACCCAGGAAAATCTCCTCAAAAGTCGGGGGTCGACTTATACGCTGGGTGTCATCTTATAGGGCAGGTATATCCCAATCTCTGTATTTTAACTGGAAAAGTTGGGGGTCATCTTATACGCCCTGTCATCTTATACGCCAGAAAATACGGTAACCCCTAGCCCTTCACGTACCCCTTCCTATGGCCAAGGCACTGCTCCAAGCACTTTAAAACATTAGCTCTGCTTAATCCTCACAGACACCTTTTAAGGTGAACACTCTTATTATACCCATTTTACAAACTAGCAAACCGAGGTGTAGAGAGGACAAGTGACTTGCCCTAAGTCCTAGAGGTGTTTATCCCCCTGCGAAATGTCATGAAGGGGGTTTGGGGGCTGTTGGCTGACTCTCAGAATAGATACCCCAGGAACTCTTCAGCAATGAGACAAAGAACTCCCCCTGATATAGGGAGAGCGGAGGCCATGCATCCTGCCAGATGGAAGATGTGACAGGGCTATGCCAAACCCATAGCCATGATGCCTCGGTCACAGAGAAAAATGGTATAAGGCCCTTGACAGAGGAAAACTGCCTGACAAAAGGAAGCATGATCTCTCACCCTTTGAGACAGCATGGAGGGCCCTGGAGAGTATCATGCTGAGTGAAATAAGCCAGTCAGAGGAAGACAAGTGTCACATGATCTCACTCCTAAGTGTAATCTATTGAACAAAATAAAATGATGAACAAAATAGATCCAGAGACATAGAAGCATGGAACAGATTACTCAATCTCAGAAGGAGAGTAGATGAGTCAGAGGAGATAAACCAAAGAACTTGTATGCATACATGCATAACCCATGGACACAGACAATAGGGAGATGAAGGCCTGGGATGGGGGTGGGGCTGGGCTAAAAGGGGGCCAATGGGGGAAAGGAGGGATATATGTAATACTTTAAACGGTAAAGATTTAATTTTTAAAAAAAGAAGAAGCATGATCGATTAGGAGTCAGATTATGCACCGCTGGCTGAAGTGGCTTTCCACTGAAAGGGAAAATCTCCTTCCTCTTGAGGCTAAGTTGGCTCAGAATCTCTGAGCTGCACAGAAGTGCAGAGCATGATGGGAGCAAAAGACCTCCACACAGGGCCAAGCACAACGGGAAAGTGGCACATTAACAAGGAAGAGGGAAAGTGATGTCGCTAACAGAGCAGGTTGTAAGTTTTCATCACAAGAAAAAACGTATTTGTAACTATGTGAGGAGACAGATGTTAACTAAACTCACTTCACAATGAAAACGTGTGAAATGAATATGTTGTATACTTTAAATGTACACAATATTATATGTCAATTCTATCTATAAGGAGAAAAGGATGCTGGTCCAATTCGATGTACATAAAAATATAAACATAACTTCATACATTGGCCCAAGAGCAAAATATACCATTAGAGTAAATAGCAAAATCAACAGTCTCCCAATTGTTCGTTTACTCATTCTGGCATAGTAAAAACATTGATTTATTTCATTGAATATTTTTAAATCGAAGCTTAATTATTTCCATGTTCAAATTGGCTAATAAAAGCCTAAGCAAATTGGCAGAACAAAATACCTTTTACACTAGCACCTCCGTTACATGTAATTAGGTGTTTCTAATATCCCAGGCTTGCCTCCAAAGTAAGGTATTTTTCATTTCCTTCTGAACAAAAAGTTTTGTTCGCCACGCTCCCCAAAAGCAAACTGGAAACTAGAATGTTTGATTTATCAGAAGGCTGAATTAGAACTACCAATAAGAAATGAACATGTTAAAAAGTGAAAGGAGGAAACATTTGGTTTATTTAAGAGTAAGTACCCAAACATATGTGTCTGAATTTCCCAAGTTTTCAAATCTTGGCCCAAAATATCTTGGGAAAGCAGTTACCAAAGAGGTTTCTTGGCATAAATGTTTCTGAGTTGTAAATAATAGAAGAATAACACTCCTCTAAATAATTTTAACACATTTAGTGTCAAGAACAACATTTAGAAAAGAACCTGATTCCATCATAGTTAATGTTGAACTCTAATTTCAATCAAATTATGTAAACTACTCACTTCTGGCACCTCATTTTTTTTTTTGCATTTATTCAGCCACAAAATAAAAGACAGAGTTGTGATAGTGGTGACTATATCCTCAGTACCAGGACACTAGAAAGAGCCAGGTAGGTATAAACTGTCTTAATGGAATGGTGCAGAGCCATGGATGGGAAGACAGCCTACAATTGAAGCCAAGAGCTCCACTAGATGGCGCCATGAAAGATCACTTACCTATGTACATACACTATAGGCCCGGTGCATGGATTCGTCCACCAGTCGGGTGCGTCCACTGGTGGGTTGCCTCCACCTGGCCTGCAGGAATTTGGCCAAAACCTGTTCTCCAACCTCCCCCAGGGGTCCCAGATTGTGAGAGGGCACAAGCCAGGCTGAGGGACCCCCACCAGTGCATGATAGGGGCTGGGGAGGACTGCAGGAGGGCTTTAGGGTGTGTCCGGTCCCTCTAGCCCAATCCTGATTGGCCGGACCCCAGCAGCAAGATAACCTACTGGTTGGAGCTTCTGCCCTGGTAGTCAGTGTGCTTCACAGAAACTGGTCAAAAGGTCAAACACTTAGCATATTAGGCTTTTATTATATAGGAAGAGAAAGTTTTCTCCATGGTCCCACTTACTGGAGCAGAGCTGATAAAAATGGCCTCTCTCTTTTATGACTTCTTCTCCTATGCCACCAATGATCATAAACTTAGAAACTCACAGAATTTAGTATCTGAAGCCACTTCAGCTCTTAAGTCTTTGGGCAACATAAAGCGGTAGACAAGGCATAAATTCTGTGAGTAGAGTGAAACCTGGCCCAATCCATGCAGAGTACAGAGTATTTACTTTGAAGAGATTAGTGCACAAGTGGGAAAAGATGTCTGCAGAAAGCTGTTTAGTGAAGCACTGTTTATAATAAATAAAAAGTGAAAGTAAACTACCCATAAATGAGGGAACAGTTTATGTATGGCGAAACCATACAATGCAGTACTGAGTGGTCATTAAAAGCCAGGCTGTGGATCTATATTGCATGAGATGATCTCCATAAAATAGAGTTGAATGACGGGGGCCAGTTATTAATATATGTGCAGTGTGGTCCTGTGTAAGTATAATTGAATATACACAAAGCATTTTTCTATATGTGCAAAAATTTTCTTACAGGAACCAATATGATAGCTCTATTTATCTTAGGATGCAATTTCCAGTGATCATTATTTTCTGCCTTCCACTTTCTCATATTGAGCTTTTCTCTACAATAACTATGTGCAATTTTTATAAAAAATAATAAAGCTGGAACACTGTAGAGTAGTCTGAACCAACCAACCATGTATACCCAGAGCGATATGGATGTATCTTAAAAACACTGTGCTGAGAACATAATAAATAAACTGAATGAAATGCATGATAAGAAAATAGCAATTATGTAAATTAAGATACATGCCTATAATACAAAGCACATCTTACAAGAGAAAACTTGAATAAAATGATACAGATTAACCATGTTTCAGTGGTTGCTCCTGGTGGGGGGGTAGAGGAGGGAGAAAGAGAGTGAAATGTGGACAAAGAAGAAACTGACAATTAATTAATTGCCTGAACCAATGATAATAACCTGCCCTACACCTGAGGTCCACAAAATGTAGGCACAGATTTAAAAACAAGAAACATCTCAACATATAAATACCTGTATGCATAAAATTGATACTTTATTAGCTATTTTCAAACAAGCTATGTATACAGATTTTAGAGCCATTTGAACCTGCAAACACATGATCTTAAACACATACCTTGGCCACACTAAAGCCCCATTTCTTTATCTATAAAATAAAGAAAATATCTTTCTGAGGTATAAAGATTTGTGGTAATGTAATCCTCAAAAACAATCATGATAACTCCTAGTTTCTGCTCTGGCATTTATAGAGCTTAAAAGTCATCACTTTCATCCTTACAACAAGATAAAGATGAACAAACTAAAAATCAATGAGTTTTTCTGGGACCTGGCAGAGAACTAACTTTTCAAGGTAAACCACCATGCTAAAATTTGGAGACATGAGCAACTCAAGAGTCATAGCCATGATCTGCTTACCTGAACAGAAGCCACTGGAGCTGTAAACTATTAGAACACTTACCGTATTTTCCGGCATATAAGATGACTAGGCGTATAAGACGACCCCCAACTTTTCCAGTTAAAATATAGAGTTTGGGATATACTCGCCCTATAAGACGACACCTGGCGTATAAGACGACCCCCAACTTTTCCAGTTAAAATATAGAGTTTGGGATATACTCGCCCTATAAGACAACACCTGGCATATAAGACGACCCCCGACTTTTGAGAAGATTTTCCTGGCTTAAAAAATCCTCTTATATGCCACGCAGAAAATATGATAAATAGTAATGTTGTTGGATTGCTAGAGCCCGAGTATAGACTAGCTTGAGACTGAGAGACTCTTTGGGGCCACAGTCTCATGAGGGCCTCCACATTTTCTTAGCTCTTACCTCCACGATCCCCACTAGGTTCTCACGGTGAAGAGCCAAGGAAGGTCCCCTCATGGCTTAGGCAGAGAGAGCTGTAAAACTGGTAAAATAGGTCCAGAGCCTTCTTCATAACAAAGGCCTAGTCTTCAGGACAAAATACAGTGGTACCTCGAGATATGAGTGCCCTAACATACGAGATTTTTGAGATACGAGCCGTCCAGTGAGCGATTTTTGCTTTGAAATACGAGCAACATTTGAGATATGAGTAATCCTGCGGATCGGTCTGCTGCACATGACCCACCAGTTTACCGCGACTCCAGTGTCTCATAGTTTCCCACGCCTCAAGGTTACGGAACAAATTAAACTCGTATCTCGAGGTACCACTGTACTTTTCCAAAGCTTTATCCCATAGGTCCCCTCACTGCAGTCTCCGCTAGCATTTCTCTCTCATCTAATTGGGAGGGGGAAGATATACAAGAAGAAACACTTGTGATGATCACAGTTCAGTCACAGGTTCACTGAAAGCTGAGGTTTAATTGGAATGTTACAGGATGCTTTGTCTCCTCCACACCTTATCATCATACTAACAGGGCCCCGATATAATAATAGTAGATTGTGGCTGCAAGTGCTAAAAGACACAGGTCCTCCCTGAGAAGTACGTAGGCAAGTCCAAAGTCAACAGGCAAGACAAAAAAAACAAGAACACCAGAGGGATTTGAAGATTCTGGCATCATCAGGTATCTATCTACACTAATAAAAGAGTAAGATGCTAATTGTACCTTCACGATGCCCACCAGCCAATCAGGAGTGAGTATGCAAATTAGCCCAACAAAGACGGAAGGTTAATTTGTGTATGCAGGCACCAAGCAGCCAGGGGTCGGGTGGGATGCTTGTGCCATCGCCATGGCAATGATGAAGGCATTCTGCACCACCCCAGCCACTCCGGGCCTCTGGGCAGTGTGAGAAGGCAGAAAGGAGGCCCTGGCCTGAGCAAAGGCAGTGCAGGCAGCCAAGGAAAGGAAGGCCCATTCTTGCATGAATCTTCATGCATCGGGCCTTTAGTAGCAAACAGCAAAACAAAGCCCAACTCCTAGACAGACTAACATACATCTTCACAGCAGAGGCCTTTTACCTCAGTCCCTATTACCCAGTGGTCGGCAAACTCATTACTCAACAGAGTGGCAAACTGCGGCTTGAAAGCCACATGTGGCTCGCGAGCCACAGTTTGCTGACCACTGTTATTACCCATTAAAAATGTCCAACTTTTAATTTAAAAAATATAAGCCATGCCAAAAAGCAAGGAAACAGTCTGAAGAGACAAAGCAAGCATAAGAACCAGATTCAAATGTGACAAAGATGTTGAACATAAATGACAGGGTATTTGGAATAACTATAACTAATGTGATAAGGGCTTTAATGGAAAGAATATATAACATGCAGGAACAGACAAATAATTTAAAAGAAGAGATATGGGAAGAATCAACTTCCAGGAAATGCTGGAAGTCAAAACCACTGCAAGTGATATGAAGAATGCCTTCAGTGGACTCAATAGACTCAAAACAGCTGAGGGATCAGTGAGCCTGAAGATAAGTCATATAGAAACTTTCCAAACTGAAACACAAAGAGGAGTTAAGTTTTAAAAAAGAAAACCAAGATTTCCTTCTAGAACAGGGAAGATTTCAAAAAACTTAACATGTATAATTGAAATATCAAAAAGACAATAAAGAGAACAGAGCAGAAGAAATTTTTGAAATAATGCTGAGAACTTTCCAAAATTAATGACAGCAAACTATCTAGGACGCTCAGATAGTACCAAGCAGTATAAATACCACACACACACACACACACACACACACACACACACATACACACACGTCATATTCAAACTGCAGAAAGACAAAGAGAAATCTATAAAGAAGCCAGAGAATAAAAACAAATATTATATCTGACTTTTCATCAGAAACCATGAAGATAATTGAATGAAGTATTCAAATTTTTAAAAGAAAAAAGCACCAACCTGGTATTCTATATCCAGAGAAGTTATCCTTCAAAAATGAAAGAGAAATAAAGTAGTTCTCAGATAAACAACAAGAGAATATATCACCATCACACCTGCCCTGTAAGAAATGTTAAAATACTTTCCTAAGGCAGAAATAAAATTATGTAAGTCAGAAGCTTGTTTCTATATAAAGGTAGGGAAAGCATCAGAGAAGGAACAAATGAAGCTAAAATTAAATAGTTTTCTTTTTCTTTATTTAAAATACTAGAGGCCTGGTGCATGAAATTTATGCATGGGTAAGGTCCCTAGGCCTGGCCAGTGATCAGGGCTGATCTGGGGGGCTACTAGTGGGGCAATTGTGGGGCCCCCGCTGGCACCTGCCTTGGCTGGTTTGGGAACTGTGGGCTGCGGGCAGCTCCTGTGTTGAACGTCTATCCCCTGGTAATCAGTGCATGTCATAGCAACCAGCCATTCCTGCGGGACCAGGCCAAAACTGGCTCTCCAACATCCTCCAAGGGGACCCAGATTGCAAGAGGGCCCAGACCAGGCTGAGGGACCCCACCAGTGCACAATTGGGGCTGGAAAGGGATGCAGGAATTTGGCCAGCTGGGAAGCGAATGTGGGAGGACTCCAGAGTGTGTCAGGCCTGTCTCACTCAGTCCCAATCAGCCAGACCCCAGCAGCTAACCTAGTGGTCAGGGCATCTGCATCCTGGTGGTCAGTGCAAGCAGTTGAGTGGCCTTAGCATATCATTACCATATTACACTTTGATTGGTTGAACGGCTGACTGGTTGACCAGATACTTAGCATATTAGGCTTTTATTATATAGGATTACTGTATAAAGAGTAATAGTAACAATGTATTGTGTGATCAAAGTCCCAAGGGAGGGGAAGGAGAAGTGGAAATACATTATTATAAGGTACCTATACTACAATATGAAATACAACAGTGTTATTTGTAGACTTTTATTAGTTAATAATGTATATCTTAAACTTTAGGGCAACCACTAAGAAGTTTCTGTTAATATAAATTCTGCACCAAAAGAGGAGATAAAAATCATATAAAATGCTCAATTGAAACCAAAAAAAAAGATAGAAAAAGAAGCCTAGAGGAATAAATTTAAAAAATTACAAACATAGTTGATATTCACCCATATATTAATAAATAAATGTTAATGATCTCAACATGTCAATTCTCTAAGAAAACACATTACTAAACATGTATGCACCTAACAATAGCACGCCAAAATACATGAAGCAAAAACTGACAGAACTGAAAGGACAAAATGAGAAATCCACTTATAGTTGGAGATTTCAACCCCCACCCCATCAATAATTGCTAGATCAAGCAGAGAGAAAAATCAATAAGGAAATAGCTGGCCTGAATAGCACCATCAATCAGCTTAACCTAATTGACATTTATAGAAGACTCCATCCAACAACAGCATGGTACACATTCTTCTCAAGCTCAGAACTTTCACCAAGATAGATCACGTTCTGGGCCATAAAACATATCTTAACAACTTTTAAAAAAAATAATAAAAAATCATACAAAATTTGTTCTCAGACCACAACACAATTAAACTAGAAAGGAATAACAGAAAGACAGCTGGAAGATCCCCTAACTATTTGAAATTAAACAACATAGTTGGAAATACCCAATGGATTCAAAAAGAAGCTCAAGAGGAACTTGTAAAGTATTTTTAACGCTAAACAAAGATGAAAATACAACTTCTTGACTTTTGTGGGATGCGGCAGAAATGGTGCTCAGAAAGAAGTTTGTAGCATTAAATATAAACATTAGAATAGTGCCCTCGGTGGCCCCGGCTCTGTCTCTGCTTCACCAGTGTTTGGACAGAACAGACCCAGGGACGCCCCTTCTTCCAGCTCCGGCCACTCTCCGGCTCTTACCCAGTCACCACCTTCAGAGCCACCTCCGGGACCAGCCAGCACACGGGGTTTTCTTCCGCCTTAACGCCTTATGGCGAACAACCATGAGCTGCCACTGTGGTCAGAATTATGCCACCAGGTGGAGGCTGCGGGCACCCGCCTGGCCAACCTGCACCCACCTCTCTGGGGGCTTCTTTTTCCACCGCGACAATGTGGCTCTGGAGGGTGGGACCACCTCTTCCAGGAGCAGGTGGAGAAGCAGCGGGAGGCGCTGAGCATCTCCTGAAGCTGCAAAGCCAACGCGGTGGCCGCCGTCTCCCCAGGACAATGTGGCTCTGGAGGGTGGGACCACCTCTTCCAGGAGCAGGTGGAGAAGCAGCGGGAGGCGCTGAGCATCTCCTGAAGCTGCAAAGCCAGCGCGGTGGCCGCCGTCTCCCCAGGACGCGCCGGGAGGTGGCCGCCGTCTCCCCAGGACGCGCTGGAGCCTCGCACAGGGAGCGGCAAACCCAGGCCCGTGGGAGCCGCCCGGCCTCGGAGAGGAGCCGGACCAGGCCCTCCGGGACCTGCAGACCCTCAGCTCCTGACTTCCGGGGGAGAGCCGCTTCCTGGGGGAGCAGGTGAAGCTCCTCCAGAAGACGGGCCCCGCCTGCCTGACATCTGCAGCTGCGGCCCCCGGGCTGGGCTGGGCAGGACCCCCTCTGCCAAAGGCTCACCCTCAGGCACCACTAGGAGCCTGTGCGACCCACAGGCCTTGGAGGGGATCCCCTGCATTGCCCTGCGGACTAGCTTTGGCCTGAGGCTCTCCCCAAAACCACTAGCCATTCCTTTAACCACCCTGAAGCCCTCTCCCATGCATGGGACCAAATGGAAACAATAAGGCTTTTTTCAGGAAAAAAGGGGGGCAAAAAATTCAATAAATGAAGCTTCCACCTAGGAAGCTAGAGAAATAAGAGCACTTTAAGCCTACAGTCAGCAGAAGAAAGGAAATAATAAAAATTGGAGCAAAAATCAATGAAATAGACAATAAAATTGAAACAATAATAGAAAAAAATATCAACAAAACCAAAAGCTGATTCTCTTAAAAAAAAAAAAACAGTAAAATTGATAAACCAATAGCCACGCCAACCAGGAAGAAAAGAGAAGACACAAATTACCAATATTAGGAATTAATGAGGGGTCATCCCTACTGTTCCATGGGCATAGAAGGAAAACATAAATATTTTGAACAATTCCATGTCCACAACTTTTTTTTTTAATATATTTTATTGAATTTTTACAGAAAAGAAGACAGAAGGATAGAGAGAAACATTGATGGGAGAGAGACATCAATCAGCCGCCTCCTGCAAGCCCCTAACTGGGGATGTGCCTGCAACCAAGATACGTGCCCTTGATGGGAATCAAACCCGGGACCCTTCAGTCTGCAGGCCGACGCTCTATCCACTGAGCCAAACCGGTTTTGGCTCATGTCCACAACTTTTATTATTTAGATTACATGGACCAATTCCTTGAAACACACAAAACACCAAAATGAAAACAAGGAAAAGTAAGTATAAGAGTAGTAAGAATATCTGTTAAAGAAACAGGATTAATAAAATAACCTCCAAAATAAAATCAGCAGGCCCAGATATTTTCACTGGTAAATTCTACCAAACATTTAAGGAAGAAATTATACTAATACTCTACAATCTCTTCCAGAGGGAATACTTCCTAACTCATTCCACAGGCCATCATTATCATGACACTAAAATAAGATGAGATTACAAGAAAGGAAAGCAGACCATTATCTCTCATTAACATAGGTGCAAATTCCCTCAACACAATATTAGCAAAGCAAATCTAAAATTAACTATATACTATAATCTAGAGCAGTGGTTCTCAACCTTCCTAATGCAGCAATCCTTTAAGACAGCTCCTCATGTGGTGGTGACCCCCAACCATAAAATTATTTCGTTCCTACTTCATAACTGTAATTTTGCTACTGTTAGGAACTGTAATGTAAATATCTGATATGCAGGATGTATTTTCGTTGTTACAAATTGAACATAATTAAAGCATAGTGATTAATCACAAAAATATGTAATTATATATTGTGAAATATTTATTTCTAATTACAAATAAATGAAATTTTTTGTCTTGAATCATGGTGTAGCAGTCTTCATATGACAACAGTAAACTACATCGCTACACTTTGCTACACCGAGGAGCCATCTGTTGGTTCCTAAGACCATGGGAAATATGTGTTTTCCGCTGGTCTTAGGCGACCCCTGTGAAAGGGTCGTTCCACCCCCAAAGGGATCGCGACCTACAGGTTGAGAACCGCTGATCTAGAGGGATTTATTCCAGGTGTGCAAGACTGGTTCAATATTCCAAAAATCAGTCTGGGTAATCCCCCACCTGATCCTAGAGCATCTCGTAATGTCAGAAAGCTTAAAAAACGCTCCAAAAAATGATAGGGGTATTTTCATGGGAAACAGAAGCCTACTAAAAGAGCTTTAGATTTAAACAAAATAACAGTATTGGATTATAAATCAAAGTATAACATAATCATCTACTCATCTACACTGATATGAATGAGTAAATGGGACATAATAAACCGATCTCCTAGGGAGAAGATTAGATGCTCTTAAGGTGGTAGGACATAACCCCTCACTCTTTAAGCTTGTTATATATACATAGTGACTCTCCCAACAAGGACAATATGGAAAGGGAGGGGGGAGAGTAACTTTGCCATAGAGCAGTGGTCGGCAAACCGTGGCTCATGAGCCACATGTGGCTCTTTGGCCCCTTGAGTGTGGCTCTTCCACAAAATACCACAGCCTGGGCGAGTCTATTTTGAAGAAGTGGCATTAGAAGAAGTTTAAAAAATGTGGCTCTCCAAAGAAATTTCAATTGTTGTGTTGTTGATATTTGGCTCTGTGGACTGATGAGTTTGCCAACCACTGCCATAGAGAAACCTGATAAACACTACCTTAGTCAGGCAATCAAGGTCAATGGCAACAGTGAGAAGTTATGTTGAGCGTATGTGATGGGGATGGTACTTAACTTCTGTGACCTTCCTTCCAAAAACACATAATCCCAGTCTAATGATAAGAAAATCATCACACACACACACAAAAAAAAAAAAACCTAAGGAACAATCCTACAAAATACCTAACCCAGTGATCAGCAAACTCATTAGTCAACAGAGGCAAACCGTGGCTCGGGAGCCACATGTGGCTCTCAAGCCAGATTGCTGACCACTGACCTAACCAATAATCCTAAAACCTGTCAAGGTCATCAAAAATAAGAAAAAGCTGAGAAAATGTGATAATCCAGAGGAATCTAAGCTGACATGGATAACTAATGAAATGTGAGAACTCTCCACATTATCCTTGTTCATAATTCTGCAAATCTAAAACTACTCTAGCTGAAACCGGTTTGGCTCAGTGGATAGGGCGTCAGCCTACGGACTAGAAGGTCCCAGGTTCGATTGAGGTCAAGGGCACGTACCTTGGTTGTGGGCACATCCCCAGTAGGGGGTGTGCAGGAGGCAGCTGATCGATGTCTTTCTCTCATCGATGTTTCTAACTCTATCTCTCTTCCTTCCTCTCTGTAAAAAATCAATAAAATATATTTTAAAAAACTACTCTAAAATAAAATGTTTATTAATATTTAATTAATAGACTGTTTTTTAAGTTTTTGAGATTTATAGAAAAATTGAGCAGGAAGTACAGGGAGTTCCCGTATACCCAGCACTCTCAACATACATACAGTTCCCTTATTATTAACATTTCATATTAGCGTGGTATGTTTGTTACCACTGAACCAATATTGATACATATCATCACCCAGAGTCCACAGTTTACATTAGGTTCACTGATGGCGGTGTACTTTCTGTGGATTTGGACATATGTCTGATATGCACACACCGTTATGGTAGCAGACACAGTAGTTTCACTGCCCCCAAATTCCTCTGTGCCTATCTGATCACCCCTCCTTCCCTTCTCCTGCAACCCCTGGCAAATACTGATTTTTTTTAGTTAAAATTATCATCACTTAACAAATTTTTTAAATCCTTATTGTTGAAAGTATTACATGTTCCCTTCCCCCACCCACATTGACCTCCTGTAGCCTGCCCGCACCCCCTACCCGAGGCCTTACCACCCTATTGTCTATGCCCATGGGTTATTCGTATAAGCATACAAGTTCTTCAGTTAATCTCTTCCCACCCACCCACCCTCCCCTGCCTTCCCTCTGAGATTCTACAGTCTGTTCGATGGATGCTTCTATGGCTCTGGATCTATTTTGTTCATGTTTATTTTGTTCATTGGATTCCATGTACAAATGAGATCATGTGATACTTGTCTTTCTCTGACTGGGGATGTACCCGCAACCAGGATACATGCCCCTGACCGGAATCGAACCTGGGACTCTCCAGTCCGCAGACCGACACTCTATCCACTGAGCCAAACCTTTTTTGGTGCATGAGTTTCTTATATATCTTGCACATTAACCCTTTATTGGATGTATCATTGCCAAATATGTTTTCCCATACAGTGGGATCTCTTTTCATTTTGTTGATGGTTCCTTTTGCTGTGCAGAAGCTTTTTATTTTGATGGAGTCCCATTTGTTTATTTTCTCCTTAGTTTCCCTTGCCCTAGGAGATATATCCACAAACATGTTGCTATAAGAGATGTCTGAGATTTTGATGCCTAAAGAAAAACAAATATCCAACATCAGGTTATACTACAAAGCCACTGTAATCAAAACAGCCTGGTAGTGGCACAAGAACAGGTATGTAGATCAATGGAACAAAACAGAGACCCCAGATATTGACCCAAGCCATTATGCTCAATCAATATTTGACAAAGGAGACACGAGCATACAGAGACAGTCAATGGTGCTGGGAAAATTGGACAGATACATGCCAAAAGAGAAAACTAGACCACCAACTTACACCATACACACAGGAATAAGCATAACAAGACTTAAATGTAAGTCGTGAAACCATAAAAATCCTAGAAGAAACCATATGCCTTGTTTTAAAATTAATGGAGCATATAAAAGGGTTTCTTAAAGTGAACCACACAGGCAGAATTATTTATCATGGTTCTCCATCATAATGCCATATACACACCTACATTTGTGCAACTGAGCAATCTCTGTGTCAGCCCCCCATTGAAAAATTCTGCTTCAGCAGCCATCCCGATTTCTGAGAAAAAGGATCAATTTAACATGTGGACATCCCCGGCATGCCCCAGACCCACACCTGCACCCACAAATCCTTGTTTTGTATTCACTAGACTGACAGGTGATGGGGTAATCATTACCTAGATTTGAACAAATTAAATAGATAAAAAGCAAAACGTGACTGTTTTGGTCTACCTTTGAGTGGTATTCCTTTGGTCTTATCACTGTTAGTTACAGGCTTGGTTAATATTGTTCTTTATTTTCTTCCCCCACCCACCCGCCCATTCACCCAGGCTGATCCTATTAGGCTGTTTAATGGTTAAAAGATAGGACAAAGGCCAAAACTGGTTTGGCTCAATAGAGAGAGCGAGCATCAGCCTGCAGACTGAAGGGTCCCAGGTTCGATTCCGGTCAAGGGCATATGCCTTGATTGTGGGCACATCTCCAGTGGGGGGCGTGCAGGAGGCAGCTGATTGGTGTCTCTCTCTCATCGATGTTTCTAACTCTCTATCTCTATCCCTTCTTCTCTGTAAAAAAAATCAATAAAATATATTATTTTAAAAAAGGTATGAAAAGATAGGACAAAGGAAGGGAGAGAGAAGAAAAGTTTCAAGAGAGGAAGAAATCCAGAAGGTGAGCCCAAATAATTAACTTGGCTATTCAGGCTACATGGTCTTTCTCTTACCTTCTCCTGACTTTCAAGTGACAATCCTATTCTTCATCATAAATGTCCTTCTGTCTTGGCTTCTCGCTTTCCAGATGACTGGCATCTTAAATTGTGAGAAAGGTTTGCCTTTCTGGCTGAGCAGTCTCTCAGATATTTTATTAGTGTGTGTGTGGGGAGGGGGGGTAGGGCTAGCAGCTCAGTGAGTCCTCTTTTGACAGCATATCTTTTTATTTCTGAATTTCCCTGTGACTTGTTTGCCTTGTCCTCTGCCACTGACTTGTCTAACATCCTAATAACAGTCTATAACTTGTAACTTGCATTTTCAAAGCTGTGTTTTCAGACATGTTCCTTCTTGCCAAATCAAAGACACCATTTCAATGTCAGATGGAGAGACAATTAGAAAAAAAAAACACACACACACCGACTCGTGACTGCATACAAACACATGCATACACACATGCACATTCACACATTGTTGTTAGGTCAGAGTTTTGCCTGAATTCTAGCTTCAATATTTTCTATTTTTCTATTTCCTCTGTTTCAGAGCATCTGATTTCCTGAACTGTAAAGGAAGTTTGGGTTTGGGTTGTTTTTATTATTCAGTGACCTTAAATAGCGTCCCAACCATTATATCTTCAAATCAATATTGAATATTCTCCTACCTAAGGTACAAAGATCTTTGCAAATAAAAGCATTCTGACCTTCAAGAACATTTAATTTAAGCACACAAGCATCTTGTATTATTGCTTGAGTCATTATATTTTCAACTTTATTCATCTGTTCTATGCTCCATGCCAACAGTGATTAAGTTAGTAAAACTTACTGTTCTTAGAGTGTCATCCAATAAAAGGAAGAAATGTTTTATATCTCTCCACCCAGTTATTTCATTCCACAAATGTTCCCATCTCTTAAACAGAAAGAATGTTTACAAGCAGCGTCTAAGGGAAAGTTAGTATATCCTTTAAGCTGTTGAAATTTTAGAGATATAAGTGACTAAAAATAATTACTCCAATACTTTATTTTATAAAAAAATAATTTGTAGAAACAATAAAATAGCATTATTAGTGAACTTACCATAGTATAAGTTATCTTTACCCTTTAAATTGGTGACAGCTAAAATTGAGATTAGAGAAGGCACAAATAATTGGCTAAATTCCTACTAAGCATGAAGTCATACCTTTTTAATGTAGTAAAATTATGTACCAAGAAATGGCAATGAGCAAATTAAACAATTGTGTTGTAATAATTAAATCCATTAATTTAGCTGTTCTACTCTAATGCTTTACCTTGATTTCTAACTTGAAGTTATATCCCACAAGTTTAACAGGTCACAAACCATATTAATATATGTGAATATATATATGCACATTTTAATTATACCTTGAAACATATTTTTATCTTACCAAAAAGGCCTTCAAGCCATTTACAAAAATTCATATAACATACCAAAATAAAAACCAATTAAAGTAAGAAAAATATGATCAAAGGGCAAGTAATAGCAAGAAACTAATAGAAAGCCAGAAATAAGGTTGAAATCCAATAATATTTGTGTCAGAGGTAGACCAACGCTTCTGGTTCTAAATTTGCCAAATATTAATAGGAAAATGTATGCAATTTCCAGTTTCACAGAATCTATGAGGAAAATATAAATCAGTCTCTCAGGAAGAACACTGCTGCTGAGACCAGAGGACAAAATAACTCCCAATTCTGTTTTAAAAATGTCAGACTTGGGAAACCAAGATGGTGGCATAGGTGAACACCTAAACTGCTGCCTCACACAACAATTTCAAAACTACAGCTAAAAGACAGAACGGACATCATCCAGAACCACAGGAAAGCTGGCTGAGTGGAAATTCTACAACTAGAAGGAAAGAGAGGGGCTCACAGAGACTAAGAGGAGCTGCAAAAAGCTGAGGTACAGAGACGCACTCATGGAGAGGATGGACAGCAGAGTACCTGGCTGGCTTCCTCTAGTGGGAAGGAGATGGAAAGTCAAGACTGCACTGAACCCCAGTTCCAACTGCACTGAACCCCAATTCTGGGCAAGACTCATATGGGGGTAGTCTGGACTGTCAGGAAATGGAAGAGTGCACGGAAACTTAGGGGAGCCATGAAAGGCAGAAGTCTGGAGGTGTGTGTGTGCGATGGTATGCAGAAAGGACTGACTGCTAATTGTGCTGCTGGCTTTCTCTAATGGGAGGAAGATGGAACTTCCCAACTGCACTGAACTCCAGTTCTGACTGCACTGAACCCCAGATTCGGGTGAGACTCTGGGGACCCAGACTCATACGGGTCCCCAGAGTGCACAGAAAAGAAACACAGGGAAGCTGCAAAAGGCAGAGGGCTGAAGGCACGAGTGCACACAGAGGGCTGCAGCAATTACCAAGGGACACAGACCCACGGGCCCCATAGAGCAGGGCTTTTGGGAAGCCAAGGTTCTCTGCTCAGCCCTGAAATTCTGCCACATCCAAGCTAAGCACAGAGACTTTTGCAATTTTCCAAATCTTGTCTCATAATGCTGATTCCAGCACAGAAGTTCTCTCTGCATAGACATAGCTGATCCTCACAACCAATTGGCTTGGAGGTCAATTCCCCCCAGTGATACCAACAACAATCAAGACTTAACTACAACAAGGCTGTACACACAGTCCACAAAGGGGTGCACCAAGAGAGTCCACCTCAGGTAACTGGGGAGGCAAAGCTACGGGGCCATATAGGACACCTAACACACAAAGCTACTCTACCAACTCAGGGAAGCAGTGAAAATGCGAAAACAAAGAAACAGATCACAAACGAAAGAAATGGAGGGAAACAAACAACTGGATATAGAGTTCAAAACCACAGTTATAAGGTTTTTCAAGAATTTCCTAGAAAAGGTCAATAAATTTCATGAGACTTTCAAGGATATGAAAAGGACCAACTAGAAATTAAACATACACTGACTGAAATAAAAAATATTATACAGAGATCTAATAGCAAACTAGAGGAATGCAAGAATAAGTCAAAGATTTGAAATACAAAGAAGCAGAAAACACTCAACTGGAAAAGCAAAAAGAAAAAAGAATCCAAAAAATTGAAGATAGTGTAAGGGCCTCTGAGATAACTTCAAGCGTACCAACATCAGAATTCTGGGGGTGCCAGAAGAAGAGATAAAGCAAGATACTGAAACCTATTTGAAGAAATAATGACAGAAAACTTCCCCCACTTGGTGAAAGAAATAGAATTACAAGTCCAGGAAGCACAAAGAACCCCAAACAAAAGGAATCCAAAGAGGACCACACCAAGACATATCATAATTAAAATGCCAAGAGCAAAAGACCAAGAGAGAATATTAAAAGCAGCAAGAGAAACAGTTAATTACCTACAAGAGGGCATCCATATGATTGTCAGTTGATTTCTCAACAGAAACTATGCAGGCCAGACGGGAGTGGCAAGAAATATTCAAAGTGATGAATAGCAAGAACCCACAACCAAGATTACTCTACCCAGCAAAGGTATCATTCAGAATTGAAGCAGATAAAAAGCTTCACAGATAAGAAAAAACTAAAGGAGTTCATCATCACCAAACCAGTATTATATGAAATGCTGAAAGGTACTCTTTAAGAAGAGGAGGAAGAAGAAAAAGGTAAAGATAAAAATTATGAACAACAAATACTTATCTATCAACAAGTGAATCTAAAAATCAAGTGAATTCGAAATCTACTGAACAGAGTAAACTGGTGAATATAGTAGAATCAGGGGCATAGAAAGAGTAGATTGACGATTCTCAGGGGGAAAGGGGTAAGGGAGGTGTGGGAAGAGACTGGACAAAAATCGTCACCTATGAATGAGACAATGGAAGGGAGGTAAGAGCAGAGGGTTGGGTGGGAACCAGGTGGAGGGGAGCTATGGGGGGAAAAAAGAACAACAATTGTAATAATCTGAACAATAAAAATTTATTAAATTTAAAAAAAAGAAATGTCGGTGTTTAATTGTAATGACAAATATATCTGTATGGTAAATATAGTGAAATGTTTCATTGAACTATGATTTTTAAAAACTTAATCTGGGAGACCATAATACATACACTAAGTGGCCAGATTATTATGATCTCTGAACACATAATAATCTGGCCACTCAGTATATATCCTATATAATAAAAGGCTAATATGCAAATTGTCTCCTCAATCAGGCTAGCCAACCACCCATGTCCCTTCCCCATGTCCCCACCTATGCATGAATTCATGCACTGGGCCTCTAATACACACACACACACACACACACACACACACACACACACACACACACAGAGTGGCCAGATTATTATGCGTTCAGAGATCATAATAATCAGTCCACTCAGTATATATTCCTACAATATTTAGCGGAAAATAAAGACAGTTTTTAGGGTGGGGTAAGTGGATGCTACACATAAATGTAAATAAATCAGCTTTAGACCAGCTGGAGAGAACCCTGATGACCAAGGAGGGAAAGTGGAGACCTCAGAGGGCTGGCTGTGCTCCCACAGACAGCAGCTGAAGTTCCAGAGGGGATATCTCAGCTGTGGGGCATTCCCACTGAGAACTCTGGAGTCTAATCTCTAAGCTCATCTCCCCAGCAGAGAGCACCAGAACCGAGAAAGGTGCCCACATACCACCTGGCTGTAAAAATCAGCATGGCTGCTGTCTGCCAGGGAGAGGCAGATGGAAATGCTGGCACCCTGTCAAAGCACAACATGCCATGGGCAGCCACTCACCTGGGGCTCCGGCAAAGGGAGGGCAGACTGGCCTGGAGCTGGGTGAGCAGAAGCCAGGGTTGGGGGACCTGGGGTTGGAGCTCAGAAGGCAGACACCCGGTTTCCTGAGCTGAGTCATTCCCTCACATTGGGGAGATCATCTTTCTCAGGCAAACTTTGCTATCCAGGTGGTCTTTGCCTAGATCAGACAAAAACTCCTATGTTCTTAGCAGCATTATTTACAACTAGAGGCCCAGTACACGAAATTTGTGCATGGGTAGATTACTAGGCCTGGCCAGTGATCAGGGCCAATCAGATTCCCTACCTTCCTGCCTCCTCCTTCCCTCACTCACTCAGCACCCTGTCACCACCACTGGTCACCTGCCATTGTTCCACACCATCCCCTCGTGGTCAGCACACATCATAGCGAGTGATCAAACTCCCGGTCACCTGATCAAACTCCCAAGGGGACACTTTGCATATTAGCCTTTTATATAGAGAGAGAGATAGCTAAGATTTTAAAACAGTCCAAGTGCCCATCAGCAGATGAACGCATAAAAAAGCTGTGGGACATTTACACTATGGAATACTATGCAGCTGTAAAAAAGGGATAAAGGGGTCTCTAATCCTTTGGGAGAGCATGGATGGACCTGTAAAATATTATGCTAAGTGAAATAAGCCAAACTGAGAAAGACAAATATCACATGATCTCACTTATTTGTGGAATCTAATGAACAAAATGAATTGACCAACAAAATAAGACCCGAAACATGGAGGCATGAAACAGACTGACATACCTGAATATGGGGACAAGAAGAGATTAACCAAAGAACGTATAGGAATAGCCCATGGACACAGGCAATAAGGTAGTGAAGTCCTGGAGGAGTGGGTAGGGGATGAGAGCAGGGGGGAGGGGAGGAGGGTTAAATGGGAGATATTTGTCATATTATCAACAATAAAAATATTTTTAAAAAATAATAAAATTTTAAAAATTATATAGGTTTCAGTGCATAATTCTATAATGCATCATATGTATATTGTGTTATATGTTTACCACCCCAAGTCTCCTTCCATCACCATTTATTCCCCTAAACCCCCTTCTTCCGGCTCCACCCACTTCCCTCTGAGGTCATCTGAGTTTTCTATTTTTTCTTTGCTTCCTTTCTTAGTATAATTCCTTCACTTTTTCCATTCAGCCCCACAACCTATGTGACAGATTCCCAAGCAGCTCTTCAGCCTTCTTGTGATTCATTTGGAAGCCAAAGTAGCAGACATGATTCCATGTCATCCCTCACCTCTATTTTCAAAGTGACTTTACGATGCATTTTTCCCACCTTAGTTTTCATTTTATTCTGTAAGCAAAATATATGTATTTTTTGCACTAAAATAAACAGCTTTTTCCTCTATAAATCTCTATATAATCAGTATCCATTGGGGTTTTATTAGAGTGAAAATTAGTACAAGAACATTTTATAAATGAAATAATGCTGACAAGCTTGTCAGAAGCTGCTTTTTTTAATATCTTTTTTCCAAAGAGGTCATGGTTTGAAGCAGGATTGGAAGTAAATGAACCCATTAATCAGGCACTAAAATGCTGCTACAGCAGTTTAAAACTATCGCAATGGAAGTGTAGTCCGGAAACCTTTTGCCAAAACTGCCCAACTTGATCGATTGTTTTGTATATATGTATATCTTTTGTTCCCACAGCGCTGCTATGTTCCTGAAGATAGGCAATATTTAACATTTCTATGGCAGAAGAGGGGGGAAAGAACACACCCACAAACATCTAGTCTTTATATGGATGGTCATGTGGTAAACCAAGCATTCCACAATGAAAGGAGGTACATTTAGGCTGCCCAGACCTCAACCACAACAGCAAAACAAGAGAATATTGTCTCTGACCACTGCTTTTGGTACTTCTAAAAAAATTCTTTATTTTTAAAGTATTTTTAAAATGATCACTTGGGCTGTGTTTTCCTCCATTGACCTCTCCCCACTTCACTCACGCCCCCCCCCCATTACTGTCTGTGTCCATTGGTTTTGCTCATATGCATGCATACAAGTCCTTTGGTTGATCTCTTACTCCCTCACTCACCCCTGCACCTTCCCTCATAGTTTCTACTGTCTGTTCCATGCTTCTCTGTCTCTGGTTCTATTTTTATAACCTCACCAATCTTTTCCTGTCCCATGGTTCAGAACTACCCAACTCAACAAAGACTCCTGAGTTCAATTTCCTGGCCTTCTAGAAGCTTTCTCTAACCATTTTCCCTAAGATAGCAACCCCCCACCACCACCACTGGCTTCAGCACTAAAGCACCGTCTAGTCTGACAATCTGTTCTATTTTCTTCCCAGCAGTTAGCGCCTTTTGTTTACTATTGGTCTCCTCCACGGGAATAAAAAATTAGAGAGCAAGACCCTGCCTGTCTTGTCCTCAACAGTGTAGCCAGAGCCAAGGTCAGGACATCATAGGCGCTCAAGAAATGTGTTGAACTTAATAGAAGCAGCCCAGATGCGCTGAAAATCAATTTGCCAAATACCCAGTTCTCCAAATGGCCAAAAGAGAAGTCGATGTGCTAATGGAACATTGGATGAAAAATCCTAAAAAAAATCCTAAAAGATGTGTACAAGAGAAAACGCACACTAGAGGTTCCAAAGAAAATTAATCTAAACTGAAAAAAAATTACACTTGAACTTCTGAAATGTATAATGAACAAAATACACTTTTCTGATTATTAAATGTATTTGTAAAAATATCAAACCAGATTGCAGTAAATTGAGTATTCCTTAAAATACTGCTAGGAAGATAAAATAAAAACCAGTCACATGAAACTTCACTGAAATCTCCCAAAGCTGTTAGACCATCCCATTCATTATTAAATGCAGTGGGCTTTCAGTTTACATACGAGGAAGTAAGTTTTTCGGTAGACTGATGTAGTATTTGGTAAAATGGTTTAATATGAGGAAGTAAGTTTTTCGGTAAACTGATGTATTTGGTAAAATTAGGCTAGTTGATCATTTGAAAAATATTATTTATCAAATCAAGTAATTAGGCTATTGGTTTTAGCTATTTGGCCAGAATCTTATTTTGGCCCAAGAATCTTATTTCCACTTTATAGTGGGTGAACCTGAGGTCTCTTTGCTCACCCAGGGATTCCTAGGCAGTAAGGGGCAGAGCCGGCCTGCAGATTCAATTCTTTCAAAATCCGGAATCTGAGACTTCAACACTCAGTTGAACTGTCTACCCAGGAGACCTTCAGTAGTCCAGGAGTTAATATCTGAGGCTTCAACAGTTTGCAAATGCTTCCGCAGGCCTGAAATGTGAAGCAACTGGCAATTTGTGTAAGGTAGGAATTTAAATCAAGGCTGATTAGTGAGCAAGGAAGTCAGGCAGGGGATGGATCTGAATGGTTACTAGGCTATTATTTTCTGTTCAAGATTGCTCAAAGAGTAACTCATAAGGAGTCTTAATTTTACTGAGAAAACTGCACGCCAGCCATGTGAAAACCTCCTCATATATGTTCAGCATCTTGCGAAAGTCAACTTCAAGGTTTTCATGGGTGGAAATATCATATACATTACAATGGTAACCTTGGGTATTCATGTATTTCCCACACTGGTCCACATTGGCCTCTCTGTTTTTCTGAGTAATATGGTAAAAGCAGGGCCTTCAGCTAAGATAAAAAAAAAAGAGGAGATAAATATCTCCCAGGATTTTTAAATCTCATATAGGTTATTTTTGTCTGTTTTCTTGCTCTTTAAAAGCTTTCATTTAATGGAAGCATGGAACAGAGTGCGGAATCTCAAAGGGAAGGGAGGGGGGGTAGGAGGTAATCAACCAAAGACCTTGTATACATACATGCATGGCCCATGGACAAAGACAATAGGGTGCTGAAGGACTGGATTGGGTGGGGGGACAGGGGCTGGCTAGAGGGGGGTCAATGGAAGAAAAAGGGAACATGTAATACTTTCAACAATAATTTTTAAAAAAAAAACTCTCATTTAATCGATTTAAACTGAAGCCCAAGAATTGTAAATGATTTTCTCAAGGTCAGTGAACTCATCACTGGTGGAGTATGGATGTGAAACCGAGTCTTAATTTTCCCCGGCAATCGTTCTCTATATTACCAATGGCTTTAAAGCATTTTTAAACAATGGAACCATCTTTCCTTTTAATAAAACCTTACGTAACCTCACTATATATAACTGATAAAGGCTGCATTTTATTAGTATAAATTATTTTGTGACCACTATGTGCAGCATTTACTTATAATTTCAACCAAAGAGCAAAAATGAGATTTTTGAAAATTTTTGAAATTGGGGAATATGGATGCCTACAGATCCAATCTTTCCATCTCAGCATCCATTTTTTTCTTTATTTTATTAGATGGTACTGAGAAAGCCCTGGCTCAATCAGAAAATTAATTTCAAGTGATTAACAGTTGTTTATAACTCCCCTTGAAACCTCAGAATGCTCTTGAAACAGAATTTGCTTTTGAACCAAACTCTTGAAAATGCTTTGCAAAATTACGCTTGCAACATAGTTTGGAAACTGCGGCAATTAAACTATGTTCTTTTTTCCATTTTTATACATTTCTGCCAATTACTTTATTCCGTTTGATATCAGAAGTCATCATCAGTGAATTCAATGTTGACTGCGGCTGGTTTAAAAAAGGAGCCTGCTGGAGGATGAAAAATGGGGAAAGCAAAAAGGAAAGTGCAGGTTTCACTCTAGTGCAATTCATTGAAAATTAATTCAATAAGTGGGCAGTTTGTGAAAGTTATCTATGTATAGATAAAAGCCTAAGCGACCATTATGACCAAATGACCTGTTGACCAGTCGTTATAAAAGGGGGCAGAGGGGTGAAGGGGGACTGCGCGGTGGTGGGGTGCCAACAGAGCATCAGCAACCAGGGTCCTTTCCTCCACACCCAGCCTGGTGACCACTGCCTCCTCTCCCAACCTCACCCCAGGGCCTAATGGCCCCAGGCTGGGACAGGGAACTGGGGGTGCGTAGCAGCAGAGCCAGCCTCCTTCCTAGGGGGCTGAGTGCTGGCTCCCTCCTCAAGACTGCGGCCAACCTCCCACACCCTGTCCCTCCCCTTGGCTGGCAGGCCCCGATCAGCCTGCTGCCCACTTGTCACAGTGGAGGTGTGGTGGCAAGAGAAGGGGAGGGGGATCATGTGGTGGCAGGGTGCTGACACAGCAGCTGCATCCAGTGTCCGTTCCTTCCGTGCCCAGCTTGGCAACCCCACCAGGGTTTCAGGCTGCGACAGGGAACCAGGGGTGCGTGGCGGCAGACGCAGCCCCTTTCCCGGGGGTCCGAGGGCCGGCTCCCTTTTCAGGGGCTGGCATCCAACCTCCAGAAGTCCCTCCTCCTGGCCAGCCAACCTCCTATGATCTGCCCTGGCTGGCAGGGACCCCACCCATGCACGAATTCGTGCACCGGGCCTCTTGAAAACTTCTGCTAAATTGTCATTGTGGTTTTTATTTTCCCTTCAAAGATTTTTCAAGGCAAGTACACTTTTCTTTGCTCTATCAACCTACAGCTCAACAGCAGGAGGAAGACTCAAGCCTACAACAACCACTCCTGGGCTGCCTACCTCGGAGAGGGGATTACCAATGGGCAGAGAATGAGGAGACTCAGGGGCAGATGGAGAGAAGAGGAGGGGCAGAGTGCATGAAGAGCATGAGGAGTGAGTGACACATTGAGCTAAGAGCAAAAGGGAGAGCAAGGAAAAACTGACCAGCGATCGAGGGGCGTGGAGTGTGCACAATCCCAGGGTCCCAGACTTCCGGGACATTCTAGCTACCTGCAGTCCTCCTGCCAATTCCTTCACTGTGAATGGATGTAAACGTTCAGGTTTTGGAAATGGGTGCAATTGCTGACTACAAGACATGTATTCCTAAAATAATTAAGGAAAAGTAAAGATATTGCCAAAACCCCAAATATAGAAAGCATACATGGCAGGAAGTGAGGAAATTTAAGTCTTAAATGCAACAGGAGATTTCCTGCAATTTCAATGAGAGGCAAACCTTGGATCAAAACCCAGATTTGCATTCTAAGACTAAGGCCTTTCCTACTGCTACACAGAGCTTTTGGAGGTAAATATTGCCCGTGGGGACTTTTGCCTTCATTTGCATTTAGAGGTCCTCCCCCCAACAAATAATACCAAACTAAAGTAAACAAAACTACATTATCCAAGGTAACTGTCTTTAAGTGGTTGAATAAATATGCGAGAACTTAAATCAGTCCAAGAAGCATTACCCTTATAAAAATGAAGTCTTTCTTAGGCATAAATTTAGTCATCAGGTTTTTAGGCACTTCTATTTAAACATGCCTAGATTTTAGAGGCTTAGAGGTAGTTAAGCTTTTTCCCATTCTTTGAAGAGTTCCTGCAAATGAGACATGCAGCCATTTTATAAAAATGATAAATTGGCTTGTTAAAAGTAGCCCAAGATCCTATTCCTCATGTCTATTTCTCCTCTCACACTGTATAATATCCTGGAAGTATTAATAGTTGCATTTCATTTTCCTATATAAATATTTAAGGACTGTAATTCTGCCCAGTTGACATTGGAAGTGCCTGTGCACGGCAATGTTTCATTACCTGCTCCTGGTATCAACATAATCTTGTCAAACTTTGTTTCCAATAAATAGGGCAGGCTGTATTTGAAACATTTTAATAACCCAGCTCAGTCAGACTGCTTTCAATCATGGTCTGCTTACAAATCCGCAGCTAAGAGGTACAGTTACAGGGAACAATAACCAGTGAGCAGCGTGCCAATATATTTTCATTAGTCAATGACACCCAGCTGCAGAGAGACATTAGGCTGTGTCCTTTCAAACTCATCGTTCCCTCGTGGCAGAACCACAGCAGGCCAGATTGGCTTCACCAAACCTTCCTGCCATTGTTCAGCGAGCGCTCCAGCTGGGTTGTGTCATCATAAACTCTAAGTCCACAATTTTTCAATTCCGTATTAGGCTCAGATTCAAAGCCTATTGTTCTGACATTATTGGGAAGGCAGATAAGGAGAATGTCATTGAGTAGCTATTGTGTCTAAGGCGCTTCTTCTCACCCCATTATTCTGGGTCATTTGGAAAAATGACTTATTTATAGAAACCTTAGAAATAATTATTGGTTTGGCATTATGAAATTTCCCCTAGTCTTTTAATTCTTTTGAAAGAGAGAATATTAAAAGCAGCAAGAGAAAAACAATTCATTACCTACAAGGGAGCACCCATACGACTGTCAGCTGATTTCTCAACAGAAACGATGCAGGCCAGACGGGAGTGGCAAGAAATATTCAACGTGATGAACAGCAAGAACCTACAACCAAGAATAATCTATCCAGCAAAGCTATCATTCAGAATTGAAGGGCAGATAAAGACCTTCACAGAGAAGAAAAAGCTAAAGGAGTTCATCAACTCCAAACCAGTATTATATGAAATGCTGAAAGGTACTCTTTTAAAAGAGGAAGAAGAAAAAGGTAAAAGACAAAAAATTATGAACAACAAATACACATCTATCAACAAGTGAATCTAAAAATTAAGGGAATTAAAAATTTGATCAACAGAATAAACTGGTGAATATAATAGAATCAGGAGCACAGAAAGGGAGTAGACTGATAATTCTCAGGAGGACAAAAATCATAAAGCATCAAACAGACTGTGAAATTACAGCAGAAAGATTAAAGTTAGGTGAGGTAGATAAGTGATCAATCAAAGGACTTGTATGCATGCATATAAGCATAACCAATGATCACAGACACTGGGGAGTCGGGGTATGCCTGGGAGGAAGGGGGGGCAATGGGGAGATATGTATAAAAATTAATAAAAATTAATTTTAAAAAAATAAAAAATAAAAAATAAATTTAAAAAAAGAAAGAAAAATACTTGTTGTTTAGAGTATTACAGATATCCCCCTAGCCTGCATTGCTCCCCTGGACCTGGTGCCCCCACCACCACAGGCCTTCACCACACTATTGTCTGTGTCTGTAAGTAATGCATATCTATATATGTAAAACCCTAATATGCAAATAGATCAAATGGCGGAACAACCAAACAACCGAACAACCAGTCGCTATGACGTGCTCTGACCACCAGGGGGCACACGTGGAGCATGGTGAATGTTGGCAGCAGGCAGAACACAGAACATGGCAGTAATCAGCCATGGTGGGATGGTGGAGCAGGTAAGCAGAGGCACCAGACCAAGGCAGGGTGCTGGTCACTGTCATCAGGGCGAACCTCTGGCAGTTACTGAAAATTCTTAACTCCCGTGTGCCACAGTCCCCCCTCCAGGCACTCACTCCTGCTGCTGGCACCCCCATACTGCAAATGTCAGTACACTTTAAGTTGCCCCAGAGGCTCCTTATAATAACTTCATATTTTGGGGTTCTTTTTTCTTTTTGCTCTTCTGATTGGGTACTTTTTGCTTCCTCATATTAAAAATCGCTGATTTGACTCTCAGCATCCTCTACAGTACTGTTGATTCCCTGTAAATTGTTCCTTGTTTCAGTTAGTGTATGCTTCATTTCTGACTGGTTCTTTTTCATATCTTTGATGTTCTCACTAAGATCCTTGAAAGTCTCACTAAGTCTCTTGAAGCTCTCATTAAGTTCCTTGAGCATCATTATAACCATTATTTTGAAGTCTGTATCTAATAATTTACTTGCTTCCATTTCATTTAGTTCTTTTCCTGGATATTTTTCTGTTCTTTCATTTGTGACATATTTGTCTCTGCATTTTGGCTTCTTCCCTGTGTTTGTTTCTGTGTATTAGGTAGAGCTACTATGTCTCCTGGAATTGGTAGAATGGCCTTGTGTAATAGGCGTCCTGTAGGGCCCAGTGGCTCAGCCTTACCAATTACCTGAGCTGGGCACTCTAACTGCACTCCTGAGTGGGCTATGTGCCCTTGTCTTGTAGTTAAGCCTTGATTGCTATTGGTATCACTGGGAGGAATTGACCTCCAGGGCAAATGGCTGTGAGGACCAGCTGTGACTATAGCAGAGGAGCTGCTGTGCAGGAGATATCCCTATGTAGTAGGACTTGCTTCAATGGGGCTTTGGTGTTCATCGAGTCTGCCCCTTGAATATGTCACTCATGGATGTGTAGAGTTGTAATCCGGCATGGTCTGAAGCCATCTACAGGGTGCACTGGCTCTGTGGCCTCCCAGGATGTGCAAAGTCAGCCACTGTCTGTGCCCTGCCTGGGGCCACCTGGCACAAGCTATAGAGCAATCTGCAGATGGCTTCTACTTCTTTTGGGCTTGGAGGTTTCCAAGGGAGGCCTAGCTGTGAAACAAGGCAGGCTGCTGCTAGTGCCGGCTCTGGGACCACTTATTGAACAGTATGGGATCTGCTGAGGCCAGCTTCTACTTATTTGAGAGATTTTAGAAAAGTCTGAAGCCTGGGCCAGGACAGGCCATTCATATGAAAAAATCTGCTGTAATCAGCTTGCGTGGGGCTGCAAATTGAGTGGAGCTAGGTCTTAGGGAATCACCAGAGCCAGGTGAACAGTGTGAGCCAGATTGGTGGAGACTCAGAGAAGGTGCCTGCCAGTCAGCTCTGTGGCAGGGGAGGTTTCAGCATAGGAACAATGACTTCTGTGAACACTTTTGTCTGGGAGAAAACTGACCCCGAGTTCTTGTCCTTATTCCAGACAATTTGTTCGTCCCCATATGTCCCTGGATCCTTTCTAGCTACTTCTCCAGTGCTAGAGCTCAGAGGGAGTGAATCCAAGTAACTCTGTTTACTGGCACTTTAAGAGGAGCCTCTGTGTCGCTCAGACACAATCCTTGCTTGTTTTTACATCCTAAAGTTACAGGGACTTTTCTTTCCAGCACTGGAACTCTGGGATGGGGGGTCTGGTGTGGGAATAGGACACGTTGTTCCTCATGTGAGGCTTCCTCAGTTGAGATATCCCTCCTGATTAAAAACATATCATACATGGGTGTTGAACCAGTCTGTTCTGTGCCTCTGCCCCTCCTCCCAGTCTCAATGTGCTTTCTTCTTTACATCTCTAGTTGCAGGACTTCCCTTCAGCCAGATTTCTGGCAGTTCTGAACGATGGCTGTTCTATATTTTAGTTGTAATTTTGATGTGGTTGTGGGAGGATTTGAGTATTGTGTTTACCTAGGCCTCCATCTTGTAGTCTTTTAATTCTTTAACAATAAGGGCAGTCATTTTTCAGACTTCCCAGCTCAAAGTAACCCAAATGGGGATACTGCAAAGGAAAAAAACACTTCAAATGGAAGCAGCTTCCTCTTAATTTATGTCCTCATCTTTATTTTACGACCAGTTTATTTTTTAGTCTTTCATCAATCATCTGAAGTGCTAAGATACTGCAACCACATTTTCCCCTAACAGACAGATTGCCATTTAGATTGGAAAGACACCACCATCCCATTTCTCCCTTTCTCACCTAGTGGATATGTAGAGTTGTAATCTGGCATGGTCTGAAGCTGTATATTTCCTACTCTATTTCCATGTTTCCCATCTGCACCCCACCTTGCATTCTTTGCATAAACAGAGGGAGAGAGGGGTGGCTAAATGAGCTGTGCTGGAGGTACCCCTCAATGATACTACCAGGTGTGATAGAAACCCCAGACATATGGGCAGCCCTGCTTCTGAAGAGGGAGTCTATACTTAGGTGTGGTTTTTAGTGACTCCATAGAGGTTTTAAACCAGCCACAAACGACTCCCCAGACCTTTTGAGGATTTCTCTAGGTTGATGAAGTCAGGACTTGCTGCTGGGTCCACAGCTTTTATAGCAGTGTTTCTCAACCCTAACTGCACATTAGAGCACCCGTTTTTGTCTCTTGTTGTTGTTTTTAATACTGATGCCTGGGCCTCACCCCAGAGATTCTGATCTAACTTTTCTGGGGTGAACCTTGGGACACAGGGGTGTTTTATTAACACTTTCCAGATTACTCTATTGCGTAGCCAGGGTTGAGAATAACCCTCAAGAATATTTATGAAAACCATGACTACACACAGCAAAATCCTGTTACCTTAATATGCTTATCTATTTTTAGACAATAATTTGACCAACTACGGTTTAGACTCTCGGAAGTCTAAGCAAAAAGAAAGGAGAAACTGAGCCGCACACCTGTGTAGGGTTCACATCCCACTGAAGTTTCATCACTGAGGTGTTTTCCGGCTTGGGTCACCCTGGGTTAATCAAACTCAAATAGCTACAAGGACTGGGAAAATGATGTGGGAAGTGTGCAATGTGTGAAAACAGCACAGAATAGCAAGAGTCATGAACTCAGGGGTGAACTGCCTTTCTGAAAGGGAATAGTTGCTACTCAGATCCAGCCTATTGTTGCCCTGTAAGAATGCCAGCCTCACCCTGACCAATGTTGCTGAGCTGGTTGGAGCCTTGTCCCATATAGCAAAAGATGTCTGTTTTGATTCCCAGTCAAGGCACATACCCAAGTTGCAAGTTAGATCCCCTGTCCCAGTGCATATGGCAGGAGGAGTGCAACCAATCAATATTTATCTCTCAAATCGATGTTTCTCTCTCTCCATTCTTCTCCCTAAAATCAATTTTAAAATACTTTAATTTTTTTAAGCAACCAGAAAGCTACAATTTTATGTGTGATCTCCAAATTTGAGGACTTGGGCTCACAAAAAAATATTCTGAGGAACAAACAGGTTGTGTCAACATCGACTTCAGATCCTGGCCAATGGGTAACTAGCTGACAACTTCCATAAAACAAATGAACAGATCTGTCATATTCTGCCTGAATATTAAATCATGAATAGAAGCATAAATTGTATAGTTAAAAATGACACTAAAATAAAGCCCAGATTAATCTAATTATTTAAAAATAAAAATATTTTTTTAAAAACATAAGAAACTTAAGCATTCAGAGATAATGTGAACTTGCTCATGATGATGCAAACAGATGCCAGGATTCCAAACTCTTGGTTCCTGATCTGTGTTGACATCAAGTAAACCATTATTGACTCTATAACTCACGACATTTCTAAATTGAACTAGCAAAAGCCATGGTTTGTATAAAAAAAAGCAATGGCAGATCAACTGTAGATACCATATGATTTGTATGGTCAGACTTGAACACCCATAATATCTAAAAGCTTAATATGCTAATTAGACCAGACATCTTCAGGATGTACTTCTGGACAAAGCCACGGCCATGGTGGTGGGGAAGGAGGAGCGAGACAGAGGTGGTTAAGGGCGATTACGCCAGCAAGGGAGAGCAGTTAGGGGGTGATTAAGCTGGCAGGAGAGGGCAGTTAGGGGGCGATCAGGCCAGCAGGGGAACAGTTAGGGGGTGATCAGGCTGGCAAGCAGAGGTGGTTAGAGGCTATCAAGCCAGCAGGGGAGCAGTTAGGGGCCTCAGCTGACAAGCAGAGGTGCTTAGGGGTGATCAGGCAGGCAGGCCGGCGAGCAGTTAGGAGCCAGCGGTCCTAGATTGTGAGAGGGATGTCTGACTGCCAGTTTAGGCCCAATCCTGCAGGGATCCCTGATTGGAGAGGGTGCAGGCCAGACTGAGAAACCTTCCCCTGCCCTGTGCATGAATTTTGTACACCGGGCTTCTAGTTAAAATATATTAAGGAAAATACTTTCAGACTGGGATCTGTGCTGCATGTGGAGGAAGGAACCTCTCTGGTATAGTATTAATCTCTACTATGAATCATACACAGGGCAAAAATCTGTGGGTGAACATAGACATGGTCACTAATGTACCCTCAAAAGAAACAAAATTCAATGAGATCTGTCACTATTTATAATCCTTCAATGGCTTCCTCAAGCTTTAGAATAAAAGCCAAGTAAATAAAAATTTACTTCAAGAAGTTAGGCAAATAGACAAAGAGAAGTTAGGGGGTAGTATAATTGTAGTTACAGCTATTCTGTACTTAATGGAATAGATGTCGCCCTGAAATCTCTCTCTCAAGCATATTATGTATTACATTGAATCATACAAAATTACCAATGTTTGACTTTTTAACTATAAAAATAGTGATTTTCAATGACTCAATCTAATAATCCTAGCTTGACACTGATTGTCATCACTGAGTCCTCTCTGGAGAATTCTACACTAACAACTTCTCTGCCCTAAAATACTCTTTTATTGGCTTCCATGATGCCTTGCTTTTCTGATTTTGCCTCCTCATTCATTGAACACTGCTCTTCTGTCTCCTTTGCTGGCCCTTCCTTCTCTATCAGAACTCTTAATATCTAGTTTTTGCTTCTCTAAGCATTTGCCTATAGTTTATTTAAAAATACCTATTTGCAGACAATGCCCACATGTGCATCTCTAACCAACATTAGCTTTCTGGCCACCAGTTTGATGCATACAATTGATAACTTGATATTTCAAGTTGGATCTCTTCTCCCAGGCTTCCCAAATATATCATGTTCAAGTCCTTGGTCTTTTCTGAAATATGCCTGTGTTTTCTTATCCATTTCAGTACATGCTACTTCTAATTACCAGATTGCTTAAGCCAGAAAACGTGGAGTCATCCTCAAGACCTCCCACACTCTGACCAAGTCCTGATGGTTCTACTATAGGACATTTCTCAACTATATAGCTGCTTCTTTCCACCTCTAATGTGTCCCCCATGGGCTGAGACCCCTTTGGCTGGTATACAGCTGTAGCTCCCTAACAGCTCCTCTCCCATGCTTTTGATATGTTCTCAAAATCACAAATAACACTAATTGTTTTATTCTTGTATTCATTTCTGGAATATCTGAGGGCCTGCTATAGGACAGACTATGACATATATTGGGAAATAAATGCTGGACATAAAACCACGATGAAGCAAATACCAAATCATGACATGTTCCTACTTGAAACTTTTAAATGGCTTCTCATCCCACTAATTAACATGGCAAAAAGGTCACATACAATGTGACTCCAGGACATCTCTACAGCTCCATCTCTCAGTCTAGCCTCCTCATTGTCTATACTTGTCACACTGATTTTCTTTAAAGCTAACATCTTTCCTGATTTTAGACCTTTCTTCATGATAATTTCTCTGGCTGGCATCACTCACCTTATCACCTGACCATCTCTCCTCTATCACTGCATTGAAATGAAATGGGATGGTCATTCAATTTCTGTCACAATGAGTACTAGAAATGAGCCCTCGAACCCTGGATCTAGAATCAAGAACTCCATGTGTATGTCCTGGATCTGTGGAAGGTATCTCATCGGTTATCTCTTTGGAAAAGTAAGGGGTGAACTGCATTCCCTACTAGGTCTCAGCATTAAAGATTATTCATTGAAGCCCAGCTGATGTAGCTTGGTCGGTTGAGCGTCATCCCATGCTCCAGAAAATCACTGGTTCAATTCCTTGTTGGGGCCATGCCTGGGTTGCAGGCTTGAACCCCACTAGAGGGTGTGCAGGGGGCAGACAATCCATGTTTCTTTATCATCAATGTTTCTATCTACCTCTCCCTTTCTCACTCTCTAAAAATAAATCAAAACATATTTTTAAAAAGATTATTCATTAAAAACTTCTGTCTTACTGATGCAGAAACCAAGGCCCAGAATAGTTGAATTAATTCAACAAGGTACCAAAAACAGCTCTTTGGGTTGAGCAAATGCTTTTTCTTTCTAGAACTATGTGGACAATATCAGCCTTTGTATCTAAACAGTTGTTTTGTACTGAGGGGGAAAGGACAGGTATATTTAACAAAGATAGTAATTTGAAATGTCTTTATTAATAGGTAGGCAGAATATATATATATAGCCAGCAATCAGAACACTGAAACAACCAGTCACTATGACGCCCATGAGAGCTGGCCAACCGGCCCAATTGGGGTTGGGACCGGCCAGCCAATAACTGGGGGCCCTCCCGCTGCTGGCCCAGCCCCTGGTCAGCCCCCATCATGGCCGACCAGCTGGACCCCACCTGTGCACGAATTCATGCAGCGGGCCTCTAGTAGCAAATGAAGAACCTGGGATGCTTAGTTATACATATTAAAAATATTTTGTGCCGAGACCAGTTTGGCTCAGTGGATAGAGCGTGGGACTGTGGACTGAAAGGTCCCAGGTTCGATTCTGGTCAGGGGCACGTACCTTGCTTGCAGGCACAACTCCAGTAGGGGGCGTGCAGGAGGCGGCTGATCGATGTCTCTCTCTCATTGATGTTTCTGACTTTCTATCCCTCTCCCTTCCTCTCTGAAAAAAATCAATAAAAATATATTAAAAAATATTTTGTGAGGATGTGAATATTCTGTGCAGCAGATACACCATTCCCTAATCTATAAATTCTGAACCTTCCAAAATCACAGTACTTCCATTACTAAACTGGCTTAATAACAAGCAATAGAAGAAACAAAAATGTCCATCACCCTTAGGAGACAGTGAAGCTAACACTGAGTGTAAGAAGATCCTTGACAATCTTCTGACATGAATACCTTTGAATCCATTTTCTAATTCAAAGCAAGTTTGTTAAAAGGAATAAGAAAGGAGTATACCTGAAGATAAAAAAACAACTGGCTAACATTGATAGCTAAGATTCAGACTAACTGAATCTTAAAGACCTTAAAAAGTAAAGTTTGCAATCCTGGGGACAGAGGAATAATATGACAATTGGCTCAGTAGACATTTTTGTTTAATTTCTGGGACAAGAGTATCTCCCAGGCATCTCCAAAGGTAGTGACAAAGAAAAACAAATATTTATTTTATCAACACACCCTGCATGGCACCATCACCTAAGTAGACGTAGAGATAGTGAAAAAAATTAAAAACAATGAAGTCAACAACAGAAACTGCAGGGAACATTCATTTACATAGTTTAATTGGCCACAATTTATGAAAATTTATATTTCATCCTCTTTCATAATTAATCTATGTAGAACCCATCAAATACCATAACTATAAGCCACCTTATTCAACACGCAAGGGATAAAATTAAACAGAATTCTTTTAAATGGAAATCTAAGGGAGGATGAAGATTTAACTATTATAAAGTCTTGTTTACAGTATATTTGAAATGTAAATGAGACAGAATATAACAATTCTTCCATCCTTGAAAAAATCATGAAGAATACCAAATTCTCTTGGAGGAAAATAATCTGGCTAGAAAACAGCCATTTTCAAAGCATTTTAAATACAATTCTTTTTACTACAATGACCAATTGTCCCTTCTCAAACCCACCTAAATTTCTCTCGTCTTTCAGGGTCAAATCCAGCCCTACCCAGTTTGGCTCAGTGGAGAAAGAGTCAGCTTGTGGACTGAAAAGTCCCAGGTTCAATTCCAGTCAAGGGCATGTACCTTGGTTGTGGGTACATCCCCAGTAGTAGGTGTGCAGGAGGCAGCTGATCGATGTTTCTAAGTCTCTATCCCTCTCCCTTCCTCTCTGTAAAAAAAAAATCAATAAAATATATTTTTTTAAAAAGGTCAAATCCATCCCTGACTATAAAAACATGGAAAAACACTCAGTTTTATCAAATTATAAGTTAAAACGAGCTTTTATTTTTTAATTATCAAATTAGCAAAACTTTTAAAAATAATAATACCAGACTGTTCTTCCAGAAAAATTGACCATTGTCCTTTGAAGACAGGAGGTGGGTAGGGGTCTCAAAAGATGTTGAGCTCGCCAAAACCGGTTTGGCTCAGTGGCTAGAGCGTTGGCCTGTGGACTGAAAGGTCCCAGGTTCGATTCCGGTCAAGGGCATGTACCTTGGTTGCCGGCATATCCCCAGTAGGGGGGGTGCAGGAGGCAGCTGACCTATGTCTCTCTCATCGATGTTTCTAACTCTCTATTCCTCTCCTTCCTCTCTGTAAAAAATTAATTTAAAAACATTTAAAGAAAAGATGTTGAGCTCTTTCCTGGAACTGGCAAGTGCTGCTTCTAACATCAGGAGGAAAAGGTTCATGTACTTATGACATCTTATCAAGAAGAAGTAGAGAATTAGAGCATATTTGAACTTAGAGTGTTTCAAAGGAAAAGATCTTTAGGCTAGCAAGTATACTCAACAAAGAGGTGCTAGAGGAACACTGACATATTTGTAAAAGCATGTTAAGAATGCATAAAACTGCCTGGCAAGTTAGAGATGTACATTCAGAAGGGGGATCATATATTCAAATATAGAGAGATGTGAAAAGGAGCAGCATTTACTTTTGCTACAGTATAAAGGGAAAATAGAAAACGCTACATGAGGCATGAAAAAGGTAAAGAGCTAATCAGGGAAGGCCTGTTGTGCTACGTTGAGTAACTGATTACGACGAGCCACCAGTGATTTTTCAGTCATGACAGTAACCTGATCAGATGCGCTGCTTAGTAATAGATGAATGTAGAGGAATGGGAAAACTGGAAACAGAGAAATCAGATGAGGGTTGTTTGAACAGTCCTTGAAAGATACAATAGGGATTTTTGTGGATTGGATGCATCTTCAGGGCTGGAATATCCATAAAGGTCGGTTCAGGAATAGATTTAGTGAGTAAAACCCACAGAGTAATAAAATCAAGGGGAAATACATATTTATATTTTCACCAAAAAGGACTGGGAATTAAAGAGCAATGATCATGGCAATAAAAAATACTCAAATTTGAAAACAGGAAACCTTCCTCTGTTTGTCTACTTAAATCTCTAGTGGTTAAAATATATGTCCACAAATTTTTTTGATCCTTCAAAAAGATGGAATACAATTCTCCTTCCAATAAATTGACCAGTCTTAGCAACTCTCTTCTAAGATAAAATTCAACTGAGTTATAACAACCAAGGATAGACTATAAAAAGGCAATACAGCTTTTAATTCACTTTATGCAGAGGGATGGAATCCAGCCACCATGCTCCAAGGAAGCCCAGGCTACATGGAGAAATCATTTGTTCTAGCCATGTATTCTAACCATGACTTAGCCAAGGTCCCAGCCTCAACTTTGAAACATGTGACTGTAGGAGAACCAAGGTGGCATCTTTAGGTAGACACCTGGACTCACCACCTCCCACAACCACATCAAATTATAACTAAAAATAGAGGCATCATTCAGAACCACCTGAAAGCTGGCTGAACGCAAGAAGTAAAGAAGAAAGCACACTGAGACTGGTAGGAAAGTTGGAGGCATAGAACTGGCTGATCCAGCACCCACATGCTCCACATTTATAATCAGGAGGGAGATCCTCTCTGAAGAGGCCTCTTGTGAGGAACAAGGGGTCTCAGCCCCACACCAGACTCCCAGTCCAGGATTCCAGAGCTGGGAAGAGAAGTCCTTGCAACTATAGGCTGTAAAAACCAACAGGGATTGGGGCTCAGTGACATGGAGACTGCTGGAGACCCAGGTGTTCCTTTTAGAGGGTCAGTGCAGGAATTTTCCAAGTCCTCAAAGCCCTTGGTTCCACGGGTGGCAGCTCCAGTGGAACCAAGCACATAAGGAGAAGAACTGGGTTGCCTGGCATCAGGGCAGGAACTCTGAGGTGGCTTTCTCCCAGACAGGGGTGCTCACAGTGGTCATTGTCCCTATGCTGGGACTTCCCCTGTTGAAGGGCTGTCTGACACTGATACCAGCATGGCCTAAACTGTTTGCTCCACCCTTGTGTTTCCTAAAGACCCCACCCCATCCAATTTGCAGCCTCACCCAAGCTATTTGCAGCAGCTTTTCTATATGAATGGCCTGTCCTGGCTCAGGCTTCAGACTTTGCTAAAATCTCTCAAACAAGCTGTAGTTGGTAACAGCATGCCCCAAACCTGTCACTGAAAGGCCCGAGACCTAGTGCTAGCACCAGCCTGCCTTGCTTCACAGCTGGGCCTCGCCTCCTGCACAGCAGCGCTCCCACTGTAGTCACAGCTGGTCCTCACAGCCAATTGGCCTGGAGGTCAACTCTTCCTAGAGATACCAACAGAAATCAAGGCTCAACTACTAGACTGTGCACACAGCCCACACAGGGACACACCTAGAGTGCCCAGCTCAGATGACTGGGGAGGCTGAGCCATTGAGCCCTACAGGACACCTACCACACATGGCCACTCTACCAATTCCAGGAGACATAGCAGCTCTACCTAATAACAGAAACAAACACAGGGAAGAAGACAAAATGCTGAGACAAAGAAACATGTCACAAATGAAGGAAATGGAAGCAAGAAAACTACTAGATACAAAGTTCAAAACCATGGCTATAAGGTTACTCAAGGATCTTAATGAGACTTTCTAGGATCATAGTGAGAATGCCAAAGACATGAAAAAGGACCAATCAGAAATTAAGAGTACACTAACTGAAATAAAGTACAATTTATAGGATTCAACAGTAGAAGATTCTGAGAATCAAATCAATGATTTGGAATATGAAGAAGCAAAAAATACCCCATCAGAAGAGCAAAAAGAAAAAGAATACAAAAATATGAAGATAGTGTAAGAAGCCTCTGGTACAACTTCAAGGACACCAACATTTGCATTATGGGGGTGCCAGAAGGAGATAAGAGAGTAAGATATTTAAAACCTGTTTGAAGAAATAATGACAGAAAACTTTCCCTACCTGGTGAAAAAAAAAATAGACTTACATGTCCAGGAAGCACAGAGAGTCCCAAACAAGAGGAACCTGAAGGGGCCCACACCAAGACACATCATAACAAAATGCCAAGAGTTCAAGTCAGAGAATCTTAAAAGCTGCAAGAGAAAAGCAGTTACCTACAAGGGAGTGCCCATATGACTCTCAGCTGATTTCTCAACAGAAATTTTGCAGGCCAGAAGGGACTGGCAAGAAATATTCAAAGTGATGAATAGTAAGGACCTACAACCAAGATTACTCTACCCAGCAAAGCTATCATTCAGAATTGAGGGTCAGATAAAGAGTTTCAGAGATAAGAAAAAGATAAAGCAGTTCATCACCACCAAACCAGTATTGTTATAAAATGTTTAAGGAAGAAGAATGAAGTAGAAATAGAAGAGATTAAAAAATAAGAACAGGCCGAAACCGGTTTGGCTCAGTGGACAGAGCATTGGCCTTCGGACTGAAAGGTCCCGAGTTCGATTCTGGTCAAGGGCATGTATCCTGGTTGCTGGCACATCCCCACTAGGAGGCTTGCAGGAGGCTGTTGATCGATGTCTCTCTCTCATCGATGTTTCTAACTCTCTATCCCTCTCCCTTTCTCTCTGTAAAAAAAATCAATAAAATATATTTTAAAAATAAGAATAAAATAAAAATACATATATATCAACTATCAAATCTAAAAAGTAAAAATAAATGAACAAGATAGCTAATGAACAAAATAAGCTGGTGAATAAAACAGAATCAGAGGCATGGGAGCATGGAATAGACTGAGGGATCCGACAGGGAAGGAGAGAGAGAGGGGACTGGAAGAGACTAACCAAAGATCTTACCTATGGATGCAAACAGTACATTGGTGAAGGCCTGGGGGCGGAGCAGGAACTAGATAAAAGGGAGCAATGGGAGGGGGCAGGGAAAGAGGGACATTTGTAATACTCTCAACAATAAAGATTTTTTAATGGATAGATATACGCACAGATAAGAGTAAAATTTCATAAGGCTCTCCTCACCAATTTCATCTATAGATTCAATGAAGTTGCAATAAAAACCCGAACAAGGTTTCTAAAAGGTATTTAACCAGCCAATTTTAAGATTTATATTGAAGAACAACAGACCAAGAATAGCCAACACACTTCTGAAGAAAAACAAGGAAGGGAACTCCTATCAGATATCAAAACATTTTACAAATTACAGCAATTAAAATATTGTCGTTCTGGCAAAGGAATACAACAATTGACCCCAGTAATAAAACAGAGCCTAAAAACAGACTCATCCTAAATGAAAACCTGGTACGTGACCAGAGGGTCATTAGAAATTGAGGGAAAGGTTGGACTCTTGAACAATCGGTTATCCATATGTAAGAAAATGAAATTGGATCCCTTCCTTGCTTAAGAAAAAAATCAACCCCATGAAATATAAGGACTTAAATGTGAAATGCAATACCTTAAAACATTACAAAGAAAACATAAGAGGCTATCTTTATCCCAAAGGGATAAGGGAAAATTAAACAAGATCACAAAAATACCAACCACTCAAAGGTGTCTAAAAATAAAAATATTAAAAAAAACACAATTTAAGAAACACCTCCCCTTCTAAACATCACACCTTGGGAGAAATAATATCAAAGAGATTCCTGTCCAATAGTCTGGAGATCTCACATATAGGATAGGTGCATAAACTTGGGATTTTTGTGTGTGTGTGTGTTTTTTTTAAAGAAAGAAGATAATTTACAGGGCAAATAATAATTGCTTTCACCTATTTCAAGCATGTTAAGAAGGATTCATGTGCGTAGAGGAATAGAAACTTATAACCATACGCCTCCAGTTTTCTTTCTTCTACCCCAGAGAGATTATGGAAGGACCTCTGAGTTTCTCTCTTCAACACACCCCCTCCTCTATATAGGAGAGGAGAATAAAGAGGCTCAGGAATGTGTGGACGCCTACCTTGCTGGCTTTTTCTTTTAGAGCTGGTGGTGAATTCTGTCTGCCCTCCAGGATGTGGTAGATACACTCACAGAGATGGCTGCTTTTCCCTCCCTGCAAAAACCTCAGTCCAGTTCACAGGGACACTTCTGGTGTAAGCATATTTCCAGGTGGCTTAAACCAATGAGGAAAATGGTATGAGTAGTTATCCCCGTGATCAAAACCCTCACCAGACTTTGGAGTTACACATCCTTCCTTGACCTGGAAAGGATTTTAAACAACCTGCTTCTTAGGAGTGGTTCTACAAAACAGAACTGAGATGAAGGGGTAGAACTTATAGAAATGAGTATTTTCATTTGAACTTGTTGATATCGAAGAACATATTAAAAACTGGTTGGTACAAGTGTGATACAGTAAGTTTGCCAACAAAGTTCCAGTGAAGATCACTAACCCACAGAAACAGGAGAGGGTATTACTGTAATGTCTGTGGCCTCTAGTGCCCCTTCTAACTGTAAGAGTCAATGAAATAAATGCAACAGCAGGGATGGACCTGGAGAGCATGATGCTAAGTGAAATAAGCCAGGCACAGAAAGATAAATATCACATATCACTCGTTTATGGAATATAATGAACAACATAAACTAATGAACAAAAATAGATCCAGAGAAAGAGAAACATGAATCAGACCATCAAACCTCAGCGGGAAGGTAGGGGAGGATGGGGGTAAGGAGAGAGATCAACCAAAGGACATGTATGCATGCATATGAGCCCAACCAATGGACACAGACACGGGGGGGGTGAGGGCATAAGTGGGGTGAAGGTAATGGGGGAATAAGGACACATATGTAACATCTTAATCAATAAAGAAATTTAAAAAAGAAAAGGATATAAAAACGATCCTGGATAAATAAATGAATAAATGCAGGCTTACAATGTAACTTGGTCATTCAAGGTATCAAAGAACAAGAGCAATGCAGATGAGTTTCCCACCAATATTTTTGAATTGTAAAGGAACTTTTTCAAAATGATTATGCAATGTTCTTTTCTATTTTGTCATAAGAATCTCCACAGAAAACTTTAAACAGAAACTTTTTTTTAAAATATATGTTATTTGATTTTTTTACAGAGAGGAAGGGAGAGAGGCAGAGAGCCAGAAACATCCATGAGAGAGAAACATCGATCAGCTGCCTCCTGCTCACCCTCCACTGGGGATGTGCCCGCAACCAAGGTACATGCCCTTGACTGGAACCAAACCTGGGACCCTTACGTCCACAGGCCGACACTCCATCCACGGAGCCAAACCGGTTCTGGCGATGATGAATAATGCTTTGATGGACATAGGGGTGCACATAGATTGTGAATACATGTCTCTGAGTTTTTCTAGTAGACACACAGAAGAGGGGCTGCTGGCTCATGTGATAACTCTATGCTTAGTTTTTTGCCATGGTGGCTGTAGCAGTTCACATCCCCCCAGTGAATGCGGGTTCCTTTGTCTCCACACCCCCTCCAACACTTCTCTTACCTGTTGTAAGTGAAACCAGGCAGTCAGAGGAAGCCAACAGCTATGAGTTCACTCAGATGCGGGATATAACACTGAATTTTACAGACATAGACAAAAGTGTGATGGTTACTAGAGGGAAGTGGGTAGGAGGGTAGTAAAGGGTAAAGGAGAGCCAAAACCAGTTTGGCTCAGTGGATAGAGCATCAGCCTGTGGACGGAAGGGTCCCAGGTTCGATTCCAGTCAAGGGCATGTACCTTGGTTGCGGGCATATCCTCAATGGGGGGGCGTGCAAGAGGCAGCTGATTGATGTCTCTCTCTCATGGATGTTTCTAACTTTCTATCCCTCTCCCTTCCTCTGTAAAAAATCAATAATATGTGTGTGTGTGTGTGTGTGTGTGTGTGTGTGTGTAATTTTAAAAAAGGGTAAGGGGACCAAATATTTGGTTATGGTGTATGATTTTACTGTGGGTGGTGGGCATACAATGCAATTTACAGATCATGCATCATGGAATCGTACACCTGAACCTATATAATTTTATTAACCAATGTCACTACAATAAATTTAATTAAAAATAATCGCTGGGGAGGTTTCAAAACAAACAATGTTCAGTGCATACCCTCAGCCAATTCAATTAAAATCTCGGAGGTAATTCCAACAGTCACACACCATCAAGACCTACTCTATTAGCAAACGTCAGCCGTCCCAAACTTGAGCACGCAGCAGAGTCTCCTGGAGCGGTGGTCGGCAAACTCATTAGTCACAGAGCCAAATCTCAACAGGACAACGATTGACGTTTCTTTGGAGAGCCACATTTTTGAAACTTCAACTTCTTCCAAGGCCACTTCTTCAACATAGACTCGCCCAGGCAGTGGTATTTTGTGGAAGAGCCACTCAAGGGGCCAAAGAGCCACCTGTGGCTCGCGAGCCGCAGTTGGCCGACCACGGTCCTGGAGGGCTTGTTAAAACAGATGACAGCCTCCACCGGCAGAGTTGATGACTCAGTAGGTCTGGAGCGGGGCTGAGGGTTTGCATTTTTACAAGCTTCCAGGCGATGCTGACAACCACGCCGTAATAACCACGGGGCACCAATGTGTGTGCTGTATTCCATCTGCTTCCCAACAGCGAGGCTTTGGAAGGAAAACCCAGTTGCTTGGTGATGCTCCTGTCGTGCGGGAGATCCCCGCACATACATACAGTAAGATGATTCCTTGCCTTTTGTTGTTTTATTTCCACCCTATTTTTTTTAAATATCTTTTATTTTTCTAATATATTTTACTCATTTTTTACAGAGAGGAAAGGAGAGGGATAGAGGGCCAGAAACATCGATGAGAGAGAGACATCGATCAGCTGCCTCTTGCACACCTCCTACTGGGGACGTGCCTACAACCAAGGTACGTGCCCTGGACCAGAATCGAACCCAGGACCCTTCAATCGACAGGTCGACGCTCTATCCACTGAGCCAAACCAGTCAGGGCTATTTTCACCCTATTTCTAAATATGATCTGTGCTTCCTCCCACCCAGGCAGACTCAGCCTACAGCTCACTCACACTGGCTTTAACCCTGAGGTAGCCAAAGGAGATCCAGAAGGCTTTCCAACGTTTCAACCACCCTGACAGAAACAGGATGGGAAAAAAATTCAAATCCCACACCCACATTACCACCTCTTTAAGGGGAAGAAAAAACACATACATATGCATTATAGATCTATATTCACCTTTTTATATTTTATCAAAAATGCTGAAATAACATAGTTGACGTGCAATAGGTTAATCTTGCCACTGTCAGGCCATCTGAGATGGACACACCCACAGTGCTCCCAGGAGTACATCATTCTCTGCCTGTTCCCAGCGCATTCAGGGACTCGGTCTGAAGGAAAATTCAAGACGCATCCGACTTTCCCATCTGTTTCAAGCCTGGATAGCCTTTCAGTGTTTGGAGATTTTGTTATTGAGGAACAAAGGAACAAAAAAATTAAGTTACTCCTACAAAATGCGTACAATCCATCTCAGCAACCTGGCCACACCAGCCTGGAAGCTATCTATCTTATCAAGCAGTTCAGGCCTCACGTTTCAGACTCTTACCATTTCCCCTGATTTTGACAACTGGCAAGTTGTCTCAATATCAAACTCTCTGATTCGAGTGCCAAGGCCGTTATTTCCTTTACATTCAGAGGGAAGACATGCATTTTTTTTCTGCTTTATATTCAGCATTTGCTGCCACATTCTCAATGTCTTCATTGCCTTTCACAGTCTTCTCTCAAGTTGGGAGTGAGAAGCTAATGAAATTCAGGAAGAGCAACATAAATACAATCTCATCCCCGAGGAAAACTTCAACTCATATTTCTTAAAAATGTGCTCGCGGACCATCTTCATCACTACCCTCATTCTCTTCTGGGTAAAATGCGAAAATGTGTGTAAAATACTTCAAAGAGCTCAAAACACTGTCTGAATAGAAGGTTCGGTTATTATGATACCCGGACACAGGCTGTTGCTTAGGTGTGTGGTTCTCTTCCACAGAGACTCAAAGGTGGATATGTCTTCTTACAACTGGTCCAAGGGTAATAATTAGGAATTTATCTGGTTCTTGCTCTGTACTGCATGGAGCTGAGGAAGGGAATCACATGGAGACTTAACATCAAGTACTGTTGGAAGTATCTAAGTACTAAGTACCATTTTGTTGACCCTGTGGAGCATTAAACCAGAAAGAACTGGGTCTATAAATTGACCTCATATCCACCTGGACAGGCGTGGGGGAATTTTTAATGTAAGGGCTCAGATTATAGCCAAATTTCAGGGCGCAGAAGGGTGCATCTAATTCAACTTAATTTGCTCATGGGCCAGAGAAATCTTGGGACTTTAAAGTGACTTGCTGTATTTCATAATGACTCAGACCAAGCAGGAGCGCCATTAACAGCTTCTTGTACAGAATAGATTCTCTTCAAACAATATTTATGGATGCACACAGGAAGCTGGTCTGAACATGGAAGAATTTGGAGAAACAGTCTGCAAAGTGTTTTCATCCGTAGTAACGCAGCTCTCATACCCATTAATAATTCACAAAGCTCAGCTAATGGAGCCGGGAACAAACCTGATCATTAGTGGAAACTACTGTCAGCACTAATAAAGGTAATTAACATCAATGTTTAAGTTTTTGCCTATAGAGTAATTGGCAAGAGATTTAAAAACAACTGTATGAGGGAATTAACCAGCCATCCCATAACTCTGTACTTTCGTTCCATTGTTTTAAACATCTTAATTGCCAGGAAAGCTTAACCACACAAAATTTAAAGAAAGAGGTTAGGCACTCTGGGAGTGTGGTTCATCATTTTCCACGGCTTACTTTTTTCATTAGAATACAGTCTCCATTTTTAATTAAATGAATAAAACAGCTGTGTTGCCTGTGAGATTATATACATTTGCCAAATAAAGCTGCAGACATCTCTCTCCTTAATGTGCTTCGGAAAGACTGCTATGCTCTCTTTTAAATAGACACATTTTCTTCACTTATCTTGTTTTGAATTGGGGCAGGCTTATAAAATCACAACAGATGTTTCCTGTGGGTACTGGGTACCAAATAAATTATACATCAGTTTCCCGTTGGTTTTCTTTCTTAGCAGTCATCAGATGCTTTTGAGTTCCACATTGGGGTAAAACAAAGTCAACTCTATCTTCTCTCTTTTCCATACTCCTGCATGGAGAATGAACACCAACCTCCTGACAGTAACCTGGGCAGTAAGAACTTTTAAAACAATGTCAGAGGGGAAAATGGACTAGCTGCTCATTTCCCACTATATCAAAACTTAAACATTAATATGCCAATACACCAACAGGCCTTCACTCTGTGCTGAGCACAATCAAGTATAGAGAATGACAGGCATGGTTTCAAAATCAGGAGACTATCATGAAAAGTAACCACTTTCCCCCTAGCTGGTTTGGCTCAGTGGATAGAGCGTCCCCCTGTGGACTGAAGAGTCCCAGATTCAATTCCAGTAAAGGGCTCATGCTTGGGTTGTGGGCTTGATTCTCATTAAGGGACGTGCAGGAGGCAGCCAATCAATGATCCTCTCTCATCATTGACGTTTGTAACTCTTTCCCTCTCTGAAATCAATAAAGATTATATATATAAATTAACTACCTTCAACACAAGAGTAATACATTCAGGGGAATTGTGGAGTCCCCCTCTCCAAAGTTTGGGAGTATTTCAGTAGGCTGGGAGTTAGTTATAAGACAGATGATCACTCAGGTTTTCTTAAGTCCTAGAGTGAGACTTCATCCACTTCAAAGTTGCAGGAATTTAAAATATTAGATTTTTTTTAAAAGACTAAATATCAGCAGTGACACATAAGTTATAGGAGATAACTTTGAAATAGGATCTGCCATACCTATGCATCATTAAAATCATATGGTGTCGCCCAAATCGATTTGGCTCAGTGGATAGAGCGTCGGCCTTCGGACTGAAAGGTCCCAGGTTTGATTCCGGTCAAGGGCATGTATCCTGGTTGCAGGCACATCCCCAGTAGGAGGCGTGCAGGAGGCGGCTGATTGATGTCTCTCTCTCTCTCATCGATGTTTCTAACTCTCTATCTCTCTCCCTTCCTCTATGGAAAAAATCAATAAAATATATTTTTTTAAAAATCACATGGCATCATGATCACACTTGGATAGACAGGAAGAAGTGAGAAGGTGGTGCCAGTGGTGAAGTCCTCAATGATTCTCCAAGAGGTGTGAAGATTATGGTGCAAAGAATGGGGTCTCGGGAATGACTAGTTAATGTGAGCTTTCTAGAAAGAGTGGTTTCCCAAGGAGAGAGGAAGTTCAATGATCAAGCCACTTATAGGTCCTGGGTCTCAGAGGAGTAGTTATAATTATTAGCACCTGCCTGGCTATAATTTCAAGGAGAAGGAGGAGGGGGTCATTGTGTAACTAAGGTAAGTGCATTTATTTACACCTAGAGGCCCAGTGCATGAAATTTGTGCAAAAGCAGGCCTTCCTTCCCCCAGCTGTCAGCACCGGCTTCCCTCAGGACCCAGGTTTCTCTCGAAGCTCCAGCTTCCTCTGGAAGGCTGTCCAGTCTAATTAGCATATTACACTTTTATTATTATAGAAGAAGATGGAAACAAGTGCAAGAGGGGAAACAGAAGTGTTAAAAGGTGAACTAGCAGGGAAATTGTTAACTAAAGGCCAGAACAATCCCAGATTGGATAAAGGAAATACCAAAGAAAATGGAGAAGTAGGAGTTGCACCTTCGGTGAATGAGAAACAGTTTCTGGAAACAGAATCCCGAGGCTACCAAATGGCCCCTCCTATGCTCTCCTTAACTACCGAAGCCTGGAAAGGTTTGCATGTCCCAAGTTATAGAGAGAAGAATGTTCCACAAAGACTTACAAGCTAAAAATTGAAAACTTGGTATCAAATAATGTCTTTATTTTCCTGCACTCCTCAGTAACTTTTTACAATGTAGATCATATCTTCAAACTGTTCACATCTTAGCTCAAGGAACACATCCACTTATTACTTCTCCACTTCACTGTTTAGGTAACTCCCCTCCAATCTGGAGGGACCTGGAAAGCATCATGCTAAGTGAAATAAGCCAGTCAGAGAAAGGCAAGTTCCATATGAATTCACTCATATGTGGAATCTTACGAGTAAAATAGACAAAACAGAAACACACTCATAGATAGAAGACTGATAGCTGTCAGAGGGCATGGGGTTGTGGGACTGGGTAAAAAAGATGATAGATTAAGAAACACACACACACACCTCATAGACACAGAAAACAGTATGTTATCTATCAGAAGGAAAGGGGAGTGGGAGCATTGACACCATTTGTCCACCATCCAGATATCATTGCTGACCTAAACATATAGGGAACTGTTTGACATTGAAACTGGGACTCAGATCTGTTGGACATTGAAATTGGGATTCAAACACTTTTTGTTCTTATAGGTTTATTTCTAGCCTGCACAGGCAATATGTTTTAAAGAAAAGAATCAGGGGTGGGGGGCAGATACAGAGGCAAAAAAGCAAGACAGGGAAGGTTGGGGAGGGGGGGCTCTAAGAGATCAACCAAAGGACTTATATGCATGTATGTAAGTATAACCAATGGATACAAGACACTGGGGGTTGGGGGCGGGGACAGGTGAGGACATGTACTGGGGGGTAGGGAAGGCTGAGGGGAGGTCAATGGGGGGAAACTATGTACTACTACTTGTAATACTTTAAACAATAAAAAAAGGGGAGTGGAGGAGGTAGGAAGGGTAAAGGAGGGATAAATGGTGATGGCAGGAGACTTGGGATGGTGAACATACCATACAATATATAGTTTATGTATTATAGAATTGTACACCTAAAACCTGGCCAGTGTGGCTCAGTGGTTGAGCATCAACCTATGAATCAGGAGGTTACAGTTTGACTCCTGGTCAAGGCACATGCTTGGGTTGCAGGCTCGATTCCACCAAGGGCATGCAGAAGGCAGCCTATCAACGATTCTTTCTCATCATTGATGTTTCTCTCTCTGTCCCTCTTCTTTCCTTTCTGAAATAAAATATTTTTTTTTTAATTTTTAAAGAATTGTACACTTAGGAGAAACCAAAATGATAGCATAGGTGAACACCTAAACTGCTGCCTCACACAACAATTTCAAAACTACAACTAAAAGACAAAACGGACATCATCCAGAACCACAGGAAGGCTGGCTGAGTGGAAATTCTACAACTAGAAGGAAAGAGAAAAGCACACTGAGACTCAGAGGAGCTGCAGAAGGCAGATGTACAGATCCGCGAACACGGGGAGGACTGGCAACTGAGTACACAGCTGGCTTTCTCAATTGGGAGGGAGACAAAAGCTCCCACTGCACTGATCTCCAGTTCTGGGCGAGACTCTGGGGACCCAGACTCATTCAGGGAGAAACTGGACTGTCTGGTAGCGGGTGAAACTTGAGGGCAGCTTTCTCTCAGAGGTGCTTGCAGCAACTACCACGGGACACTGAGACCTAGGGGGGGCCTCTTAGGGCAAGGCTGATGGGAATCTATTGCTGTCTGCTCCAACCTGAGACTCTGCCCCATCCAAGCTGAGCACTGAGGCTTTTGCAAGTCTTGTCTCATAAGGGTGTCTCCAGCACAGAAGCTCTCCCAGCATAGAAACAGCTGATTCTCACAGCCAATGGGCCTGGAGGTCAATTCCTCCCAGTGATACCAACTACAATCAAGGCTTAACTATAACAAGACTGTGCACACACAAGGGGTGCACCAAGAGTGTCCACCTCAGGTAACTGGGGAGGCTGAGCCACTGGGCCCTATAGGACACTTAGCACACAAAGACACTCTAACAACTCAGGGAAGCAGCCAAAATGTGGAGACAAAGAAACAGGTCACAAATGAAAGAAATGGAGAAAGCAAACTACATACTGGATATAGAGTTCAAAACCATGGTTATAAGGTTTTTCAAGAATTTTCTACAAAAGGCCAATAAATATAGTGAGACCCTTGAGGATATACAAAAGGACCAACTAGAAATTAAGTATACACTCACTGGAGTAAAAAATAATATACAGAGATCCAACAGCAGACTAGAGGATCACAAGAATCAAGTCAAAGATCTGAAATACAAAGCAGAAAACACTCAACTGAAAAAGAAGAAAAAAGAATCCAAAAATATGAAGATAGTGTAAGAAGCCTCTGAGACAACTTCAAGTGTACCAATATCTGAATTGTGTGGGTGCCAGAAGAAAAGAGAGAGCAAGATACTGAAAACCTATTTGAAAAAAATGACAGAAAACTTCCCCCACCTGTGAAATAAATAGACTTACAAGTCCAGGAAGCACAAAGGACTCCAAACAAAAGGAATCCAAAGAGGACCACACCAAGACACATCATAATTAAAATACCAAGATCAAAAGACAAAGAGAGAGTATTAAAAGTAGCAAGAGAAAAACAGTTAGTTACCTACAAGGGAGCACCCATAAGATTGTCAGCTGATTTCTCAACAGAAACTATGGAGGCCAGAAGGAGTGGCAAGAAATATTCAAAGTGATGAATAGCAAGAACCTGCAACCAAGATCACTCTACCCAGCAAAGCTATCATTCAGAATTGAAGGGCAGATAAAGAGCTTCAAAGATAAGAAAAAGCTGAAGGAGTTCATCACTGCCAAACCAGTATTATATGAAATGCTGAAAGGTATTATTTAAGAAGAGGAAGAAGAAAAAGGTAAAAATAAAAATTATGAACAACAAATACATATCTATCAACAAGTGAATCAAAAAGTGAATAAAAAGTCTGACAAACAGAATAAACTGGTGAACATAATAGAATCAGGGGCATAGAAAGGGAGTGGACTGACAATTCCCAGGGGTAAGGGGATGTGGGGGGTGCGGGAAGAGACTGGACAAAAATCACACACCTATGGATAAGGACAGTGGGGGTGGGTGAGTGCAGAGGGTAGGGTGGGAACCAGGTAGAGGGGAGCTATGGGGGGGAAAAGAGGAACAGTTGTAGTAATCTGAACAATAAAGATTTATTTAAAAAAAGAATTGTACACTTAAAACATTGTATGACCCCTCCAAGTTCAATGAAAATAAAGAGCCATTATCATTGTCATAACTATAAAGGTGGTGGATGATACGAGGGCCTAGAAGTTCTCGTTGTTGGTCTGACCCAGGTGTGGCAAGCCTGCCCCTGTCGCTTCTGAAATTGCTCGTCACTACCTCAGTGCAATGTTTCAATGGTGGCAGCTGCAATTGGAGCACAGAATTTCTTGCTCATCATAGAAATTGTTCTGAAAATGTGTTCTGGAAGGCAGCTCTTTTCTAAATGCGGCCCATCTCTTGAATGTTAACCATTCTGTCCTAACAAGTCAAAGGAGTAATGGGCCAAGGAGTGTCTACAGAGCTGGTGACAGCCTGGCTGCCTTCCCATGACCTTTCTTGCCCTCCACGGCTCATGAAACTGAGCGAACAGCTCCGATGGAAACCTTTCCCAGTCTCTGACACATACCCACCCGGATGTGGGATCCGCTGGCCCAGACACAATAGCTGGGCTTCTGGGCTGCCACTTTGGTTTTCTTGACCACAGACCATATCTGAGATCTGAGATCTTCTCCACCAACCACAACCTGGGACAGTGACTGAGCACATCCGTAACCGGATGCACAGCTTCCCTGCCATTACCCTTCTTTTCCTTGTGATGCAATCTAGTGGCCTTCCTTCGCTCTCACTCTCAACACTTCTAGTTCTAGAACAGAAGATGCAGGGGAAATACAGGGTCTGCACGTGAGCATAAATGACTCCCTAAACACTGCACCCTGGTACCAACTTTGCTTTACCATAGTCCTGACCCTGAGGAGGCCTATTCTGACCTACAGCCCATCCAGCAGGACTTTGATACCCTCTGCATTGCTGGTTGTAGCTATGTAACAAACCACCCCCAAAACTCAGGGCTTTAAAATAACAACCAGCCCTAACCGGTTTGGCTCAATGGATAGAGCATGGGCCTGCGAACTGAAAGGTCCCAGGTTTGATTCTGGTCAAGGCCATGTACCTTGGTTGTGGGCACATCCCCAATAGGGGGCGTTCAGGAGGCAGCTGAGTGATCTCTCTCTCTCTCATCGATGTTTCTAACTCTCTATTCCTCTCCCTTCCTCTCTGTAAAAAATCAATAATATATATATTTTAAAATAACAACCATTTATGTCTATCATGATTCTGGAGACTGGCAACTTGATCTGGGCTCAGGTGGACAATTCTCTCATCAGCTGGGATCCCTCATGGAACCTAGTTCAGCAGTGGCTGTCACTTCTGCCATTGACTGGTGGTTGAATAGATTACCTCAGATTGTCTATGAGGTCTCATCCTCCAACCAGGGCTTATTCTCATGGAAGGTAGGTAAGGCTCTCAGACCGAACGGCGGTGCACAAAAACATCCTGATGCCTAGGCCCAGTGATGACACAGTCATTTCTGCCGCACGCTATAAGCCAAAGAGAAGCATGAGGCCAACCACATAAACTGATGAGTTAGCTCTGCCTCTTCATTTTTTTTAATATATTTTTATTGATTTCAGAGAGAAAGGGAAATGGAGAGAGATAGATAAACATCAATGCTGAGAGACAATCATTGATCGGCTGCCTCCTGCACACCCCTCACTGGGGATCAAGCCCACAACCCAGGCATGTGCTCTTGACCGGAATGGAAGCCAGGACCCTTCAGTCCACAGGCCGATGCTCTATCCACTGAGCCAAACCAGCTAGGGCTCTACCTTTTGATGAAAAGAGAAGCAGAGTCACATTACAAAAGACCTAGATTCATTTTTTTTATTTTTTTAGACCTAGAATTAAAAAGGGGTGAACAATTACCATCAACTTAGTCTTCAATCTACCACTGAGCCACACAAGACAGGCAAGGACAAGGCTCGGTTCTCACTGTGGCAGACTGTCTATTTTGGCCCCAATTCATCGCAGCTTTCTGCATTCATCATGGGCAGAATACACTTCTCAGCCCCTTGACTGTCATTTTGGCCTTGGGACTTGCCTTGGCCAATAAAATGAGGATAGTGTGCCTGTTCCAAGGCTAGGCCTTAAGAATGACTTGTGTGTTTGTGCTTTCTCTTTTGACTTTTTACCAGCACGACAAGGAGAACATGCTTAGGGTGACCCATTGATCCCAGTAGGAAGAGACACAGAGAGCAAAACCAAATTTCCCCAGCTAAGCCCAGACTAGATTAACCAATCTTCAGCCAACCCCGAGATTTCTGAGTCAAATACCAACTTAGTTTGCTGACATTTTGTGGTTGCCTGTTATATGGCATTATTGTAGCTAGTAGAGGCCTGGTGCACAAAATTCATGCACAGGGGGTGGGTACTTCAGCCCGACTTGCACCCTCTCCAATCTGGGAGCCCTCTCCAATCCGGGAACCCTGATGGCTTAGACCCACTCCCATGGTTCTCTGCTCTCTGCGGAGCCTGGCCACTCCACACCTACTGCCCAGAGGCCCTCCACAGCCAGAGCAGGACACTTGCCTTGTCACCACAGCCATGAAGCAAGCATTCTACCAAGTTGCTCACACTTCCCACTCTCAGCAGCTGCACCCCCCCAGGACTGGGGGACTCCAGTGGGGCTGAGGGGACTGGGCGCCACCCTCTTATGCTATGGGCGCTGCCATCTTTGTGATGGAGTGATGGTTAATTTGCATATTACCCTTTTATTAAATAGGCTAATTAACTGATATACCACTCAAGCTCCATCTTACCACAGGTAGTTGTCACGTGGCCAACAGTGCCCTCAGATATGCCAGGTTGGGGATAGCACATTCAGTCAACTTCTTCAAGCTAAATGCCCTGCTAATTTTCTGGTAAAGCCAAATGTGGGCTGTTCTAGAATCCATGGATGTCCAAGAAAAAAGACAAACACTCCTCCAGCTTATTAGTTACATGATGCTGCTAGCTGCATCATATTCAAAATCTCATGGCTCCTAACAAGTACCACAAAGAAGTAGATGTCGCCAAAACCGGTTTGGCTCAGTGGATAGAGCGTCAGCCTGTGCACTGGAAGGTCCCAGGTTCGATTCCGGTCAAGGGCACGTATCCTGATTGTGGGCACGTCTCCAGTGGGGGACGTGCAGGAGGCGGCTGATTGATGTCTCTCTCTCATTGATGATTCTAACTCTCTATCCCTCTCCCTTCCTCTCTGTAAAAAATCAATAAAAATATATTTTTAAAAAAAGAAGTAGATGTCATCTTGACAGGACTTTTGTTTCTCCATAGATGCTACAAGAGCTGCCCATGCTCTCTAAAGCAGGCAGTTCATCAGGAGATCAGGATTATTCATTGGGTTTTATTAATACATTTTATGCAGTCATACTGATTTCAAACAAAGGTGTCTCTTGTCTAATTGTTTTTCCTTCTGATATGATGGGAACATTATTATAAAACAATTGTATCAATCCAAAAGTTATCTTGAGTATAAAATGTAAGGAGACTACACGAAGTGCTTCCACTTATAACAAGGTGTCAAAAACTTCCTGAATCTGACAGCTTTACCTAAAAAATTGAGAACATTTTACCTTCTCTCCCACTAATACCTTTTTCCTTTTTAAGCACACACATATTAGATACCGTGGAATTCTCCGAAGAACCTAGTAAAATCAGCTGCAAATCAAACTCATCTTGCTGAAAAGGCAAGTGGCATGGTCAAATGCTACCAACATGGTGATCTCTGAATTGCCCTTACCCTCCCATTTCCACCAACGAAAGTCCCTCCCTCTTTGTGAAGCCACTTTCAAGTTGGGAAACCCTGCCTCTGAACCCCTGAATGCAGTAAGCAAACAGAGGTACAGATTATTAGAGTCTCAAGAAGTTTAAAGAATGTACATGACTGAAGCCCAGAGAATGGACCGTCCAAACTCCCAGCTACTGGGGGTCTGGGCCGAAGCCTCGGGGCTCTGAAAGCTACCGCTGCATTTGTGTGGGGCCACATCTCCCGCGGGGCGCTTGCGGCAATGACTCGGTATGTCAGGGGCTAGTGAAGGCAGGCCCACTCCTAGGAGACAGGGAACACCTCTGACGGCCGATGTTGACCAGAGGGCACACTGACAATCTGGTCAAACCTTTAACGGATTGCATATCAATCTAGGATGCTCCCAGCCAACCTTCCACTCTCCCCTTCATTCCAGCTCACACTAGCATTGGGATCCGATGGCTCTCCTAGCCTTGCCCAGTTCCTGGCTCTCCTAGCCTTGCCCAGTTCCCTCACCATTTTTTCTCACAGGCGTCTAGTAAAAGCCTAAGCGACCATTATGATGGAACGACCAGTTGCTATGACTCACACTGACCACCAGGGGGCAGACGCTCAACACAGGAGCTGCCCCCAGCCCGTAGGCCCTGATTGCCGATGGGGCCTGCGGTCCAACCTCCCAGTACTTCCCCCCACCCCCAGTAGGTCCCTATCGACCAATCAGGGCTGGGCCCCAGGCTGGGATGGGGAACCAGGGGTGGGTGGCGGTGGATGTGGGCAGTGAAGGAAGGAGGAGGCAGGGAGGCAGGGAACCTGATCGGCCCTGATCACCGGCCAGCCCTAGGGACCTTACCTGTGCATGAATTCCATGCACTGGGCCTCTAGTTCATCTCAATAAAAGCCTTGCACATTTAATCCTGTCTTGACATCTGCTTCTTAGAGGACTGGGACCGACACCTACAGATGCCCATCTAACTTTCAGGCTAACTACTCAGAGGAGAGTGGTCTCCCGGTTCTTAAGCAAACCTACACTAAGCAAACCCAGTGAATTTTCTGGCTGGCCTACTATTAGATTCTCTACATTTTCTTATTATCATGGCTCTGTAGTAAAGACTGTTTCCCAGCGGAGAGGATCCTTCCATTGGTGGGGATGAGAGGGTGAGGGCAATTCAAGGGTTCTAAAGACCTGAGCAGGTTGGTTAACACGCAGTGATACCACAACCTAACTTCAAACCTTTACCGGCTCATTTCCAGCAACAAAGTCCAAACTCCTTGACATCACATATAACTCCTTTATGAGAGCTAATATCTTTCATAAATGAGCCCAATTTACCCTCCTAGACCCCTCACTTCCCATCACTTTCCAATGCTATCCTCCCGGCGCCTCCATTCTTACTGATTCCCAAAGAGTTAAAATGACTGAGGAATAAGAGCCCCTGCCCTGTTTAATTACAATACAGTGGTACCTCGAGATACGAGTGCCCTAACATACGAGATTTTTGAGATACGAGCTGTCGAGCGAGCGATTTTTGCTTTAAAATACGAGCAACATTTGAGATAGGAGTCATCGCGTGGATCGGCCCGCTGCACACGACCCACCAGTTTACCGACCCACCAGTTTACCGCAACTCTTACCGCAACTCGAGTGTCTCATAGTTTCCCACGCATCAAGGTTACAGAACGAATTAAACTCGTATCTCGAAGTACCACTGTAGCTACAGAATGTATTAGTTGTATAGAAAGAGAAAGGGAGGAGAAATAGCAGCTGGATATGGCCCAATATCTATGCAGTCACAGCCTATCTTTTTACTTAAAGCAGCTGATCTTTTACCATACCGTATTTTCCAGCATATAAGATGACTTTTTAACCCAGGAAAATCTTCTCAAAAGTCGGGGATCATCTTATAGGCCGGGTGTCCTCTTATAGGGCGGGTATATCCCAAACTCTATATTTTAACTGGAAAATTTTGGGGTCGTCTTATACGCCCAGTCGTCTTATACATCGGAAAATACAGTAGTCTTTTTACCCTAAAAAAAAAAATCAGATTTCCCCCTGGATATTGGTCTCCATATTGATAAATACCTGTTTTCCAAATGAGTTTTAGTTCTCAGCTGACAAAGCAGAATTTTTATCGCAGTCTATAGGAGAGTGACAAAAATATGCTAAAACTGATTTGCCTAACCAATGTGCAGGGGCTACCCGAATGAAAATTCTTGGTGGGACCTCATGTTGGACCCTGCCCTAGCCAGGCAGCCTTACCTGGGGTGCCACGTGCCAGCCTATCAAGGTTTGGGCTACATAAGACTCTTACTGCTGTGGTGGAATGCCATACTCCATGCGTCCCCATTTCCTGCTGTCACCGCTAGCTTTCCCGAAATTTCCAAAGCCAATTCCTAGTCTGTGTCCCAGTGATACATTCCTCCTAGTTCTTGTCCATTTGGTTCTTGATTCCTCATTGATTTTTAGTCTGCACTGTATTTTCTTTTTTTTTTAATATATTTTATTGATTTTTCACAGAGAGGAATAGAGAGTTAGAAACATCGATGAGAGAGAGACATCGATCAGCTGCCTCCTGCACGCCCCCCACTTGGGATGCATCCGCAACCAAGATACGTGCCCTTGACCGGAATCGAACCTGGGACCCCTCAGTCCGCAGGTCAACGCTCTATCCACTGAGCCAAACCGGTTTCGGCTGCACTGTATTTTCTATTTGAACTGTGATTGTCCCCTCATTGCCAGCCCACAGGGCCCTGAGGTACCACCAGCAGTTGGTCCCAGGTCCGGGTGTAGAAGAGACTAGAAATAGGCGAGAATCAGAAGGAGATTGGAACAAAGGCACCACCCCGTTCCTCCCAGAGATCCTTATCTACAACACCAGAAGTGCAGTATCTGCTGCATGTCCAAGAGGCAAACACCAGCCGGGTCACCTGTGAATGAGACCTCAACACGCAGAGTGGCCTGGAAAGATCAGAGAAGAAAAACAGACTTCGGGGAAGTATGGCTCCACCAGAGCCTTTATCCGAGAAATATATTTCTCCGGAGGGCGATCCACAGGAAAACAGCTCCATCAGTCACTAAGAGGTACTGCACGAAAGAACTGTGTCTTAAAGTGAGGGGTTTTCTTTAGTCCGGGACTTCACTAAGCTTTTATTCCACTAATGGGAAATATGAATCAGGAAGAAAGGAGGTACAGGAGGCAGTTCTCACAATTATTTGGCCATGCCGAAACCGGTGTGGCTCACTGGATAGAGCATCAGCCTGCGGACTGAAGGGTCCCGGGTTCCATTCTGGTCAAGGGCACGTATCTTGGTTGTGGGCACATCCCCAGTAGGGGGTGTGCAGGAGGAGGCTGATCTATGTCTCTCTCTATCATCGATGTTTCTAACTCTCTATCCCTCTCCCTTCCTCTCTGTAAAAACTCAATAAAATATATTTTTTTAAGAATTATTTGGCCATGGAAGCTGTGTTTTGTTTAGTTTCCAATGAAGACCTATGGATGTCTTGTTATCACCCGCTGCTTAGAGGATCATGGGTCGGGAAACACTCATCAAAGGTAATGCCTCTCCATCACAGATTACAAAAGGGAATAAAAACGATGAAGGGTAGTTTCTACACAGCCAAGTTCCTCCCCGCCCCCCCCAAGTGACCCTTTAAAGTCCTCCTTCCACATGGGGAGCTGATATCACGCTGGGTTTCCACACTGGGGACAAAACATTTTGGCCGCCGTGACCTTGAGAAAGTTACAAACGTGTCTCCGGCACGCTTCCTTCATTTAGACAGCTGGCCAGAGCCATGTATCTTCCTGCTCCAGCTCCCAAAGCGCTGAGAATTAATGGGGCCCTTCCTAAGGAATGATGGGAGCTCCTTGGAGAAAGTCTCTGCGTACATCCGAGGTCCTGTCATCGCAGACGCTGCGGATTTATGCCCCGGACTGCTCAGTGACGGCCTTCCGGCGAGAGCCCTCCGTTATGTGTCAAACCCACAGAAGTCTGATCGACATGCTAGCCTCTCAGCCACTTTCACTTACACACGCCATCCTTCCCAACACAGCCTTTGCACGTGGAAGCTGTATTTATTGCTCCGAACTGATCTAATGCGGGAGCAATGCACCCATGAGAGCCAAAACTCGTTAGAATCTCCCTGTTATTATGTGGAAGGAACAGAAAAGGTAAGGGACTCACAGGGTGGAGTGCATGTATGTTATATTTACTTCCACAATAGAGGGCAGGGCCAACGTGAATAGGGCGAATTGGGTTCTTGATTATATATGTAAATTGGCCTTTGAGACCTACTTCATTTTTTCTTTTTTTAATATATTTTATTGATTTTTTTTACAGAGAGGAAGGGAGAAGGATAGAGAGTTAGAAACATCGATGAGAGAGAGACATTGATCAGCTGCCTCCTACACGCCCCCTACTGGGGATGTGCCCGCAACCAAGATACATGCACTGGACTGGAATCGAACCTGGGACCTTTCAGTCCGCAGGTCGATGCTCTATCCACTGAGCCAAACTGGTTTTGGCAAGACCTACTTCTTAAGTGTTCAATTGCATGAACAAAATTAAAGCAAGGTTTCAAATTAACTTGGCATACAGGTATATGAACTGCATCATTGAATAAAAATGTTTTGATGATGTAGATTTGTGGTATTTGAAACACTGGTTCAAACTCACATAACTTTTACTGCAGACCAGTTTTCTATGTGTTAAAAAGTAAGCCAGACAAAAGAGGTACAGATGGTAGGATAATGCTAAGCATGAATATTTTTTTTTTTAAGTAACGGCAACAAAGATAGGAAACGCATGATGTTGATTAACCAATGTAAGCTTGACCAATGGCGTGTTGCTTGTAGGTGATCATGAGTTAAGTGAATGTGGAATGTCTGGCTCAGAGAAAACAGCTGGGGACATTCACATTACAATTTTTTCAGGGATTCTTCTGCTTTGTGCCTATTCTTGTATCTCACCTGCTCCCGGAAATTATTTGCTAGGGCTGAGTTCTTCCTTCCCTGTAACCCTGTCCTCCCACCTGGAGATCTGCCGTCTCCATTACCTCGATCTTTCTTCTGCCCCAAAGGCTTTTTATCTTCGAACCTATCATTTTACTTTTGCTCCCACTCCACTGCAAGAGAAGTTTTTCAATCTTCTGGAGAGAAAATGACAACTGAGAAGTTTTTTAAAAAAATCTCTCACTGTCCCTTCAATTTTTCTTAAAAACACTCACCCAGTTCAGAGGCCAGGGTGGTTCCTGGACTTTGTCTTTTCACTTCTGCATGTGTCTCAAAGTATTGCTTTCCATCTAAAATCCCAAGTTGGCCGAAACCGGTTTAGCCCAGTGGATAGGGTATCAGCCTGCGGACTGAAAGGTCCCAGGTTCGATTCCGGTCAAGGGCATGTACCTTGGTTGCGGGCACATCCCCAGTAGGGGGTGTGCAGGAGGCAGCTGATCGATGTCTCTCTCCCATCGATGTTTCTAACTCTATCCCTCTCCCTTCCTCTCTGTAAAAAAATCAATAAAATATATTTTAAAAATATTTCAAATCCTAAGTTGCTGCTTCAGAATTAATGGCAGCTTAAAACATTCATTCTCTTGTTTGGGGTTCTCTGAGATACCTCCGTTATAAGTTGCATAGCCTATAAAAATTGAGATGATGCAGATAGAGAGGAGTGTTGCTTTGGGAACTTTGAATCTTAGCCTATTTATGTATTCTCTCTGACCTCAGAAGCATTCAAACATACAGCCTGTGATTAATAAATAGGGACAAAACTGTGTGATACCAGCAGAAGAGATGTCTGCATAGAATGCTCTGGAAACATCCAACAGGGAGTCAGTCACTTGACATGAAAAAAAAATGGCCGAAACCAGTTTGGCTCAGTGGATAGAGCATCAGTCTGCGGACTGAAGGGTCCCAGGTTCGATTTTGGTCAAGGGCATGTACCTTGGTTGTGGGCACATCCCCAGTGGAGGGCATGCAGGAGGCAGCTGATCAATGTTTCTCTCTCTAGATGTTTCTTGCTCTCTATCCTTCTCCCTTCCTCACTGTAAAAAATCAGTAAAATATATTTTTTTAAAAAATGGAGACCACTCAAAGAAAGGGATGTGTCATTATCTCCCTGTACATCATGCTTCTTGCAATGAAGTTCTGTTTGTTCCAAAACAATCTAAATATGTATTTTTTACCTTAACTTTCCAATTGAACTTCTGTTAACCTCTATAAACTGTAAAATCAAAGTTCTACCTCTGACTCCCACTTGTGGTGTAGGGAATTTAAAGGAGCATTGCTTGCACGATCTCAATGACAAAATTAACCAAAATTCACACTTATGATTTTTTCCAAACCCATTGGAAAGCTGAAGTCAATGATGCCAGCCCTCTCGTACATCGCTGATGGGAATGCAAATGATAGAGCCCCTTCAGGAAACAGTTTGACAGTTTCTGATCCAGTTAAACATCTACGCACCATATGTACCGGCAAGCCCAATCCCAGACATCTACCTGAGAGAAATGAAAATGTATGTTTACACACTAATATACAAATGAATATTTATGGCAGCTTGATGCATAATCAACAGAACTTGAAACCACCCAGATGGCGTTCCGCCAGAGAATGCATCAACAGACTGGGGCACACTCATCTAGTGAGACGCTGTTGATTTAAATGCAGTCTGCTCCATGCAGGAATCCAGAACCAAAAGGCTCCATGTTGCATGAAACCCTGTATGTGATACTGTGGAAAAGACCAAACTAGACAAACAGAAAACAGAGCTGCAGTTGCCACAAGGTGAGGGGGTCTGGGAGAGGCGACTATGAAGAGACAGCGAAGGAAATTTCTGGAACGATGGGACTGTTTTGTAAGGGACTGTGGTGATGGACACGTGACTGTGTTTCTCAAAATCCGTGGAACTCTGCATTACAGAGAGGGAGCTTTACTGCAAATGAAAACATGCAAACCCTCAAGGAGGATGGGGGGGAGGAGACAGAATATAGACAATAACAGATCAAACTGTCTTACAGATGAAGCACAGAACCACCCTGAAGGTAGCGAGGGGGAAAGATCCAACCGAAATCACTTTGGAAAAGAGTGTCTTGACCGGTACTGTAAGACTCAAGTCACAGAAACATGACACTCTAGTCAGTAAATGTGTTTCTCACGGGGTTATGGGTTAGGAGTTCTGAAATGATTGGCATTCTAGAAGTGAAGGTAGAAAATATATTGCACATAATGAGAGCCAGAGTCTCACAGGCAGAGCAAGAAATTACAAGTCAAGAGAAGGGGGAAGGACAGAATAAACCCTGCAGTGCTAGAGTGAGGTCAGAAATATCAGTATGGACTCATGATATATATATACAAATAATACAGGTATAGATGTGTGTGTGTGTAGATAGATAGATACAGAAATAAATTCAAATGCATTATGTATGACACCCCAAAGTAGTGTTTTTATTTTTTTTTAAATATACTTCATTGATTTTTCACAGAAAGGAAGGGAGAGGGATAGAAAGTCAGAAACATCGATGAGAGAGACATCGATCAGCCACCTCCTGCACACCCCACACGGGAGGATGTGCCCACAAGCAAGGTACATGCCCCCCAACCGGAATCGAACCTGGGACCTTTCAGTCTGCAGGCCGAATCTCTATCCACTGAGCCAAACCGGTCTTGGCCCAATAGTAGTGTTTTTAATCTAAATACTCAAATCTTGGTTTCTCAAGATCATTCTCCAATAAAAGGAACTAGGACTCCTTGAAGAACTGGCTAATTCCAGGGCTTTGGCAAGGAAAATGCAATATGAACCTGGAGCATGTTTTGGTGCCAGAAAGCAAAGAGGAGCCCCCCAAAATTAGAAATTAACAAAGGATGAGGACATAGGGAACGCACACAGCAGTAACCTGAAAAGGCTCCCACTGGCCAATGTTGGGACAACCTGAACAAAATAAATAATGGTAAGCTGGCATGTGAACCTAAGAAGAAATAAACATCGAGAGGTCTATAGTGATATAAATAAAACTGAATAAATAATCAGCGGAGACAGCTCTCCCATAGAGAACTCTAATTAAGCAATACAGAAGGAATTAGGAAAATAGAAAATAACCATTAGAACATCACAGTAGTAACTGCTACAGGCAAGATCCACCAATGGATGCTAAAATTAGTTTGTTAAAGTTTAAGTAGGAACAAATTCTTTTGCTTAGCCCCAAAGTATCACTGCAAAACATTTAGTAATTAGAAAAAGAAAACTGTAAGTTTATAGGCAAGTTCTCCGGTAAAGCCCTGGCCGGGTGGCTTAGTTCGTTGGAACATTTTCCTGCACACCAAGAGGTTGTGGGTTCGATTCTCTTTCAGGGCACACACCTAGGTTGCAAGCTCAACCCCATCAGGGCAGATGTGGGAGGCAACCTATCAATTTTCTCTCTCACATTTCTCTCCCACCATTTGCGCTCTCTCTCTCTCTCTCTCTCTCTCTCTCTCATCATAATCACATCCTCAGTTAAGGATAAAAAAAAGATTACTGGTAGACATAACTTGGCAGATTAGCTAAGTGATCACTATTAACATCACAGTAACACATATGAATCTCATTACCTTCTTGACATGATGTATTGAAAAGTTTACCTGCCCAAGAATGTATAAACCTCAGTCTAATCATGAGAAAACAGCAGACAGACCCAAACTGAGGGACATTCTACAAAAATCACTGGCCAGTACTCTTTGAAAGTGTCAAGGCTATGGAAGACAGGAAACGCTGGAAATGTCACAGCTTGAAAGAGACCGAGGAGCCAAAACTAACAGCAATAGGAAATCATGGCTTATGTCGTAGAACAGAAAAAAAGATACTAGAGTAAAAAAATCAGTGAAATCCAAGTCAATTCCATAACGTATTAACAGTATTGTACAAGGTTAATTTCTCAGTTTGTTTGTTTTTTTAAGTACATTTTATTGAAATTTTACAGAGAGGAAAGGAGAGGGATAGAGAGTTAGAAACATTGATGAGACACATCAATCAGCTGCTTCCTGCATGCCCCCTACTGGTGATATGCCCACAACCAAGGTACATGCCCTTGACCGGAATCAAACCTGGGACCTTTCAGTCCGCAGGCTGACACTCTATCCACTGAGCCAAACCGGTTTTGGCTATTTCTCAGTTTTTATCATTGGTCTATGGTTATGAAGACTATAACACAAGGAAAAGTGGGTGAAGGGTATATGAGAAATCTGTACTGTGTTTGCATTTGATCTGTAAGCCAAAAATTATTTCAAAATAAAAATTATAAAACAATAGAAAAGACTCAGAGGTGTAATTCTTAAGCTTCTTTGACTGCCTTTCCCAACGATGGCCCCACTTGCTCTTCCTGAACCTTGTCACAACCCTCTCAAAAGGTGCCCTCCATTTCCCCTCCCCCAGACCTGGGCAGGACTTTATGATAACTTCAATGAAAAGAACATAAACTGCTGAGACCGGTTTGGCTCAGTGGATAGAGTGTCAGCCTTTGGACTGAAAGTTCCCAGGTTCGATTCTGGTCAAGGGCATGTACCTTGGTTGTGGGTACATCTCCAGTAGGGGGCGTGGAGGAGGCAGCTGATCGATGTCTCTCTCTCATCGATGTTTCTGACTTTCTATCCCTCTCCCTTCCTCTCTGTAAAAATTCAATAAAATATATTTTAAAAAAGAAAAGAAAAGAAACTGCATGACTTCTGGATCTAGGTCATAAAAGGTGATGTAACTTCTAGCTGGCTCTCTCTCTCTCTCTAGATACTCACCCTTGCCATTCAGACACCATTTTGTTAGGAAGCCCAGGCTACATGAGGAAGTCATAAGCTGATGTTGCAGCTAAAAGCCACAGCTAATAGCAAGCCACCAGCCAGACACGTGAATATGCATTCAGATAATTCTAGCCCTCAGCTTGCAGGTCATCCCACCGGTCATTGAGTGGACCAGAGATACGCTGTGCCCACGGAACTTTGCTCAAATTGCAGTTTCAGAGTACAATTATTGTTGTTATTATTTTAAGCTACTAAGGCTTGGGGTGATTTGTTATGCAATAAAAGACAACTGGAACAGCTGCCCTAAATTGATACGATTAACTGCTATTAGAAGATACTGGATGATATCCATTTCATCCCTTAAAACAAAGCTTGACACAAACCAGTAAAAAGAGAATGCACAGGTAGTTTGCGTTTGGTAGCATTTTTTCCCTTTGGTTTCTATGGTGATTTATTTGCCCACACAGTATTCCTTTCTGAAGGTTATCAATATGACAGGGAGTTATTGGGACATTTCCCAAGGGCGTATTAGGCCTGTGTTTTGCTAGGTCTCATTCTAAGCACATCCATATTAAAGTCTCCTGTTCACTTTCAGAACTAAATCATCCTGTTTGTCAGTGCGTAGGGAGCAAATTGATCACTGTCCTCAATTTCTCCCTTTCCTCTGTGCTCTAGACTTATCCTTTAAGTTCAAACCAATATGGGTTCTTGCCTTCTAAGTGGAGCTGGGACCATACAAATAACGATCACTTGCTTGCAAAGGGATGATTTAATGGTCATCTGTTGGATTTTTTCCCTATATTTATCAACTTGCACATTGAGAATTATGCTGAAAGTAGAACAGCAAGATATGTCAACTTAGTAAAATATGCTTGCCAAAACCAGTTTGGCTCAGTGGATAGAGCGTCGGCCTGAGGACTGAAAGGTCCCAGGTTCTATTCCAGTCCAGGGCATGTACCTTGGTTGTGGGCACATCCCCAGTAGGGGGTGTGCAGGAGGCAGCTGATCAATGTTTCTAACTCTCTATCCCTCTCCCTTCCTCTCTGTAAAAAATCAATAAAATATATTTTTTTAAAATACATGCTTATAACAAAAATAGCAAATAATAGGTCGACAGGTCACTAACCATCTTAGGAATATTAGAGAACATCTTTTCCTTGTACAGTGCCTAATTTAATTTTCACAACTAAGCTAGATTACTATTATGGTCTTAGAGAAATTGCGAAATAAATTGTACCACATTCAAGATATTTACATGGAGAAAATAAAACAGAATTTTCAATGCTTATTTTTCTTCTTTATATCATCATCCTAGGAGTATAGATTACAAACTTATCTGGTTCTTACCTATGAGATTAAAATGAAGCATGTTTCAACATACATTTTTGAAGTCACTTCTGCCATCTGAATGCACATCAATTTCTTTCTTTTTTTGGTTTTATTTTATTTTATTTATTTTAACCCTTTTTATTAATTTTTATATGTATCTCCCCATTGTACCCCCTCCCTCCCAAGCATACCCCAACCCCCC
>JAAGEH010000411.1:7355590-7396840 GCA_011751065.1 Lasiurus cinereus | reverse complement strand
TGCTTATATGCATGCATACAAGTCCTTTGATTGATCTCTTATCTACCCCACCTAACCTTAACCTTCCTGCTGTAATTTCACAGTCTGTTTGATGCTTTACTGCCTCTGTATCTATCCTTTTGTTCATCAGTTTATAATGTTCTTTATTATCCACAAATGAGTGAGATCATGTGATGCTTCTCCTTCATTGACTGGCTTATTTCACTAAGCATAATGCTCTCCAGTTCCATCCAGGTTGCTGCAAATGGTAAGAATTCCTTCTTTTTAATGGCAGCATAGAATTCCATTGTGTAGATGTACCACAGTTTCCTGATCCACTCATCTGCTGACAGGCACCTAGGCCGTTTCCAAATTGTAGCTATTGTAAATTGTGCTGCTATGAACATAGGGGTGCATAAAAGGCATCCAAATTGGAAAAGAAGAAGTAAAGCTGTCCTTATTTGCAGATGACATGATACTGTACATAAAAACCCAAAGGACTCCATCCCAAAACTAACTGATTTAATAAATGAATTCGGCAATGTAGCAGGATACAAAATTAATGCCAAGAAATCTGTGGCATTTCTATACACTAATAGTGAAATTACAGAAAGAGAAACTAAAGCAATCACATTTACCATCGCACCAAAAAAATTAAGATACCTAGGAATAAACCTAACTAAAGAGGTAAAAGACCTATATGTAGAAAATTACAGGACACTGAAAAAAGAGAGGAAGATGTTAACAGATGGAAGAGCATACCATGCTCATGGATTGGGAGAATCAACATCATTAAAATGTCCATTACTACCCAAAGCAATCTATATATTCAATGCACTACCCATTAAAATACCAACAACATATTTCACAGACCTAGAAAGAATTCTTCATAGATTCATCTGGAACAAAAAAAGACCACGAATAGCCACAGCAATTCTGAGAAAGAAGAATAAAGTAGGTGGGATTTCAATACCAAATTTCAAGCTATATTACAAAGCAACTGTTCTCAAAACAGCCTGGTACTGGCATAAGAACAGACATATAGACCAATGGAATAGAATAGAGAACCCAGATATCCACCCAAACCACTGTGCTCAACTAATATTTGACAAAGGAGGCATGAACATTCAATGGAGCCAAGATAGCCTCTTCAATAAATGGTGTTGGGAAAATTAGACAGATGCATGCAAAAAAATGAAACTGTACCACCAACTTACACCAAATACAAAAATAAACTCAAAATGGATACAGGACTTAAACATTAGAAGGGAAACCATAAAAATACTAGAGGAATCCACAGGCAGCACAATCTCAGACATATGCCGAAAGAACTTCTTCACTGATACTGCTCCAAAGGCAATGGAAGCTAAAGAAAAAATAAGCAAATGGGACTACATCAAAATAAAAAGCTTTTGCAGAGCAAAAGAAACCACCAACAAAACAACAAGAAAGCCCACTGTGTGGGAGAACATATTTGCATATGTTATCACTGATAAAGGTTTAATCTCCAACATCTACAGCCAACTTATACAACTTAATAAAAGGAAGATAAACGATCCAATAAAAAAATGGGCAACGGACCTAAATAGAACCTTTTCAAAAGACGACAGAAGGAAGGCCAAGAGACACATGAAAACATGTTCAAAGTCACTAATCATCCGAGAGATGCAAATCAAAACGACAATGCGATACCATCTCACACCTGTCAGAATGGCTGTCATCAACAAATCAATAAACGACAAGTGTTGGCGAGGATGCGGAGAAAAAGGAACCCTCGTGCACTGCTGGTGGGAATGCAGACTGGTGCAGCCACTCTGGAGAACAGTATGGAGTTTCCTCAAAAAACTAAAAATGGATCTCCCATTTGACCCAGTAATCCCACTCTTAGGAATTTATCCTTAAGAAATCACAAACACCAATCAGAAAGGATTTATGCACATCAATTTCTTGATATTTTTCTTTCTACTTTGACAGCAAGGGAAACAGTATCAGGAAACCACTGCGTTTTGAATCAAACACCTGAGTTTTACTTGCTATGTTAGTGGTTCTCAAACTTTTAACCTGCATCAGAATCACCTGGAGATCTTGTTAAACCGCACTACTAGCGCCCGACCCAAAGGTTTTTGATTCAGTAGGTGTGGGACGGGGCCTGAAATCCATATTTCTTACAAGTTTCCAGATGGTGCGAAGTTGTACACATTTGAATAAATTACTCCTTGTTTTGAATCTCAGATTCTGTAGCCGGAAAAAAAAGTGAGCACGTTTCTACCTATGCCATAAATATTCATTTCCTTTATAACAGGCAATACTCACAAAACAGGTGCAAGGTCCCTTCCCACCATTCTGCAACCCAAACACGGCAGAAAACAGAACTTTTGCTTTTTCTCTTCTGTGATTCAAGTTCGTTTGTCAAGAAAACTGCTCTATTAACAGTCTTCATTTGTTACCTACTTTGTACTTGTTATAGATTTTATTAAAGGTATAGTTTGGTTATTGGGTGTTGTGGACCTACCCCACTAGAATTCTTTTGTATTATTAAGGCTACAAACCATATTGCCTTTCTAAAATGAGGGGGGAAACGTCTAAATTCTAAATTCCAGGTTCTAGATGTTTTAGATAATGACTTTTGGACCTTTCTATAGCACTTCAACATATTTATATATTTTCCTTAACTGAGTTAACTGCTTTCAGCGTCCTCAAATTGATTACAAACCCCTCAAGAGTACAACCATGTCTTATGTGGCAAGCCTCCCATCACCTCCTAGTACATGCTGAACACGAAGTATGTGCTCAACGAAAAACCACTGGTTTGAACTGTTGATCCGAGTAAGAGCTAATTGGCCTGATTAGATACTCTGATAGTCCAGAAGCAGCGGTTCTCAACCTGTGGGCCGCGACCCCTTTGGGGGTCGAACGACCCTTTCACAGGGGTCGCCTAAGACCATCGGAAACTGCAGATGTTTACATCACGATGCATAACAGTAGCAAAATTTCATGGTTGGGGGTCACCACCACATGAACTGTATGCAAGGGTCGAGGCCTTAGGAAGGTTGAGACCCACTGTTCCAGAAGGAAAGATGAATCAAAAGTAATGCAAACAGACATACTACTAAGACCAAACTGGAATTGCAACTAAAATACAAAAAAATCACACATCACCTTCAATAATTAACTGAAGACCAGCTGGAGAGAACCCGATAACCAAGGCTGAAAAGTGGAGACGCATAGAGGCTGCGAGGAAGGGCTGAGGCGTGAAGGCTGCCCGGGCTCCCACAGGGAACAGCTGAAGGTCAGGAGCAGTATCTCAGCCATGGGGGTTCTGACTGAGAACTCTAGGGTCTAATCCTCAAGCTGGCCCCCCAGCAGAGAGCCCTAGAACTGAGAAAGGTGCCCACAGAACACCTGCCTGTGAAAATCAGCAGGTTTGCTGTCTGCCAGGGAGAGAGAGCTGAAAATGCCCGCACCCTCTGGAAGGACCGATGAACGAAATTTTGAGTGCAGCCACTCACCTGGGGCTCCGGCAGAGGGAGGGCAGAGTGAACTGGAGCTGTGGGGACAGAAGCCAGGGTTGAGGGCTCTGGGGTTAGAGCTCAGAAGGCAGATACCCCGGTTTCCTGAGCTGAGTCGTTCCCTCCGTGGCAGGTCATCTTTCTCAGGCAGACATTAAGTACCCAGGTGGTTTTGGCCTGAAGGTCTTGCCCCCCCCCTGAGGAGTTTCTGAGGCCATTAAGAGACTGAAAATAACAATGAGGCTCCAGGCAGAAGCAATTGCCCCACCCTGTTGGAAAACCTCTCCACCTGTGGACGATTGCTTGCGGCTACTTCAGTGTGGCTTCTAACCCCTATACGCAACTTAAACAGCTATTGCCAAGATGGTCAAGAATTTCTTTGTCACTAATTCCAGTGGGCACTCCTCAGTTCTGACCTTAATTGACCTATTGCAGCATTTGACTCAAGTTAAATGCTTCCGATACGTCTAAGTCTCTTACCACGATTGCTATGACGCCCACTCTTCCACTTTTCCTCTTATCTTTCTGCTAATTCCCGAGTTTCTTTGTAAATGTTTATTCTTTGTAAATGTTGATGATCTGCCATATTATTTCATCCCAAGCCCTCTTCCTTTCTCATTTTACTCATTCTCAGCATCTAAATGCCAGTAACGATCAAATCTCTATATTCAGGCCAGATTTTTGAAATCCACCTATTATAACTTCCTACTACTGTCTTCTCCACAATTCATTCAAATCAATATGTCCAAAACTGAACTGTGGTCATGTATTCTGCTTATTTTCCCACATTCCAATTCGGGGTTACCCACACCCAAATCATGAAAGTAATCATTGATTAGTCCGGGGGTCCTCAGCTGGGGGTGATTTTTCCTTGCCACCGAGGGCATTTGGCGATGTCTGGAGGCCTCTTTGCTTCTCACAATTTAAGAGATCAAGTGTGTAACTAGGGAAACAGGAATTTGGGGGGTAAAATGGGACAGGTTTAGGAAATTTTAGAAATTTTGGAAATTAAGGGGAACATGGAGGAAGCACAGGGCTGCAGAGCAGCAGAAGGTGTATTTCCATAGAATGGGGGAGCTGAAAAGCTGCAACAGGTGCATTTCCATAGAATGAGGGCGCTGGGAAGGGCAAAAGGTCTGTTTACAAAATAAAGAGAAGGAAGCCCTTCACCAGGAAGGAGAAGAAGAAAGCCCAAAGGGAATAGGAAAACAATAAGGAAGGGTGGGGAGAACTTCACAAGTTCCAGGTGAGCTTGACCTTTGAGCCTGGAGTTACTATAGTAACCAGTCTAGGGAAATAGTGATCAATCAGAGGGGATATCAAGGCACCAGCATCTGCAGCCTTTGTAAGCCACAGGGAACAGGGCCTCAGTGGGACTCTTCCTCTCCCCACGTGGGGATCTGTACTTGTTCTTCAACGAATCTCCACCTTTGCTAGACCACTTTCTGTCCGCGGATTCACTTTCTGATTCCGGCGGACAAAGAGTCTGGGTTCCAGTCCAAAAATTCCGGTTCACTGGCATCTCGTGGGCAGAGGTCAGGAATCTGCTAAACATCTTACAGTGGACAGGACAACCCCCATAATAACCACCCAGCCAATAGCGCCACCTATGCCAATAGCGCCACCTATGTCAATAGCGCCACCTATGCCAATAGCGCCACCTATGTCAATAGTGCCAAGGTGGAGAAACCCTGGACTGGACCCACACCCTGGCCACCCAGGTACAATCATGTCCATGATTATTCTATCTCCTAAGCATGTCTTGAAAGAGTTTAGTTTCTTCTAGAAATCACCAACATGCACATTTAAATGAGATCATTTCTCCCAATCAAATTGGGGAAAAACACATGATGGGGCAAAAGTAGGTTTACAGTTGTGAGTACATGAACACACAGTTTTTCTTGTATTATTATTTCTTAATTATTGTACTTTTTCCATATGAACAACTGTAAACCTACTTGGCCCCATCCTTTATAGAGAAATAAGTGTCTGTATACTGATGGTGAAAACATAAATTAATACAAACGTTTTAGGAAGTAATTTGGAAATATATATCAAGAGCTTTGACAAAGGTCATACCTTCTAACCCAGTAATAACATTTCTAGAAATGTATTCTTACAAAATAATGAAGGGTACAATAAAATATTTATATAGAGCCTAAACCGGTTTGGCTCAGTGGATAGAGCCTGGGGACTGAAAGGTCCCAGGTTCGATTCCGGTCAAGGGCATGTACATTGGTTGTGGGCACATCCCCAGTAGGGGGCGTGCCGGAGGCGGCTGATCGATGTCTCTCTCATTGATGTTTCTGGATTTCTATCCCTTTCCCTTCCTCTCTGTGAAAAATCAATAAAATATATATAAAAAGTAATAAAAATAAATATTTATATAGGAAAAGTCTACCGCTATATTATTTATAATTTGCAAACTATTGGAAATATCTTAGGTGATTAATAATATAAAAATCAATAAATCACACATTATACATGTATATGTATAAATGCACACACACACATATATATATCATGAAATACTACACATGTATTAAAAAAATATCTTTCCAAAGAATATTCAATGATGGGAAAATGCTCTAAAGTAAATGATTTTAAGTAAATATATCATGTAATATTATATAGAGTATAACCCCGATGTAATACATATACATTAATCCATGATAACAACATGCAATAAATTGTTAGTAGTGTTTATTTTGGAGTAGTAGATACTATAACTTTCTTCACTATGCCCGCCACTGGGGATGTGCCTGCAACCAAGGTACATGCCCTTGACCGGACTCGAACCTGTGACCCTTCAGTCCATAGGTCAACGCTCTATCCACTGAGCCACTTGGTTTCAGCAACAAGGTCCACTTTTAGAAGCTCACACGGTCCCGAGCTCTCATTCAGAAGGCAAACTTGGATGGGAAACTGGATAGCAGACCTCTGGGTCATCGCTGAGCAGTACAACAAAGCCTGCTCATCCGGGTTTGCTTTTTGGCTGGTACATAGGCAAAGATCCACCCCCCCCTCCGCATGGTCTTATGGTCACCAGTCTTCTAACAATCCCTCTGTACTGCAACCCCACATCCTGTAAAGTCCCCTTGAATCTGCGAGCCCAAATAAAGAAGAAAAAAAAGCAACACTATTCACATGTAGGAATGGTGGCACAAATTAACATTCCTTTTTTAAAAAATATATTTTATTGATTCTTTACAGAGAGGAAAGGAGAGGGATAGAGAGCTGGAAACATCGATCAGCTGTTTCCTGCACACCTCCCACTGGGGATGTGCCCGCAACCAAGGTACATGCCCCCGACCGGAATCAAACCTGGGACCCCCAGTCCTCAGGCCGACGCTCCATCCACTGAGCCAAACCGGTCTCAGCAAAATTAACATTCCTCATCAGAACCGGTCTATTCAGCAGGATCAACCTTTCCCATGCCATTGCTTAGGCTGGACCACAGGCCCGCTACTTCAGATGCACAAAGTGCATCACTGGTTTTCAGGTTAACACTTAGAAATCTGAAACCACTCCTTTTTCTTAATTTGTTTTTCCAGTATCATCTATCAAGCTTCACAGCTGGTATTCTGATTAATACACATGTGTTTACAAAGGCAAGAACATCGAGAATAAAGCCATGAAAAGAGACCGAGAGAGAGAGAGAAACAGAGAAAAGGAGGTGGGGGGAAGGAGGTGATAGAGAAAATATTAGAATTAGCTACATGAAATTGCCAAGACTCTCATTGGTAATGTGCGAAACCAGTAATGGCAATTTCCCATGGTCCAACCTCGCAATAAGTGTCACCCCACATTTTCAAAAGAAGAGAGAGAGAAGCAGCCTTGTACATAAGCATGATCTGTGTGTATATGGATTCTACGTCTCCATAAGGCCAACTCAGATCGCCCACTTTCGGAGATGCAAAGAAAGTGAGGGTTCCAGACTGAACTGCGATTTTAGAGCCACACGAGTGGAAAGAAGGCCTTTAAAAGGAGCCGCATCACAAGGAATGGCTCACAGGTCAGACGCTCGCCCCCTGTCTTCTGACTTGCCTTTCTCCCTTCAGATTCGGAACTCAATAAACTGCGACGGCTCACTTTCTCAGAGGCTCTGCTAAAACCTGTCACTGCGACACGGCGCATTGATTCCTCGCGCCGCCTTTATTTCAAAAGACCCAGCTTTCTGCCCGCGGTATCAGCCAGAGTGCCCAGGTGCCCGTGCATTGATAAAAGCACACGCTCCCATTTCCCTTTATTTCTTTGTTTCCTGGCTACGAGTGGACCGCTGCTCGCACTTGACAATTTGGCTTTTGTCAAAAGTCAGTGTCTCTCACCTGCGGGAGGGGAAACAGCGAGAACTGCTTTCAGTCTGTTTTTCCTCCGCACGCAGATTTCTCTGCCTCTCTCCCCTCTGATCGCCGACAACCGCAGGGGGGCCAGCACCTCCACGTGAGAAACGTGTTGTCATTCCCAGGAAAAGAAATCGGGCGGCGATTCTCAACTCTGGCTGCTGAGCACCTGTCAGAGCCTGTACTTCCAGGCCCCACCTCAGGAGAACAGAACCAGAATCCCCCAGTCCGTCTTACTAGTTTAGCTCGGTGCTGTTCTACTGGGGGACGAGGAAGTCCTCAGCGGACAGCTGGCAACATCTGGAGACAGCTTGGGCTGTCATCACTAGATGGGGAGGCTGCTACGAATAACCAGCAGGTAGAAGCCAGGGAAGCTGACCTCCAGTGCGCAGGACAGAGCCACCCCAAAGAATGATCCCACCTCAAACAGCAACAGTGCCAGGTGGAGAGAAACAAGCGCGACTCTTGGGGCAGTTCTGATGCCTCCACAGCTTCAGAGGTACCACCAGAATGAGCCATCCCATGAAGATGGGTACGACGGGCCATTACAACTGGCTGGCAAGAAGAGTGGCTAAGCACTGAATCTAGTCTGCATTTCAATTACTGAAAGGCGAGAGGGAGACAGAGAGAGAGAATAAGAAAAAACAGAAGCCAGAACCGGTTTGGCTCAGTGGATAGAGCGTCAGCCTGCGAACTGAAAGGTCCCAGGTTCGATTCCGGTCAAGGGCATGTACCTTGGTTGTGGGCACATCCCCAGTGGGGGGCATGCAGGAAGCAGCTGATCAAAGTCTCTCTCATCGATGTTTCTAACTCTCCCTTTCTCTCTGTAAAAAATAAAATATATTTTTTTTAAAAAAAGAAAAACATAATAAAACATAATATAAATTTTGCCCCTCCTATTTCTTACATTAGTAGGCCGGCGGGGGGGGGGGGTTGTGTATATAGATATGTAGATAGATAGATAGATAGATAGAGATAGAGATAGATATATAGGTGGCACTTATATACATATATATTGTAAATACACATACACAATCCTATTCTTTATATATTTGAAAAAGTGGCATTATTAAAAGCAAGATGTTTGTCCTTGGCTTGAGGCATATTCATGGGGAAGAAATGTTAACAATGGAGACAAGGAACATTTGTATTTAGTTTTATGCCTTGCTCAGTCTTTTTGTTTGTTTGTTTGTTTGACTGTCTAAAGTTTTACGTCTGTCTCCTTTTCCCCCAATTGACCCCCTCCCCCTGCCATTCCCAGCCCAGGCAAGTCCCCACCGCCCCAGTGTCTGTGTACACTGGTGATGCTAATCTGCACGCATACAAGTCCTTTGGTTGATCTCTAACCCCCACCTCCCCTGCCATTTGTCGCTGGATCTATTCTTGTTCATCAAATTATGTTGATCATCATATCCCACATAGGAGTGAGGTCATGTGATATTTATCTTCTCCAGCTGGCTTATTTCGTTTAGCATAATGTTCTCCAGGTCCATCCAAGCTGTTGTAAATGGTAAAAGTTCCTTCTTTTTTAGAGCGGCATAGTATTCCATTGTGTAGATGTCCTATAGTTTTTTAATCCAGTCATCTGCTGGTGGACACTTAGGCTGTTTCCTCATCTTAGCTATGGTGAATTGTGCTGCTGTGAACATAGGGGTGCATATATCCTTTCTGACTGGTGTTTCTGGTTTCTTGGGATATATTCCTAGGAGTGGGATCACTGGATCAAATGGGAGTTCCATGTTTAGTTTTTTGAGGAAACTCCATACTGTTCTCCACAGTGGCTGCACCAGTCTGCATTCCCACCAGCAATGCACGAGGGAATTTTTCTCTGCATCTTCACCAACACTTTTTGTTTTTGTTGATAATAGCCATTCTGAATTGACCCAAGGCTTTATGCTCAGTATTTGACAAAGGAGGCAAGAGCATACAATGAAGTTAAGACAGTTGCTTCAATAAATAGTGCTGGGAAATTTGGTCATACACACACACACACACACACACACACACACACACACACAAAGAAAACTAGATCACCAACTTAGACCATACACAAAAACAAACTCAAAATGGCTAAAGGACTTAAATGTAAGACGGGAAACCATAAATATCCTACAAGACTCCATATGCAGCAAAATAGTAGACATATGTCATAGCAGTATCTTTAGAGACACAGCTCCTTGGGCAATGAAGACTAAGGAGAAAATAAACAAACGGGACTACATCAAAATAAAAAGCTTTTTCACAGCAAAAGAAACCATCAACAAAACAACAAGAAAGCCCACTGCATGGGAGAACATATTTGCCTATGCTATTTTAAATAAGGGTTTAACCTCCAACATTTACAGGGAACTCATACAACTTAACCAAAGGAAGATAAACGATCCAATCAAAAAATGGGCAAAGGACCTAAATAGACACTTTTCAAAAGAGGACATACTGCCGAAACCGGTTTGGCTCAGTGGACAGAGCATCAGCCTGTGGACTGGAAGGTCCCAGGTTCGATTCTGGTCAGGGGCATGTATCTTGGTTGCGGGCATATTCCCAGTGGGGGCATGCAGGAGGCGGCTAATCGATGTCTCTCTCTCATTCATGTTTCTGACTTTCTATCCCTCTCTCTTCATCTCTGTAAAAAAAATCAATAAAGTATTTTTTTTTAAAAAAAGAGGACATACAGAAGACCAATCTTCTTTGTAAAAGTCAGGAGTATTATGGTGAATATTGACATTTCAATATGGAGTCAGTAGGCAGAACAGCCAGCTTCTGTGATAACTACTTCATAAAAAGGTTTCTACCAGTGAGAATGACAGGATCTGTATCACTGTTATTTCTTGTTTCCAGCCTTTCCCATGGTTTCTTGGAACCATAGTGGCTAGTGAATAGAAACCATCCCCATAGGCTTAGAGGTGGATTGGAGATCCACCTTCTTTTAGACTGTTATAGATCATGACTTCTCTCATTACATGCATGTTCAGGTCAGGGAAAATTTATACAAAAAGAAGATAGTACTTTGAGACTTATTCCTACTTCCATCCACCCATCCGTGCACTCACACATCCAGTATTGCTTGCAAAACTACTATTCCAGGCACGACTATAGGTGCTGAGCCTATAGCAGTAGACAGACAAGAGCCTGCCCCCATGGAACTTACCCTTGCTGGGAGGATGCACACACAAAACCCAAACAGAGGGCAAAAGCAGGGAAAGGGGAAGAGGGAACTTCGCCAGCGGGAGTGGGGGTGCTATTTCAGAGGGATGGTTAGGAGGCCTCCTGGAAGAGGAGATACTTGTGCAGAGAGCTGCAGGAAGCCAGGGACAGGGTTGGGAAAACATCTTGATTCTTATACAGCAGAATAGCAAGACAGCGTAGCAGTTTCCACATTACAAAAAACTCAGGGTCTTGCGGAAACCAATTTGGCTCAGTGGATGGAGTGTCGGCCTGTGGATTGAGGGGTCCCTGGTTTAATTCTGGTCAAGGGCATGTACCTTGGTTGCAGGCACTTGCCCAGTGGGGGGCGTGCAGGAGGCAGCTGATCAATGTTTCTCTCTCATCGATGTTTCTAACTATCTCTCTCCCTTCCTCTCCGTAAAAAATCAATAAAATATTAAAAAACACACACACACACACAAAAAAAAAACTCAGGGTCTGGGAAAGAGGAAAAGGAGAAGGGACCCCACAGCTTGGTCTCACAAAACACAAGCGGCTAAGCAGAGACACTCACCCAGGACATGTGGCCAGTTGCGCAGAGGGGATGAATACTCTCCTGGGAAATGATTCATGTTTGGGGAAGTCAGAAACCACTGAGCGTTACTGTCAAAATGAGGAATGTGCCGAGGCCTGGGAACTCTCTCCATTAAAACATGCCGGATGGACGAGCAGGCACCCGGGAGCTCTGGAAGAGCGGGTCCAAAGCAGCCCTCCAGGAGAGGGCTCTGTTCAAGAGGTCTCCGAAGAGGTCATCCAAAATATGACAGAAGAGCAGCAGAAACCAGTCTCAGACCTTTCCGCACAAAGCAGCAGCAAAGCCTGCCCTTTCCTTGACAGGGGTGCATGCTCCGAGATGCGTCCTTTGCATCTTCAAAGCCCCAAGCAAACTCAGTGTTCTTACGGCCATGAGATGTCACCAAAAAAGAACTGCATTTTTGTTTCTTTTTCTTTGATTTTTTTTGGGAACAAATTCTTTTTTTCTCTCTCTGAGATTCACACATCATCCAAAAGCTTCAGACTTCCTGGGATTGTTTGGATCCCCCCAAAAAAGCCAAATTTTTCAAGTGTCTGAGTCAGTGGTTTTTAAATCTTTTTTTTTAATATATATATCTTATTGATTTCTTACAGAGAGGAAGGGAGAGAAACAGAGAGTTAGAAACATTGATGAGCTGCCTCCTGCACGGCCCCCACTGGGGATGTGCCCGCAACCAAGGTACATGCCCTGGACCGGAATCGAACCTGGGACCCTTCAGTCCGCAGGCAGACACTCTATCCACCGAGCCACACCGGTTTCAGCTGAGTCAGTGGTTTTTAAAGGTATGACTGTAGAAGAATACCCTGGGAGCTTGTTAAAAATGTCAGTGTTAGGCCTCACCCATCAAAGATGGTAAATGAAGGTCTAAGCTAGGCCTGGGAGTATATGTTTTTGACACACATCCAAAGCCATCCTGCCCAGCCAGCGTGGCTCAGTGGTTGAGTGTCAACCTATGAACCAGAAGGTCATGGTTTGATTCCCATTCGGGACACATGCCCAGGTTGTGGGCTCCATCCCCAGTGAGAGGTGTGCAGGAGGTAGCTGATCAATGATTCTCTCTTATCATTGATGTTTCTATCTCTCTCTCTCCCTCTCTGAAATCAATAAAAATATTTTAACACACACACACACACAAACAACAACAACAACAACAACAAAAAAACCACCACAAAGCCATTCTGAGGCTTGTAGGTCAAAGGACCCTGTGGAAGAAAACATTATCTTTCCCTTCCACCAAAATACCCCCTTCCTTACTGATAAAAGGTGGTTGTCTCAGGAGATGTGAAGAAGGGAAGGAAGACATGGAAGTTGCTCAGACCACCTTGTAATTGTCTGGAATGTGGCCTTTGATCGCAGAAAGTGTTTGTGTATGCTCCTCTCTGTCCCCTGAGTCAGACAGTTCTTGACGCAGTGGGTAGCCAGCTACCTGGCATAAGATGAAGAGAGAGGACAGGTTTTCCTACTCAACATTCTCGTTCCTAATGACCTGCCTACAGCTGCCTTTCACCGGGCCAACACACGGCATTCTCCTCCTTAAGAGGACAGGAAGGTGCACCAGCCATACCCTGCAGCTGGCAGAGACCCTTCAGGAGGGTGACTCGAGGGTGAAATCCAGAAAACGAAATCTGGAGGTCCAATGTGTCCCTATTTGAATGAGACCAATCAATCTGGGTCCTGTCCGTGGCCAGAGAGTTCATATTTCTTTTATTTGAGCCAATAGCTATGAGTGAATGGAAAGAGATGAAAGCGGGGAGTAGGGAACCCTCTCCATGAACCCCACAGCCCCCCGAGTAACTGTGAGACCTTAGCAAAATTACTTTGTTTCCTCTGAAGAATCAGAAGATGGATTAAAACACACACACAACAAACTTCTGAAGACCATTCTTGCTCCCGTTAGTGATGATTCCATCAACTGAAGAGTGTTCATATGGCTGAAACCTGTTTGGTTCAGTGGATAGAGTGTCAGCCTGTGGACTGAAGGGTCCCAGGTTCGATTCTGGTCAGGGGCATGTACCTTGGTTGCGGGTACATCCCCAGTAGGAGGTGCACAGCAAGCAGCTGATCGATGTTTCTCTCTCATCAATGTTTCTGCCTCTCCATCCCTCTCCCTTCCTCTCTAAAAAAATCAGTAATTTTTTTTTAAGAGTGCTCATACAGAAAGGGAATGGACTGATAATTCTCAGGGGGAAAGGGGTGAGGGGTGTACAGGGAGCGACTGGACAAAAATCATACACCTATGGATGAGATCAATGGGAGGGAGCTAAGGGCAGAGGGAGGGGTGGGAGCTGGGTGGAGGGGTGCTATGGAGGGGAAAAAAAGAGAAACAAATGTAATATTCTGAATAATAAAGACTTAATTTAAAAAAAAAAGAGTGCTCATATGTAGCTTTGACCATGGAGATGAAAACCACGCATGCAGTGCTTTCCAGGCAGCGGGGGGCAGTAGTTGGGCCATGGGACACAAGTCACAGGAAGATTAGGTTGTGGGGGACCAGGGACGCAGGAGCCAGGCTGGAGGAGGGCCTGAGGGAGGGGAGAAGGAGGTGGAATGAGGCTTCCTCAATCCTGGATGACGGGTACTCTGGCTCCATTCGTTCTCTGCCGTAGGATTGCCCTGCGCATTGCAGATACTTAAAAATATATATTTTATTGATTTTTTACAGAGAGGAAGGGAGAGGGATAGAGAGTCAGAAACATCGACGAGAGAGAGACATGGATCAGCTGCCTCCTGCACGCCCCCTACTGGGGATGTGCCCGCAACCAAGGTACATGCCCTTGACCAGAATCGAACCTGGGGCCCTTCAGTCCCCAGACCGACGCTCTATCCACTGAGCCAAACCGGTTTCGGCAATATTGCAGATACATAGCCACATTCCTAGCTTCTACCCACTAGGTGCCCCTAGGAACATCCTTCCTACCCCTTCACTGCCCCCCCCCGCCACCAAAATGACAATTAAAAATGTCTCCAGACATTGCTGAATGTCTTCTTGGCAGCAAAACTGTTCCTGGTTGAGAATCACTAGTTTCAATGAAACAAGACACGATGGCTTTATCCAACTCTATCCTCTTAATAACTGTCCCACACACTCAGAAGGGACATGTGTAATTTCTACCATGGTACCCTAAAACTAACTTTGCTGGGCATTTCACGTGTTAACAGTATAAATCTGAAAGGTACAGACCGCCCTTTTGCAATTCCAACCTCCAGCCAGTTAAGATAGCCTATATAATAAAACCCTAATATGCAAATGGACTGAGCGGCAGAAAGACTGGCCGCTCTGACGCTCACTAACCACCAGGGGGCAGACACTCACACAGGAGCTGCCCCTTGGTGGTCAGTGCCTCCCATAGCGGGAGCGCTGCTCAGCCAGAAGCCAGGCTCGGGGTTAGAGTGCGCCTCCCTGCCTCCCCTGCAGGCGGGTGATACGGGGCGAGGGGTCCCGGACTCCAAGAGGGCACAGGCCAGGCTGAGGGACCCCTCCCCGCTGCCAGTGCACAGTTTCCTCCATCAGACCTCCAGTATGCAAATAAAGGAAAGTGACGGGGTGAAGGGGTGAAACCCCCCAAAGGAATAGAAATGCAAACCTAGAAGAGGCCTACGACAGGGCAGAACCTGTGATTCCGGGGGGTCAGTCATGGCGGCGAATGAGGAGACCCTTGAGAGTGAAGGGAGAGATGGGAGGGTGAGAGACAAAGAAATCAGAACCTACAAAAGAAGGGAGAGACCTGCAGAGCTTGAGACTGGCCATCAGGGTGTGCACGTATGTATCTGTGCGACTCTGTGTGTATGTGTATGTGTGTATGCGAGCGCGTGTGCTTTTAAACATTTTTTTAAAATATATTTTATTGAGTTTTCACAGAGAGGAAGGGAGAGAGACAGAAAGTCAGAAACATCGATGAGAGAGACATCAATCAGCTGCCTCCTGCACCCCCCCCCACTGGAGATGTGCCCGCAAGCAAGGTACATGCCCCCGACCGGAATCGAACCCGGGACCTTTCAGTCCGCAAGCCAACGCTCTATCCACTGAGCCAAACCGGTCTCGGCAGCGCGTGTGTTTTAAGTGGGTTTCTCGGCGTCACCATATTCTGCGGCAGAGAGAGCGGGGGGGGGGGGGGGAAGAAGGAGCACTAGCTGCTGGACACGGAAGACCAGGGGACCGGCAGAAATGGAAGCACCTGCGGGGTGACGCCCGAGCACGGACGTCAGCACCACAGCAGCATGATCGCTGGGGAAAGAGAACCAGCACAGCCGCTTCTAGCCCCGCAGCCATGGGTTCCTGTCCGCCGAGTATATGCCACGGGCCTACTCAGTGCCGGGCACTGTGTCCGCTACTGGAGGTTTAGATAAAACACCCCCTGCCTCTGCTCTCAAGCAGACTGTCTATTCGGTCAAGTTCATGGAGAGTAAAACAGTCCATGATTGCCTCTTGGGGAGGAAACGCTCCGAGACTCAGTTCATGTTGCTGGGAGGAGGAAACAGCATCATCGGGAGCGGGAAGCAAGCTCCCCACCGTCGTCAGGTGGTCGGAAAGCAGTGATAGGGGTAAAGGGCACAGAGGAGGTTCCAGAAACCCCTGTAGTCAGCCCTCCCCTGGAAGAACGCAGCTCTGATTTCCAGCACTGACTTTCGGGGAGACCCTCTTCCTGTGCAGTGGGCTGAATTTCGGTGAATTTCAGCTGCCCAGGGGTAGGTGTGCTGGCTGGAATTAGTTCCTCCAGCCCAGGGAGAGCAGAAAAGGCTCCGGGAGGAAGCCTGCACAAACAGCTCATTACTGTGCAATCCATTCCCCCGCCACCTCGCCGGAGATGCAGGCGGAAAAGCTTTGTTGCCACCGTCTGATAACAGAGGTGGTGGCCTGAATACTAACCAGGAAGCCGCAGAGAAGGAAATGTTTTCTGAGAAAAATGTCTCTTCTGCAGGCAGGAAAACAAGCCACACACACACACACACACACACACACACACACACACACACACAGCGGGTCTTCGTTCACAGATCTCAAGTGGGCAAAGCTGCAGGTGTCTTCGGAACGGTTGGGAAGGTCAGGTGTGGGGGTCTGGTTTTCTGGAAGCCGGGGGTAAAGCCTCCCTTTCTGGGTGCTCACACACAGTGCAGTGGTGTGCTCAAATGAGCACAAACAAAGGAATACATTTGTTTGAAAGGGAGAGCTTCATGATGCTCCATTTAATGTAAATTTCATCCGCAGAGAGCAACCAAAACAAATAGCTATTGTAATTAAAGTTTAGGGGTTTGGGATTGTTTTGTTTTGGGGGGAGGAAGTTCGCAAATGCCTGAAAGGGATTCAGATTTGATGGAGTTTCGGGAATCGGTGTCTGTCTGATACTTTTTCAGAACAAACTACCTAAAATATCAGGTTGTTTGTTATCCCAAACCCAGAACCGTAGACTCTTCCCTCTGTAGGAAGGGAACGTACCAGGCTCCCACAAAAGGGTTTTTCAGAAAACAAAGGGACCAATGTTAGGTGCCGGAGCGCCAAGAGATGTTAAAGAGAAAAGCCTAGAACGGTGAGGGGGGAGAAAATGAAATCATGATGGCACTGTTCTTCCTGAAATAAACAGACCAGCAGAGCTGAAAGATCAAAGCTGAACGCATTGCTCACCAGGGAAGGAGAAATCCTGGCATGCCAAAGTGAGTCCAGTCAGTCTCCCCAAGCAGAAGGACTGGGTAGGGTCAAAGAGGAATGTTTGCCAAATAAGGTAGGATTCTAAAGTGGGTTTTTTTTTAAATATATTTTATTGATTTTTTACAGAGAGGAAGGAAGAAGAATAGAGTTTAGAAACATCAATAAGAGAGAGACATTGATCAGCTGCCTCCTGCACACCCCCTACTGGGGATGCGCCCACAACCAGGATACATGCCCTTGACCGGAATTGAACCTGGGACCTTTCGGTTCACAGGCCGACGCTCTATCCACTGAACCAAACTGGTTTCGGCTAAGGTAGGATTCTGAAAGCCATTATTTAATTGGCTTGGAAGGAGGTGACAGACTCTCACTGGGAATTCATCATTGCCTGATCTATGCCACAAACGCACAGGCAAATTTCTCTAAGTGGTCCAAAGTGTGTTACGCTGAGGTTCTCTCAGATTCAGGGTCATGGAGCAGCCACCTCAATAATAAAATCCATGCTTGGCCTGGCCGGTGTGGCTCAGTGGATGAGTGTGAACCTATGAACCAGGAAGTCACAGGTCAATTCTAGTCAGGGCACATGCCCAGCTTGCAGGTTTGATCCCCAGTACGGGGTGTGAAGGAGGCAGCTGATCAATGATTCTCTCTTCCATTGATGTTTCTGTCTCTATCTCTCTCTCCCTGCCTCTCTGAAATCAATGTAAAAAAAAAAATACATATGTTTTAAATCCCAAGCTTGGGTTAGTGCTTTCCAAATTGTATTTTTCAAGTTTGCCTAATGATATACCACAGGATGTAAGACAGGTTCAGTGAATGAATACTGTGCTGGCTTTCATCTGTGACACACCCGCATTCCTGGTGAGGGAACTGAACACGCAAAGATCGAAGATTAGGCGGAACGGGCAAGTGCAAAGGCCCAAGAGCGGAAATGAGCTTGGTCTGAGGACTAAACAGCAAGAAGGCCAGAGTGGTTGGAGCAAAGTGAAGGAGGAGGAGAGTGATAAGTAGATTATCGGGGTTCAGATCTCTTTTTAGCTAGTCGGTTCAGGACATGGTAGGACATGGACTTTTACTCCAAATGTGATCAAAATCCATTGAAGAATTTTCTGCAGGGAAGTGACATAATCTGATTTACAACTTTAAAAAGGTGACCTTGTCTAAGGTATGAAGATTCTCTAGTAAAACTGGAAGTGGAGAAAGCAGTTAGGAGGCCTATTGGTGTAGCCCAGGAGATGATGGTGGCTTCGACTGGAGGAATGATGGGTAAAGGTCAGATGTGTGACCTATTTAAAAGATACAGCTGCCAAGACATGATGAGGGTTGTAGGGCAGGAAAAAAAGAAGAAAATTAACATGACTTCTGGATTTTCAACCAGAGCACACTTTTCAAAATGTATGAGAAGGGTTGAACACCAAAAAAGTAAAGGATTTAGGGGCAATTGGAAGTTCACATTTGAACATGTTAACTTGGAGATTCTGGTAAGATATCTTTCATACATACACACACAGCTGGATATATGAACTTGGAGTTCATAAGAAAGGTAGAGGTACAAATTGCAATCAATTGTATATAGATGTTATATAAAGTCCTGGGACTGGTTGAGACCATTTAGAGAGTAAATATTGATAGAGAAGGCAAAGAAGGAGAGGAAGAGGAGATGAGGAGAGGAAAAAGCACAAAAGTGAGAGACATGGCAATATTTAGAGATCGCACTGTGGTTGTTTAGATGGAAAATATTACAGTATGTTTCTATGTTGCTGCTAGAGAGAGGAGAACATATGATTCACAGAAGAGAATAATTGAAGGAAAAGGTCCCCAGATAGTTGAAAGGGATAGAGGGAATGCACACAGAGACTGGTTTGCCCTAGAGAAGAGTGGTAACAGACTAGCTGTGGCATGAGGTAAAGGAAATATAAAGTCACTAGAGGCCTGGTGCATGAAATTCGTGCACTGTTAGGGGAGGGTGGCTCCCTCAGCCTGGCCTGTACCCTCTTACAGTCCGGGACCTCTTGCTCCTTACTGCTCGGCTTGCTGCTGCTTAGCGCTGCCGCGGATCCAGGAGAGGCTCCAGCCACCACCACTCTGCTCGCCAGCCATGAGCCTGGCTTCTGGCTGAGCAGTGTATCCCCTGTGGGAGGGCACAGACCACCGGGGGGCAATGTCTGCCTCCTGGTGGTCAGTGGGCATCATCACAACTGGTCATTCTGCTTGTTCTGCCATAAGGGTCGCTTAGGCTTTTATTCTATAGACAAATGCTTACAAGTACGTTAGTGAAGTTAGTGGTAGTAGGATGACAGTCCTTTTCTGAGTACTTCTGTTTCCTCAACAAATTAGGAAACAAATATCCTTAAAAAGAGTGATTTTGAGGAAATAAGACCAAGTATGAACTAGTGGTCTCAGAGACTAGGAGAGCGAACTGAGCATAGACGTATCACAGGGTGGTCCTGGCAGTTGAAATTTACAGCCATCAATTTAAAGAGAGGCCAGTTAGCAGGGTTGTGCGTTTTTCTCCAGTGGCATTCAGCTCCTCCGACATAAAAGGAGCAAGTGTTTTCATTTAACCTGCAAGAGGGCTGAGTAACTCAGAGGCCAGAGGGTTGAGTAGGAGACCTCCTCGAAAGTTCCAGGACAGTAAGCACCAGAGGCGTCGTGGCAAGAGCAGACGGAAAGGAGGGAGAGAACCACAGCTGAAATCTCCATGGAAAGAGGGGTGGTGACTACAAAGCTTGCAGATGGGACAAAAGGTCGGTAGTGCAATAAAAGGCCGGTAAGATGGTGGCATGCGCTTCAAGGGAGCTTTAGTTTGGGGGGAGGGAGGAGAGCTGTAGGGGAAGCAGTGTCTTGAAAGGAGTTTGGTTGGATCAGTGGTTCTCAGCTGTGATTATATCTGACCATGTGGAGACACATTTTTGGTTGTCACAACAGGGGCGGGTGAAGGGCTAGCGACTTCTAGTGGGAAGAGGCCAGGGATGTTGCTGAACATCATGCCACGTAGGACTGGGAAAGCCTGAGGTAGATCAAGACGGTAAAGGAGAAGGGGGTTCTTCATGGGCAGAGCAGAGGCGCTTGAAGGTGGAAGAGGCTGTGGGGAGCTGAGTGGAAAGAGGAGATAAACAGAGGAGGAGATGGAAGAGCAGTTCTATGAATACCTTCTTTGGAGCTGTGGATTGAAATGAGGGCAGTGTGAGAGGTGGAGGGAGCACCCCGGAGGTGTTCACCCAGCACAGGATCAATCCCAAGGGCTGCTCTTCTGTCCTCCTGTCCGTCCCAAGACAGCCAGCCATGGGAGGGGCCATCTTCCCAGGAGCTTAACGAAGTTTCCAGTCTAGCCCGTGATAAGAAGATAGAGTGGTGTTGTACGGGATCCAGATAGATGTCTACAAATGGACAAAAGCTCAAAGTCAGAAAACTGTAGATTAAAATGTCACATTTTGAAATGATGGAAACTGAATGTGTGTGATAAAAACAACAACAACACGTTGTGAAGTGTTAGTGTGCCAGATAAATGGACCTTAAATGTATCATTTACATTGTGCCAGTGTCACACGCTCCCTTTTGATCCCTCCCTTTGTGCTAGAACACTGCAATTTCAGAGAAATTGGGGGCTCTTGGTGTAGAAAGATGCCCTGCCTGTATTTTCACAGAATTATCAAATTGAAGAAGATCTACAGATTGCTTAGAAAAAAAATTTTTTTCCAAAACAGATGAATAATTTCAATAAGATTTTAAAAACAAAATTAATATTAATGAGTACCCACTCTGGGTCAAGAATAGTGACCCAAAGGGAATACAGTAATTCAATGACAGCATTTCTAGGCATTTCATTAAAACTTATTTTTCATTCTTTTGGAGCAAATCAAACAGCACAAAAGTTTAAGATGATCATTCAAATTCACTTGCAATGTTTTCAATTTTAAGGGTTTTTAACATTTGCCCATGTGGAATATTTCACATTTTAAAGTGTGCCAGTTTCAGCTGAGACCGGTTTGGCTCAGTGGATAGAGCGTCAACCTGTGGACTAGAGAGTCCCAGGTTCAATTCCAGTCAGGGGCATGTACCTTGGTTGCGGGCACATCTCCTGTAGGAGGTGTGCAGGAGGCAGCTGATCGATGTTTCTCTCTCATCAATGTTTCTGACTCTATCTCTTTCCCTTCCTCTCTGTAAAAAGTCAATAAAATATATTTTAAAAAAACAAACCTGAATTATTTTATTTCAAGTACCAACTTATTAAATCATTACACTATGAATCCACAATGTTCAGAGAGATTTTCATGATGAGCACTATGAATCCACAATATCCAGAGTTATTTTCATGATGAGCAAATGACCAAATGTTATCAAGATAGCTGTTTGGTTGAGCTCAAACTCCCCAATGGTGATTGTTAAAGCGGTCCTCCTGGCTTCCCTCCTGACCACCTTGTCAAGACATACATGTCGTTGGTCTCAGGGGGACCCGAGTTGCAGTGTGGACCGATCAACAGAAATTCAGCCATCTCACTTGGAAACGCTGCTTAAACATCAGTACAGCGTTGTGCTCTGTGTGGATGACAGTGGCCTAGAAATAAAAAAAACTATTTCAGCGTAACTTCTGGAGGTTGCTGGTAAGTTTTGGTGCAGGTAACCTCTTGCTAAGATAACCAAGAAAAGTATTATCTGCCAGTGAAACTGTGTCCAGCGCCACTGCCTCCTCAAAGCGAGTACATCAGGATGGAAAGGCACTGAGGTGGGCGAGTGAAAAGGAATGAAGTCATTTATTCCTTTAGAGAAGGAGAAGAAAAGGGTGTGGGAGGGAAGGAGAAAATGACGCTATCTATCTAAAAACACCTGGGTAAAGACTTCTCGCCTCTTCTTTTTATTTGTCTGCCTGGTGGAAAGATCAACAAGAAAGCAGAGAGAGGGAGGGGAGGGAGAGAGAAGAGAGGAGGAGGGACGGGAAGAGGGGAGAGTGGGGGGAAGAGAGGGAGAAGGAAAGGCAATGGCGAGGAGATGCTGTGTCATTCTGTCCCTCCCCGGCTCCCCCTCCCTCCCGGGACTCATCCTCTGGCAGCTGATGAAAACAAAGGCTGAGGAGGAGCTGCAGTCCCTGGTGAATGAATAAGCTGCGGGGACTGGAAATCACAGCGAAGTCCCAGAGCGGGAGGCCCAGGAGGTGCTCAGGGATGAGAGAAGGAGCCAAAGGCTGCCCTTTCTACAGCTGTCAGAGTTAGGCGACGAGAAGACCAGGCATTATCACACACACCAAACGGCGAAGAGAGATGTTTCAGCTTAGGCGGGCTAACTTTCCAAGCTGCAATTAAATAGCCTTTGTAACTGCTGCATCTTCTATAATCCGAGTCTAATCAAAAGCCCTAGCCCAGTTGGCTCAGTGGATAGAGCACCGGCCTGCAGACAGAAGGGTCCCGGATTCAATGCAGGTCAAGGGCATGTACCTCGGTTGCAGGCTCTTGCCTGGCCCAGGCCCTGGTCCGGGCACATGCAGGAGGCACCCAATCAATATGTCTCTCTCACATTGATATCTCTGTCTTTCCCTCTCTTCCACTCTCTCTAAAAATCAATGGAAAACTCTCCTCGGGTGGGGGTTAAAAAGTAAAAATAGAAACAGATGCATGCGTGCTAATTATAGTATTGGAAATGCACCTTCTTTCTTGGGAGGAATTTAAGCAGCTTCAGGAAAACTGTCATAACAGCCCCACTGAAACATGAAGAAGGCGTACGGCACCCAATTGGCATTCAATAAATATTTATTGAAAGGATCAATAAATGATTTGTAAACTGAGGCGTGTTAAAAGGTTTAACGGTTTGAGAAAAAGTCCTTTGGAATTGGGCGGCATCCAATCTAGCAGGCAGAGAGGAGCTTGAAGGAGCTCCACAAAGTGGAAGACTTCTAGAGGCAGAAGGAGCAGGCGCACGTTAGGCCAGGCAGCAAAGAGGATTACGGAATTGCAAAGTCACTTCCTTTAGGGGAAAGCAAGGGCGGATCAGGCAGATTACCTGACTAGTGCTGATCAGGTGACCCCTAACTTGGCTGGTGTTAAGATTCCATTTCTGGGAGAGCCAAAACTGTAATTAAGTCTCCGTTTGGTGACATGGGGCTTAGCACACGTGACTCCATTTGGGGGCTTGTTGGCTTGTTTTTAACAGAATAAATGAAGGCCTAGATGAATGAATGAATGAATTCATGCAAGCAAGCTGGGCACAGAATCCCGCAAATTTCAGGAAAATGTATTCAGATTGAAAAAGCAAACTCTGGCCGAAACCAGTTTGGCTCAGTGGATAGAGCGTCTGTCTGCGGACTGGAAGGTCCCGGGTTCTATTCCGGTCAACAGCATGTATCCTGGTTGTGGGCACGACCCCAGTAGGGGGTGTGCAGGAGGTGGCTGATCGATGTCTCTCTCTCATCGATGTTTCCAACTCTATCCCTCTATCTTCCTCTCTGTAAGAAACCAATAAAATATATATATATATATAAAGAAAAAAGAAAAGAAAAAGCAAACTCTGGATAAGAGAAAACCGGACTTATAAACTATCAGAAAATGCCTCCCGCAGAAACCGGTTTGGCTCAGTGAGAGAGCATGGGCCTGCAGACTGAGGGGTCCCAGGTTCGATTCCGGTCAAGGGCATGTACCTTGGTTGTGGGCACATCTCCAGTGTTGGGCGTGCAGGAGGCAACTGATCAATGTCTCTCTCTCATCGATGTTTCTAACTCTCTATCCCTCTCCCTTCTTCTCTGTAAAAAATTAACAAAATATATTTTTTTAAAAAAAGAAAAGAATGAAGAAAACGCCTCCCGCAGTGGAGAGCATCACTCCGCTGTTACTGCCGGAGTATATGCATATTTGCACTGAAATAGCACATGGACTTCACAGCTGCATTCACCGTGTGTTCTCCTCGCCACTTGGTTTCGGTGGAAATCTGCTACACAAGAACTAAAGGCCCCGATGCACGCGCGGTGGCATTTCTGATGCTGAACGACAGCGAACGATCTCTGTGGCATACAATGACGGGCACTCCTTCCCAGGAAAGTTTCCCAGAATGTGCGACCTGCATCCCATTTGTGGTGCTCCAGACCGAGGGATGTGCCCGTCATTAAACATGCTTTCTCGCTAATCCTCTGGAAAGTGTGTTCCTAAGCCAAGCGCAGAGCTCTGTGCATTAAGAGATTTGGTCAACGACCATGTTTTAATGACCATCCGCTCACCAGGCAGGGAAGTTCTTTTAGCTGCAATTTCCCCCGAGAGGCGCTGCCTTAAACACGCAGGCGCCGGGCGCTGAGCTGGGATGCCAAGCCGAGAGGAGAGAGTGAATTAGAAGCACATCAGAGCCCCGGAAATTGGCAAGCCCGCTTCCTAAGTAGAAATGTCCCTTAGCAGAGGCCATCTGTCTCGCAGTCCACGTTGAGGCTTTCACCTGTTCTTTTAAGTAACAAAATATGGCACAGCAAGAACCTGCCGCCCAAAGGACACGTCTTCCAGAATGAATGAATAGCTCCGTTGACAAAGCTCTCCGAATAGCGGCTGGAGTCTGGGGGAAAAGCAAAGCATCCTCACCAAACCCTTCCAGCCTGGCTTAGCACCTCCCTCACCACACGTGGCCCCGCCACCACGAAATGCCCAGGCTCGTCTCCCTTTCCTTCGGCGTTATTTTGGAGTTTTTTATCTAATTTTGGGCAGAGCATCACAGATCTTGAGCCAAGTAACTTCCAGATTTGAAACTAACACCTTCACTTTCTGGCAATGTAATCCTGGAGAAATACCCGTATTTTCCCATGTATTAGACAACTGGGCGTATAAGACGACCCCCAACTTTTCCAGTTAAAATATAGAGTTGGGGATATACCCGCCCTATAAGAGGACACCCGGCGTATAAGATGACCCCCAACTTTTGAGAAGATTTTCCTGGCTTAAAAAGTCGTCTTATCTGTGAAATTACGGCAGGAAGATTAAGGTTAGGTGAGGTAGATAAGAGATCAATCAAAGGACTTGTATGCATGCATATAACCAATGAACATAGACACTGGGGGGTTGGGGTATGCCCGAGAGGGAGGGGGGGCAATGAGGAGATATGTATAAAAAATTAATAAAAATAAAAAAAATTAAAGTCGTCTTATACGCCAGAAAATACGGTAACGTGAAGCTCTCTAGGACTCCATTTCTTCATCTGTAAAATGGGATAAGACCAGTACCTCATGTGAGACGTGAGATAACACATGCAAACTGTGCAGCAAAGTGGCATGTAATACACACTCACTGGATGCTCACCAGTAATAGTAACAGCTGTCTCTTACTGTAATTATAGCTACCCTATGCAACTGTCCAACCTTAAAGGTAGCAGAGGTTTGTAAGAGCATTAAAAATCATGGCTCCCCATTAAAACCTGCTGTTTCTATGGTTCCATTTTTTAGTGCTGATCCTCCTGGTCCCACCCCCCAGAGATTGTGATTGAATTGATCTGGGTGGGGCCTAGGCACTGGGATCTTTTAAAAAAAAATAATCTGCAATTCATTGCATTCTTTTTTTTAAAATATATTTTATTGGCTTTTTACAGAGAGGAAGGGAGAAGGATAGAGAGTCAGAAACATCGATGAGAGAGAAACATCGACCAGCCGCCTCCTGCACGCCCCCTACTGGGGATGTGCCCGCAACCAAAGTACATGCCCTTCATCGGAATCGAACCTGGGACCTCTCAGTCCCCAGGCCAATGCTCCATCCAGGCTCATTCCATTCTTTTTAAAAGTATATATATTTTTATTGACTTCAAAGAGGAAAGGAGAAAGAGAGATGGAAACCTCAATGAACAGAGAATATCATTGATTGCCTGCCTCCTACACACCACACGCTGGGGATTGAGCCCACAACCTGGGCATGTGCCCTTGGCCGGAATCAAACCTGGGACCCTCAGTTCACAGGCCAATGCTCTATCCACTGAGCAACACCAGCTAGGCCAGAGTTGATAACTACAATCCCTTTCATGTTACAGTGATGAGAATGAATCCCCAAAAGTTGCATCAACCTCCTCCAGGTCACATGGCTAGACAGTAGTTAAAGCAGTACAAATTGATTTTACTTAGGGTTGTTGTAATAGGGAATTTATTCAGGATTGTTGTCGTAGGGGAAGACAGCATGAGCAAGTAGCCAAGGAGCAGCAAGGGGGGCAGTGGATAAAAAAATTACTAAAAGCCCTGGCCAGTGTGGCTCGGTGGATAGAGCATCGGCCTGCGGACTAAAGGGTCCCAGGTTCGATTCTGGTCAAGGGCACATGCCCGGGTTGCGGGCTCGATCCCCAGTGTGGGACGTGTAGGAGGCAGCCCATCAATGGTTCTCTCTCATCATTGATGTTTCTCTCTCTCTCTCCCTCTTCCTTCCTCTCTGAAATCAATGAAAATATATTAGAAAAGAAATTACTCAGAGAAAATGTCAGCGGGAAGGAGGATTCTTTCTAAAAGGACTTTGCAGGGTTCTTTGATAAAGACAGGCCACACTGATCAGACATCACACGGTGAGTGATGGAGGATGAGTGACCTGGTTTGATATTGAGGGGGATCGGATATGCTGATGGAGGGCTCTTGCTAAAATGACTTAGGAAGGTTCTTGCTAAAATGAGATTTTATAAGGAAGTGCCCAGGTGGGCCCAGGAGAAGATTCAGGTGCCTGATTAGCGTTGGGTCAAGCAAAGAATCTTTATCAGTATGTCTGAGCCTCCATCCCAGTATGGGTATTTCTGTCCCCTGCTTAAGCCGGAAGAGTCTCCTCTGTGAAGTTGTACCGACAAGACATTCGGTATCTTCCAAAGAATGTATTTTCTTTCTTTTTATTTTATTTTTTAATATATTTTATTGATTTCTTACAGAGAGGAAGGGAGAGGGATAGAGAGTTAGAAACATCGATGAGAAAGAGACATCGATCAGCCGCCTCTTGCACGCCCCCTACTGGGGATGTGCCCGCCACCAAGGTACATGCCCTTGACCGGAATCGAACCTGGGACCCTTCCATCCGCAGGCGGATGCTCTATCCTCTGAGCAAAACCGGTTTTGGCTCTTTTTTTTTTTACATATATTTTATTGATTTTTTACAGAGAGGAAGGGAGAGAGATAGAAAGTCAGAAACATCGATGAGAGAGAGACATTGATCAGCCGCCTCCTGCACGCCCCACAGTGGAGATGTGCCCGCAAGCAAGGTACATGCCCCCGACCGGAATCGAACCTGGGACCCTTCAGTCTGCAAGCCGACAGTCTATCCACTAAGCCAAACTGGTCTCGGCAAGAATGTATTTTCCACCTACAGTGAAGCTTTAGGAAAAGAAGATGCCCAGTTCTTGGTTGGTAGGTAGCCCCAAGGGGCAGCGCAGTCCTCAGTTTAGGGAACCTACGTGTATTTTCTGGCATATAAATGACTGGGCGTATAAGACGACCCCCAACTTTTCCAGTTAAAATATAGAGTTTGGGATATACTCACCCTATAAGACGACACCTGGCGTATAAGACAACCCCCGACTTTTGAGAAGACTTTCCTGGGTTAAAAAGTCGTCTTATACGCCAGAAACTATGGTGTTTCATGGTCTAGGACGCAAACAGTGATTGCTGGCCCCTGGCCAGTGAAGCATAAGCTGTTTGGACGTTGTCACCAGAGGCATGGGTGATAGGGGACCATCACACTGGCCGATGCTCCACACAAGGGCAGTCAGGAAGTGGACAAATTAGTAATATCTATTAGAGCCTGTTCAATATCCAGGCCGTGGCTTTTCCCGCTTCTGCTTTTCTTCATTTTGGATCAGGGATGTCTCAGTATAACATTTAAAATCTTAACCAACATAAATCTGGTCAGGCAGCAGCCTTATTCCAGCCTATGCCTGCCTGCAGGCCTTCGAGCATGCCATCCCACCCTCCAGTAATGCCCTCCCTTCACCTCTTCCTCCCTCTCTACGCAAAATTCCACCCATTCATCAAGGGCCATCTTTGTCTTAATTAGTTCTACTTTGAGAAATTTTCTCTTGCCTATGAACTGTCACGCCAAGTCAATATCACACAGTTCAATATGTAATCCAACTCAGAAACTCAATTATGAGCTCCTCAGGGAAGGGAATTGTGGGAACATTTTTCCTGCATATAATACAACACAAGAATATAGTGGTGTACATATCAAATTTGTGATGAACAACCCTGGTTTGCTTTAGTTTGGGTCTATTACTTCCTAAAGGGGAAGTAATGGGTAGGTTAATGAACAAAAAAAACAGTATGGATAAGCTAGGAATTAACATTTTAATGGGCAGATAAACATTATAAGAATAGATTGCGGAGGAACTAATACTAACAAGGAGGAAACAAGCAGATAAAGAATCTATCAGATACTCAAACCTCAGAGGGAAGGTAGGGGAGGGTGGGGGTGAGGGGGAGAGATCAACCAATAGACTTGTATGCATCCATATAAGCCTAACCAATGGACACAGACACCAGGGGGTGAGGGCATGAATAGGAGTGGGGTGGGGGCAATGGGGGGGTAAGAACACATTTGTAATACTTAAATCAATAAAAAAAATCAAAAACCTCTACTCTAAAGAGCAAAAATGGGCCTCCTGGAGGTCATTATGGAAGAGAGGATGGATCCTTAAAATCCTCATTCTCAGTTCACACAGAATATTTATAAGGAGAGCAGCGGAAGTCCTTTCTTCCCTTCGAAACTCAGAGGAAAAGTGGAGGTACCTCCTGCAACAGCTTGGATTATTGTTCAGCCAATATTCCTTCCCCTCCCCACCCACTATGAATACTCTACTTGCTTGCTCCCTCGATGTTAGTCTTCAGCATGTTAGAAGACATGATACAAGCAAGGCCTTAAATGTACTTATAAAATTGGGCGTGGTTCTTCCATTCCGAAAGCTATCCATGAAAAGACCATGCGACAAAAGCCAAAGCTCCTTCAGCCTGGGCTCCAGAAACAGGTACAGTGGTACCTCGAGATATGAGTTTAATTCGTTCCGTAACCTTGAGGCGTGGGAAACTATGAGACGCTCGAGTCTCGGTAAACTGGTAGGTCGTGTGCAACTGGCCAATCCATGCGATGACTCCTATCTCAAATGTTGCTCATATTTCAAAGCAAAAATCGCTCGCTCGATGGCTCATGTCTCAAAAATCTCGTATGTTAGGGCACTCGTATCTCGAGGTACCACTGTACATGAAGACACCTGAACCCAACCCCCAACTTGAAGCCAACATGCAGCTTGAAGAACAGCCACCCAGCCGGAACCAGCCAAACTACAACCAGCCTACAGCCCTGTGAACAGGATAGATGCTTGTGGCTATAAGCCACTGAGTCTGGGGGTTGTGGTGCAGATTATTGGGCAGCAGCCGGTTAATACACCACCCGCAGTCCAAAGGGGAATGTTGGGTTGAATGTGCCAAAAAGTAATAACCCAGATAAATTCATTAGCTGAGTCTAAAACTCCGGGTTTTATAGCTTGCATGACTCATGGCCTTCTAAGTAGAGCCAGCGAGAAACCAAAGTTCTAAAAGGGAGAAAATATCCCCCTGCTGCTGCAAATATTTTCTTTAATACGGCAGCACCAAAATGTCTACCTAAAAGAAGCTTTGGAGAGGTAATAAGATTGGGGGACAGCGACTGCCGAGTTGAAATCTCTATTTGCCGAACAACTGAGAATTGTCAACTCCCCTCCATAGAAAAGACTGGAAGTGGCCAATGACAATTCGGAGGGAGGGCCGAAAAAGCCCTTTGCTACCCTTTGGTGTCATGTGTCTTTCTCTTCCATATGAACCCACAGAGAGGGGAAGGGAAGCACCCACAGGTTTAAACCAGACTCATCTGATCCCATTCTATTTTGGGGTTTGATAGAAGGTAAAATTCATAGGAACAGCATGGGGGAAAGAAAAGGGGAAGACAAAGATTAAAGGCTGAAGTAGTCAGGATGTCAACGTCTTTAAATTTTATATACAGACACATATACACATATATTTACTTTTCCGAAAGGTAATCCATTCATGTGACTGGACATTTGCATAGATGTGTGTGTACAGGCATGTTTATGTGTATATGTATTTACATATATGTGTATGTGTATGTGTGTGTATATGAAAACTCTCCCATGCTGTCCCACATTAATTTAGTCCCCCATACTTTAAAATCCACAAGTAATTACATCTTTAAAATATATTTTATTGATTTTTTACAGAGAGGAAGGGAGAGGGATAGAGAGTTAGAAACATCAATCAGTTACCTCCTGTACACCCCCTACTGGGGATGTGACTGCAACCAAGGTACGTGCCCTTGACCGAATCGAACCCAAGACCCTTCAGTACACAGTCCGACAGCCTGTCCACTGAGCTAAACTGGTTTTGGCCACAAGTAATTACATTTATTAATTTCTCAAATATATATCCGGAATTTCTTTTAGCAAAAAGAAATATGCATTATAATTTTCTCATTTTTAATACAAAAGATAGCTCTGCTATACCCACTGCTGTCTACTGTTTGTTTGTTTTTTTGGTTTTTACTTCCAAATATATCCTGGAGAGTTTTTCATTTCGGAACAGAGAGATATTCCTCATTTTTAAACAGCCACATAATATTCCACTCCTTGATTGTTATTGTGGCCTTTTAAACTTCCAATAAGACTGTGTTCTTGCTTGAATGATTTCCAGTTTTAAATTTCTTACAGATAAATGGGTTATCACTACATTTATTATAAATGGGACAATAATGATTCAAACGGAAAAAGTGGTGATTACAGGATGAGTTTTATGATGTCTGAAACAATCTCTGAGATGTCAGGGACCTTAATAATAAAAATTCAAGAATCCCCAAGACTTCTTGGCAGAAAATGTGAATTTAAGAGCAAGAAATTCCTCTGGGGGAACCATCATTACAAAACAGAAGAAGAGTCGACTCATATTAATGAAACACCCACAAATGTGAGCTGAGAGCCCTTGTCCTTAGGTGCTCGTGTTTTAAATCTTTTCCTGGGGAGCAAACTAAATTGGGCGAAACAAAGTCCTCCTTTTGTTTTCTGTAGAATTCCGGGACTGTGACTACTATTTCCATAGGTCTTTTGGGGCCATGTTTCTCTTGTTTTCATCTTCTCCCAGGGCACCATCTGGGTTTAGATTTAGTGTCTACTCAGAACTCTCACTTTTATAAAATCAATTTCCTTGCTTTTCAAATACAAGCTGTTGAAACCACTGTCTGAATGACAAAGTTGAGCACGAACTCCACAATGTCGCCTGCTAGGAGTTAAAGAATGGGCTTCCCTGGGAAAAGGGAAATGACAAATTCAGGGTCAGGAAACATGGAAGCCACATGTCCCCCATCCTCTGTTATCCTGAAGAGAAACATGCTAAGTCTTAGACAATCTGCTGGTCATAAACCATGGGTCTGTGTTCCCCTAAAGCAGTGGTTCTCCACCAGAGATGAATTGCATATCGGGGTCACCTGGCAGTATCTGAAGACAGTTCTGATTGTTACAAATGGGGCTGGGGGGTACTAGTAGCCTTTTATGGGTTGACACCAGAGATGCTGCCGACCATCCTACAAAGGACAGGCCATCCCCCCACAAGAAAGAATGATCAGGTCCCTAATGTCAATAGCGCTGATGTTGAGAAACCCTACCCTAGAGGGATTTTCCAAATATGGCGTTCTCTCTCCAACTAGGTTCTGCATTTCAAAACTTCTACTCTGCTAACCTTGTATCCTACAGCAGGCTGGGCATATCGCACCTCCTGATTTTAGTTCTCCCCCAAAAGCAGAGCCTGAGACCAGGCTCTCATGATATGGCTTGCATATAGATAGTTCAGTTTGGAATATAGCCCCAAGAAACAGAAATTGGGGTTATGGAGAAGAGTGAACTAGTGAGGATGGAAAGCCAATTTAAGGACACAACATTATACTGTTACTACTGTGGACAATTGGAGCGCACTCCTTCTGAAGATCCCTTGAAGGGCCACATAGAATGCACCTCCAAATTGTCTGCCCGAGGGACTAATATTTATCTACTGACTGCCATTCCCCAAAGGCCAAGCATCTTCCCATGGGAGTCAACTCCCTTCGGGTTTCTACATTCAGCTAATTAGTTAGGCAGCTAAGATAAGGTACATATATCCAGGTACATAGAGCTGGATACCACCACAGAAAAATATGCGGGCAAGAGGGTATGAGGCTGAGCACAAGGTATGTCCAGTACCCACTGTTGAGCTACTTATTTTGCAGTAGGGGGTCTGGTATTAAACCCTTCCTCATGCCCATCATTTAACTTGACAGGTAGAAATAACCAAACAGACATCTGGCAATTTTTCTAGCTAAGAATGTGGCTCTAGCCTGGAGAGAGCTTGATTCTCGTTCCTGGTAATGTTCCACTTCTAGCTGTTTGGGATGTTTTCTAAACAGCTCGTAGGTGGTTTCCTTAAGAATGCCCCCAGCTGCTCAGAGAGCATCCTGGGGTGATGACTTTCTCTCATCCTCGGTCCTTAGAGTTCAGGGCTTTCAGACTCTTGAGGGAACAGAGTGGGCTGCTTCAGCCACCTGATACCACCATTCCGCACATAGGATTCTGCTCTCATCGCGGGCCCCCCACTCAGGATTCCCAAATGTCAAGCTTCTCTGTGTTCTAGTATTCTCAGATGGACAATCAAACTACTGGACCACTGGCCATTCCTGGGCTGAGTTGCCTTGAAGCATCCATCTTATATAAAAACTGCTGTTTGAAATTTTAACCTTGCTATTTGGCTTCTGTAAAGGTTTGCTTGCTTAAATAATCAGGAAAATGAGACTATTCTCACTTCAGAGAGGCCATTAAACCTTCCCTGGACAAAATTATCAGTGCTGGCACCAGGCCAGACCTTTGGTTGAGGTCTCAAGGCCTCAGCACATGGGGGCCCTTTAAGAACTTGCAAAGGGGCCGGAAACATCCCATATTTGGGAGACAAAGAAGGTGAAAACATATAAATAGGGAAAATTTCTGCATATGGGGGCCCAGAATTTGAGAAACATTTTCCTTTGGACCCGCGTGTAATAAATGTAACTCCAAACTCCCTGAGCATGGTTTGATTATTCCGGTTCTCTGTAATGGCCTGGCCTGCCCACACAGGGGCAATGGTAATTCAAGGTCAGCATCTCATCCAGTGGCCTTCCCTCATCCCAGATGATCCTGCTCACCATCTATCCAGATACCTTATCTGCATCCCCAGGATGGGTATCTCCGAATTGCAAGGTGATATCTACTGGACCAGATACATTTTGTTCACCTGCTGTGTCAGGTGGTCCACTGTGGTTCTCACCTCTTGTGTTAAAGGACTTAAAATACATGCCACGAGGTAATACCGTGTAATGTGGGCACATCCAAGGCCAGGGTCATGGGATGAGAAAGGACACACGTGTGCCTCCTTCCCATTGGATACAGGAAGAGGTATCCCAGGGCCGGGTCATTGGTTGGCATTCCTGGGTGTGACACCGGCCTCTTTACTCCCAATTTTCGAGCAAATATGAGAGAAACTGGCCTTGGCAGAGATGGTACAAGCATGTGCCTGGCACCAGGCTGTCTGGATGGGGGTCCCAGCTGTTGACAGGAGTGTCTGAAAATAGCAACTGGTAGGTATGTGGGGCCTATGGGCAGCACAGCCATTTCTGTCCAGGTATGGAAGCTGCATGTCCCGTGGAAAGCTGAGCGTGGCTGCGGCCACTCTTCCTGGGAGAAATTGGCAAGGAGCTATAGGACCATCCAATCCCTTCAAAAATAACCAAAAAAATCCAAATGCATAAGAGGGATCCGCCATCACTGCATTAACATTCCAAAGAAGTAGACGTGCTTGATTGCTAAAATATAACCTCGCAGAACCGGGAGGGGCTGAGCTGACTTCCAGTATTGGGCTGGGAAACAATGAGGAGACACTGACAAGCAAAACACTGCCTCTCTCCGCCGCCGCTGCAGCCATTAATTTTCTGCCCGGATGACAGCGTGCCTCCTCCTGCTTGCCTGGCCTCTCTGCTTTTTGCCAATCAGCTCCAGCAAGCCCCTTGCAAAGGAGAGGAAAGCCAGTGCTTGGGAAGGAAAACACAACTAGAGCCTCCCTGGTCTCGACAGACACGTGCCCTCATCGGCTCTGACAGCAGCCTTAGAAAAGGAGCAGCCACAATGACTTCCTTCCCTTCTTTAAAAAAAGAAATGAGTGAGAAGGGAAAGATCCAATGATCATACGTACTGGGGAGGTTTCCTCAACAAAGGGAGGTAACAGAACACACTGCCATTGTGTCTGAACACAGTTGATGCCCAGTGTGTTTCCAGAACAGACGCCAGAGAACACGAGAAACGGCAAGTAAACAAAACGGCAAATGTCATTTGGTCCTGAGGGACGCAGCACCCCAACAGCCCAAACGCCGAGGAGAGAATCAGTAATCACGTCCCCCTTCAGCCCCTCCGGTTAACAAATCATGGGCAGCGGCTCTCTAGGTAGAACGGTGTTCTAAAAATAGCAGCCTCGCCTCCTTATGTAACCCCCAGGCAATCTCATTGGGTTTCTAAATTTAGAGCCCCAGGCAAAGGCCAGTGTGGTGGGGAGGTGGTGGGTGGTGCGGGTTAGCAGAATGACTCATAGATCTCAGCTAATCAACATGAAGTTTCTCTCCCCCTGGAATAACACATGAAAGCATGCAAGGAGGGGAAGCGTTTTTCAGAGCCCCTAATAAGATAAAGTAAGCTCCATTATTGCAACCAGGGAGGGAGAGGACAACTCAAATTCTCTTGTAAGAGAAACAAAAATCCTGTTGTGTTTCTCTAGTAACCTTCCGAGGAGGGATTCTGAAAGCGTCGACTTGAGGCCACTGATTGCAGGCTGTTTATGTGTATGGGTCAGCGACTGGGTTCATGGTGACAATTTCTGAGGCAAAAATAAGACGTATTTACTTTGAAGTTTTCCACTAACCAGACACACACGTTTCCTGTTCGAATCCCCTGGCCCCCCACTGATCATCGTTTGCATCTGTTCTAACAGCAAGTTTACAAACAGAGCGACACACGCATACACATTACAGGTGCATGTCTCTGTCCTAACATACCAGAATGGTCAAGTAATAAAACAGCCAGCTCTGTTTCTAGTCTCTATCACAGATTCTCATTTACCCCGGTAAAGCTTCCATGTATCCAGCATGCACACCACCAGGAAACGCTAACAGCCAGAACTGTTTGCAGTAATGTTCCCAAATAACAAATGCTCGCCATGGTGGCTGAAGTGTTACAATAACCTAAAGTACGTTTTGAATTATGATAGAAAGACAGCTTTCTGGTTGGAAGGAGATTGTCTAAATGTAGATGGATGGGAGGAATTTTCCACAGGCTGTGTGGGATGGAAAACCGAGGTCCTGAGTCCAGCCTGCTGGCAATTCACTTCAGAAGAACTCATTGAAACTTTCTGAGCCTCAAAAACCCTCACCTGTAAAACGAGGCTAATGGTAATTGCGTAGCAAAGTGCGATGAGCATCCAATGCAATGTATAAAAATATTTTGAAATTATCAGCTATAGAATTGTTCGGCTTTATATTTTATGCTCTAATGACTAGGTGGAACAAAATTTAATAGCATAATCCTTTCAATTCTAGATAAATATAAATTCATTGTATTCAACTTGTGCATTTGTACAGTAACAAAATATAACCACAGTGAAAGAAAACATTGACCAGATTCATAACTTGCACTTTTATTTACACATCCAGTTCCAAAGCTAATTATTTATTCAACAAGGAGCGTCTTCCCTACGTAAAGGCTGTAGGGAAATGAGATGTTGGAAAAGAAGCAGACAGGATAATAATAGTTAACGCTTGTATTGCCTGCAGGTTATAGCAAGTGCCCGCTCTACACGGTTCTAAGTACTTTGCAAATATCAGTGCATTTAATCCTCCTAACCACCCTCTGAGTAGCCACTCTTATTGTCTCCATTTTATACATGGGAAACGGAGGTGCTGAGATGTTAAAATAACTTTCCTGAGGTCTCTCAGCATCTGAGTGATAGTAAGAGACCCAAACGCTGAGTCCGGCCCTTGAGGCTGGGTCTTCATGTAACCACTATGCTACCCTGCCTGAACCTGGGATCTTCTTTCCCCCAGTGAGGATTCAGTCTGCTGACCCTGCGTTTGATTCCAGATCCAGAAGCACCGGTGTCACGTGTCACCATCTGTAAACTGTGCTCATTGGAAAAGAAACCTGAAGCCTGCATATAAAACCCCAGTGCTCAGCTCTGTCTGTTTGACTGAACAAACAACAAGTAAAGGAGGTGGTGATGGACTTTCTGGTTGGGTTTTAGGGTCCTGTTTGCCTCTAGAGCCCAAGCCCTTTGGTGAATTTCTTGCCCCAAAGAAACCCAAAAATGGCTTGGACCTTGAAGATGAATAGTGTGGGGTATTATCACCAGTCAATGATTCTCTCTAATCATTGATGTTTCTCTCCCTCTCTCTCTCTCTCGCTCTCTCTCTCGCTCTCTCTCTCTCCTCTCTCCTCTCTCCCTCTCCCTTCTTCTCTGAAATCAATTAAAATATATATTTTTAAAAAGGGAAACCCAAGGTAGTATTCAAAGGTACAGTAATGGCAGGCCACGGAAGGAATCAGAGCCCCTCAATGACATCAGTAGAGCCTGAAGACTCAGCACACCATTGTTATTCATAGCGATCCTAAGGCATCCAATACATTCAGACCAGCGGTCGGCCGCCAACCGGTGATACGCAGACCACTGGTGGCCTGTGAGGTCTGAAAGGTTGGCGACCACTGATTTAGACCACATTCAGAATGCTCGAGTGAAGGAGTTAAAGAGGTAAACATACATTATTAAACATTTCCATAAAATAATTAAAATAAAATGTTGACATGCATACCATTTTTCTCTCAATGGAAAGTTTCTCCAAATGGACCATATCATTTCCTTATAATGTCAGCACATTTACTGGTGATTACCCTGAAGAATCTTTGCAATGCACCACACGAAGAACTTACTAGTAAAGCAATGGCATTCAAATAGACTGTGTGAAAAAATACAGAAATAGGATTTAGGGTTTACTGTCTAGGCAAGGTTAATGGAGAGGCTGAATGTGAAGAAGGAGAAGGAGAAGAAGGAAGAGGAGGAGGAGGAGGAGATGGAGAAGGAGGAGGAGGAGGAGATGGAGAAGGAGGAGGAGGAGGAGGAGGTCATAAATGATGAGAAAAGAGAGGGAAGAGGATTAGCGATTGGAAAGGCATTATCATTTTATATGCAAAACCCTGGAGTGATAACATTATCAAAGCTCTGAAATCCTAATCAAAAACCTTATCATATGTGAAGAGATGCTATTTCTGAAATTTAAATCCTTGAACCTGTTTGCTTATGATTTCTTGAGACCGTAGCACCAACACCTAGGTTTTCAAGGGATGCTGAAAATTCTCTGGAAGACAGGAATCTTCCAGAAAATCCAGTGTCACACTGTTGCAATGCAAAGGAATCCCACATGGGGAGCTTGCCATCATGCCGGCACCCTTAAAGGTATGTGAGTGAATGAAACAGCCAGAAGTTTTGGGGTGTGGAACTGGGCTGAATGAATTTTCTTATTTCACGCTTCGAGCTGGCCATGAAGCACTGAACAATATGGTGCTTGTTCTGTGTCACCAGAGCCAGGAAGCTCAACAAATCCTAACATATAGACACACACTTAGCTGAGTCTACAGTAGCCAATACACTCTATTTCCTATGAGAGGTGCAGCATATTGATCCGACTATCACTAGACAGAGAGACAGAATTAAGATTTAATCTGTTTCCCTTCGTACAGAAAAGCCTTTCCATCCAATGGGGCATAGATGAATGACCTACACAGGCAGGCATTGGTATGTTTATCTCTCCCAATATTTGTATTTCCCCTACATATGTGTGTATGTACAGCACAGCTGCCCCCATGACCACCGAAGGGAAAGAAGCTGGGAGAAGATGATGGAAAAGCCCCTCACAGAAATCCCTACTGTCAAACAGCATCTCTCACTGAGTCATTTACTCCTCTAACTGCCTAGAAAATGGCCTCTTCCAGGGAACTAAATGGCATCTCAAGTTGCTTGAGAAATCTAATGCACCACCTTCTACCAGACAATCTGTTCTCTTTTCATACGTACCATTAGGCCTATTATCCTTAATTTTACACCCACACAGGCTGTTGCCTAGGCAACAATACCCCAGATCACAGATTGGTCAAGACAAAATTTCCATCCATCTTTGTGAATCAAATGGGTTGCTAATGTGATCAAATATACCAAAGTTGACTTTCAAACAGTTATAAAAGGGAAATTGTAAAAATAGCTAGAATCTCCGTGGTCAAAAGGAAGGTTAATGTGTGCAGGGAGGTGTTTATGTGGTTTTCAAGGCATAAAGATAAGGTCTCTGCAGGCCAGTAGAGTCATACATACTAATACTTAGCCTCCCCGATGCTAGCAACAGCTGAGAAGGTGCTGTTAGTTGTTTGGAGATTATTTTTTTAATCCTCATCTAAGGATATGTTTGTTTTTTAATGGATTTTTAGAGAGAGAGGGAGAAAGAGAGGGAGAGCCATCAATAAGAAACATCACTCAGTTGCCTCCTGCATGCACCCTGAATGTGATCCAACCCGCAACCCGAGTATGTGCCCTGACCAGGAATGGAACACATCACCTTTCGGTGCATGAGACAATGCGCCAACCAGATGAGCCATGTGGCTGTTGGGGAGATTTTTTGGTTTTGTTCCTTAGAGGACAATGTATGCTAGTGTTTCCATTGAGATATCCCAGAAACAGATCCTGAGCCCAGGATTTGGGTACAAGTAGTTTATGTGGGAGAGGATACACAAGGGAAAGAAGCCAACTAAGCATTAATGATCTGGTTATGGTTGTGGAAAATTGGGGCCCCGTCCACTGGAGACCCTCTAAAAAGAGTATGGAACACAACGCAGAATTGGCAGAGCGGCAACAGGGAAGCTGATGCGTGTATCCATCTTTCTGGTTGCGGGCTGCTCCCGTGCATGAACTCCCAGTACTTTCAGTAATTTTCCTAACTTCTTTGTGCCTCAGTTTCCTCATCTGTGAAATGTGGTTAATTCTAATACTTAACCCAGGATTGTTGTGAGAGTTCAATGGGATTATCTTTATAATGTGCTTAATATAATAACCTAGCACACCCTACGTACTCACTAAATGGATGGTCAGGGGAAGAAGAGGGAGTGAGTCGGTTTGTAGACTGAAGGTATGGAGGGTACGGGAAGTGAGATGTTTAATGATAAAGTTGGAAAACAACAGCCTAGAGCAGTGGTTCTCAACCTGTGGGTCGCGACCCCTTTGGGGGTCGAATGACCCTTTCACAGGGGTCGCCTAAGACCATCGGAAAATGCAGATATTTACATCACGATGCATAACAGTAGCAAAATTTCATGGTTGGAAGTCACCACCACATGAAGAACTGTATGCAAAGGTCACGGGCTTAGGAAGGTTGAGAACCATTGTCCTGGAGGAGGAAGAAAGGGAGAGAATTAGGAATCTAAAGCATTATCTTACCCAGGGAATTCTGTTTAAAACTCTCTAATGATGATTCATCTTGTTGGATCATAATTTGCTGTTGATGGGCCTAACGGAACACTTCCCATGAACCTATGCTGATTGAGCTCAACCACAGAAGTGAACTGAACAAAGTGCTACCCTCATAGGGCTTACCGTGGTGTGGAGGAAGACAGGCCTAAATAGACATAAACGAATACCTAACAGAAGGAGTAGGCGTGAGGGCAGAAAAAAGAGGAGGAGGCCACAAGGGCGGCGGGTGAAGGTCAGCAGGGAAAGCTTTGCTAAGAGATTGCCGGTGAGCAGAGACCTGACAAAAGTGAAGAAATGGGTCCCGGGGCTATTCTGAAAGGCGTATTCTAGGCAGAGGGGGGAGCAGAAAGACAGCCTGGAGGCTGAAGAGCATGGGGCAGGGCGCGGAGGCCAGTGGGGTGGCCGGTGGAGCCAGAGTGGAGGGGACAGGGGAGCTGGCTGAACTCAGGTCCCCAAGGTAGCAGGAGGCCGAGGTCAGGTGAGGCAGGCGGTCTCAAACGCCAATGCACGGTACAAGCACACGGGACGCTGTGAGCAATGCCACATTTCGAGCTGTGGGACACACAGGCTGAATTAGAATCTGGGGTGGGGACGCCGGCAGCAGGTCCCCAGGAGATGGATGTGTAGCAAAACAGGAGACCCACTGACCTGGGTGTTTGGAGGCCATTTTAAGAGCTCTGGCTTTATCTCTGAGGAGGGAAGCCATCGGAGGGTTTGGGGCAGAGAGACACATGGTTTCCATGGTCAAAGGCTTCTCTGGCTGCCGTAAGCAGAATAAGCTGGAGGGAGAGAGGAGTGACACAGCTAGAGCAGTTAGGAGGCAAGCACTATCTTATTGATTTTCTGTAACCCAGACGCTTAGGACAATTGCAGGCATAAAATTAATATCCCAAACCTCTGCCTGCAACCTCTTCCCGCAGACGTGTGCATGGTTGATCACCATAGTTCCCTCGCAGGGGTGCCAGAAAAATAATTAGGACATCCAGTGAAATTTGAATTGCAGATACACAATGAATAATTTTTCAGTATTGCATGAGACATGCTTATACTGAAAAATTATTCCTTGTTTATCTTGTAGTCAAATTGACTTGGATGCCCTGTATTTTTATTTGCGAAATCTGGTAACTCTACCTTTTAGGACTTACTTAGAGAAAGCTTTCCCTGACTATCAAATATAAAAATGAAGCACTATTCCCCCAAGGATCCTCTTGCTTTTATTTTATTTTTTTTAATCCCACTTCATTTATTTTCAAAGCTCTGATCATTATCTGACGTGCAATACACTGATTTGTTTCTCACTTGTCTCGCCCACTAGAGATTCTGTTGTATTCACTGTGGTATCCACAGACCCAAGAACAGTGTCTGGCATAAAACAGATACTCAACAGATGTTCGCAGAAGGATGGAAAGAAGGAAGGAAGGAAGGAGAGAGAGAGAGAGAGAGAGAGAGAGAGAGAGAGAGAGAGAGAGAGAGAGAGAGAG